>CATORF010000519.1:0-481985 GCA_951804975.1 Anthophora plumipes
ATATCAAACGCACTGTGGAGTGCTGAAAACACCAGTAAACGTGTTTTTCGCATTCAAAAGCACGAAAACAGCGATTTCGGTGATTCTGCACACTTGTAACAGCAGAATCGTGAAGATTATCACTGAAAGTGCATATCTCAGCTGGAAACAACAACGATACCGAAGATATCGCAGTTTCCGCATATCAAACGCACTGTGGAGTGTTGAAAACACCAGAAAACGTGTTTTTCGCATTGAATAGCGCGAGAACAGCGATTTCGGTGATTCTGCACACTTGTAACAGCAGAATCATGAAGATTATCACTGATAATGCATATCTCAGCTGGAAACAACAACGATACCGAAGATATAGCAGTTTCCGCATATCAAACGCACTGTGGAGTGTTGAAAACACCAGAAAACGTGTTTTTCGCATTGAATAGCGCGAGAACAGCGATTTCGGTGATTCTGCACACTTGTAACAGCAGAATCATGAAGATTATCACTGATAATGCATATCTCAGCTGGAAACAACAACGATACCGAAGATATCGTAGTTTCCGCATGTCAAACGCTCTGTGGAGTGCTGAAAACACCAGAAAACGTGTTTTTCTCATTCAAAAGCACGAAAACAGCGATTTCGGTGATTCTGCACACTTGTAACAGCAGAATCGTGAGAGATTATCACTGAAAGTGCATATCTCAGCTGGAAACAACAGCGATACCGAAGATATCGCAGTTTCCGCATATCAAACGCACTGTGGAGTGCTGAAAACACCAGAAAACGTGTTTTTCGCATTCAAAAGCACGAAAACAGCGTTTTCGGTGATTCTGCACACTTGTAACAGCAGAATCGTGAAGATTATCACTGAAAGTGCGTATCTCAGCTGGAAACAACAACGATACCGAAGATATCGCAGTTTCCGCATATCAAACGCACTGTGGAGTGTTGAAAACACCAGAAAACGTGTTTTTCGCATTGAATAGCGCGAAAACAGCGATTTCGGTGATTCTGCACACTTGTAACGGCAGAATCGTGAAGATTATCACTGAAAGTGCATATCTCAGCTGGAAACAACAACGATACCGAAGATATAGCAGTTTCCGCATATCAAACGCACTGTGGAGTGCTGAAAACACCAGAAAACGTGTTTTTCGCATTCAATAGCACGAAAACAGCGATTTCGGTGATTCTGCACACTTGTAACAGCAGAATCATGAAGATTATCACTGAAAATGCATGTCTCAGCTGGAAACAACAACGATACCGAAGATGTCGTAGTTTCCGCATATCAAACGCACTGTGGAGTGCTGAAAACACCAGTAAACGTGTTTTTCGCATTCAAAAGCACGAAAACAGCGATTTCGGTGATTCTGCACACTTGTAACAGCAGAATCGTGAAGATTATCACTGAAAGTGCATATCTCAGCTGGAAACAACAACGATACCGAAGATATCGCAGTTTCCGCATATCAAACGCACTGTGGAGTGTTGAAAACACCAGAAAACGTGTTTTTCGCATTGAATAGCGCGAGAACAGCGATTTCGGTGATTCTGCACACTTGTAACAGCAGAATCATGAAGATTATCACTGATAATGCATATCTCAGCTGGAAACAACAACGATACCGAAGATATCGCAGTTTCCGCATATCAAACGCACTGTGGAGTGTTGAAAACACCAGAAAACGTGTTTTTCGCATTGAATAGCGCGAGAACAGCGATTTCGGTGATTCTGCACACTTGTAACAGCAGAATCATGAAGATTATCACTGATAATGCATATCTCAGCTGGAAACAACAACGATACCGAGGATATCGTAGTTTCCGCATATCAAACGCACTGTGGAGTGCGGAAAACACCAGAAAACGTGTTTTTCGCATTCAAAAGCACGAAAACAGCGATTTCGGAGATTCTGCACACTTGTAACAGCAGAATCGTGAAGATTATCACTGAAAGTGCATATCTCAGCTGGAAACAACAACGATACCGAAGATATCGCAGTTTCCGCATATCAAACGCACTGTGGAGTGCTGAAAACACCAGAAAACGTGTTTTTCGCATTGAATAGCGCGAAAACAGCGATTTCGGTAATTCTGCACACTTGTAACAGCAGAATCATGAAGATTATCACTGATAATGCATATCTCAGCTGGAAACAACAACGATACCGAAGATATCGCAGTTTCCGCATATCAAACGAACTGTGGAGTGCTGAAAACACCAGAAAACGTGTTTTTCGCATTCAAAGGCACGAAAACAGCGATTTCGGTGATTCTGCACACTTGTAACAGCAGAATCGTGAAGATTATCACTGAAAATGCATATCTCAGGTGGAAACAACAACGATACCGAAGATATCGTAGTTTCCGCATGTCAAACGCTCTGTGGCGTGCTGAAAACACCAGAAAACGTGTTTTTCGCATTGAATAGCGCGAGAACAGCGATTTCGGTGATTCTGCACACTTGTAACAGCAGAATCATGAAGATTATCACTGATAATGCATATCTCAGCTGGAAACAACAACGATACCGAAGAGATCGTAGTTTCCGCATGTCAAACGCTCTGTGGAGTGCTGAAAACACCAGAAAACGTGTTTTTCTCATTCAAAAGCCCGAAAACAGCGATTTCGGTGATTCTGCACACTTGTAACAGCAGAATCGTGAAGATTATCACTGAAAATGCATATCTCAGCTGGAAACAACAACGATACCGAAGATATGGCAGTTTCCGCATATCAAACGCACTGTGGAGTGCTGAAAACACCAGAAAACGTGTTTTTCGCATTGAATAGCGCCAGAACAGCGATTTCGGTGATTCTGCACACTTGTAACAGCAGAATCATGAAGATTATCACTGATAATGCATATCTCAGCTGGAAACAACAACGATACCGAAGATATCGCAGTTTCCGCATATCAAACGCACTGTGGAGTGTTGAAAACACCAGAAAACGTGTTTTTCGCATTGAATAGCGCGAGAACAGCGATTTCGGTGATTCTGCACACTTGTAACAGCAGAATCATGAAGATTATCACTGATAATGCATATCTCAGCTGGAAACAACAACGATACCGAGGATATCGTAGTTTCCGCATATCAAACGCACTGTGGAGTGCGGAAAACACCAGAAAACGTGTTTTTCGCATTGAATAGCGCGAAAACAGCGATTTCGGTAATTCTGCACACTTGTAACAGCAGAATCATGAAGATTATCACTGATAATGCATATCTCAGCTGGAAACAACAACGATACCGAAGATATCGCAGTTTCCGCATATCAAACGAACTGTGGAGTGCTGAAAACACCAGAAAACGTGTTTTTCGCATTCAAAGGCACGAAAACAGCGATTTCGGTGATTCTGCACACTTGTAACAGCAGAATCGTGAAGATTATCACTGAAAATGCATATCTCAGGTGGAAACAACAACGATACCGAAGATATTGTTACGTCGGCAAGCGACGTTGGAATTAGTCATAAGCATATATAAACATACACACTTACATACGATAAGCATAGTAGTCATGAGCGCGCCCTTACTCCTGTTAGAATTATTTATAAGCATAGTCATAAGCGCGCCTTAACTCCCGCTACATCCTACTATCAGTTCCTATGTCATCCTTCCAGAAGCTTCTAGAATAATCTAGATCATTCTAGAAGCATTCCCTGATAATCCCATCCCTTTCCCAAGCTCAACATCACATAAACATCCACCGAACCTTCCAGACTAAACCACCAAGCCAAACACATTCCATTCCCACACTCGTATTATATTCCAACTCCTTATCTCCCAAACATCCGCCGACCGCCAGACCTAATCTCCCGCCACACACCAATCCTATGACGTCATCATGCACGTGTCCCGACTCCCAGGCCTCTCCTTATCGCATTCCTCCGCTATCTCATAAACATTCTGACTCCCACGATCCAAGCCACACGTGTCCTAATCTCCTCCAGACAAATTCCTCCGCTATCATATCTACACCACACCCCGCGCCTACAACCACACAGTATAATTAAACCATTCCGCCAGCCACTTAGTCAGTCTGAGTCCAGAGCTCGAGGAGCTCACATCACCGCGTTTCTACATCTTGTATTTCTATATCCTGCGATTCTATATCTAGTATTCTTTAACTGTATTCTATATCTTGTATTACTACCTATCTCTTAGTATAACTCCATTGTATTCTATAATCCCAAAGTGTATTAAAGTTCATATAATTGTCTAACTATAATTCTAATTATTCCAACTTCCAAACCGAGTGCGCGCTACTGAATTATATCTATTACGTTCAACTTTAGTCTGCTGATCAACCAGGAGTTGAGGTGAGTAACCACTACCATTCAATTGAATTAGCGAGAGACCCCGTCAGACGCAGACGTACGCGCTGCGTGGACGTTTAAAGAACAGCAAATTGTTGTGCTCGATCTTGGTTTTGCCTGTTTGCGCGATCCGGGACGTAACAACTGGTGACAGCGGTGGGATGCTGTTCACTCTCGCGGTTTAAATTCATTGTGATTAATAACCGGCGATCCTCACCAACCTCCTTTCACACGTTGATTCCAGGCTTGAATTTTCTGCCTGACAGACGATCGCGCTGACGCTAGCGCACCTGTGCAGAACTAACGGTTACACGCAGTGATCTTGTCGTGACACCAGACGCAATGCACGGAGTCAGGAAGGTAGTTGTTCGAAGCTATTAATATACCGAATTTTCAACATTTTACTATTCCCTATATCGAAATCTATTCCAAATCAGTCACGTCGTCGAGGCCGTCGTGGTGGTCACAGGGTCCAAGCAAGGAGGATTGCCGCTATACAAAGGGAATTAAAGGAACTCCAGGCGCAGCAGCCTGCGCCGGAAACTCCGATCCCAGATAGCGCAGGAGCCGAGCCAGATCCTGAACCGATCATTATCGACGATTCTTGCGACGAAATCATACCAGTACCCATTCCTCCGCCGCCAATCGAAATATTAGACACCGATATATCTCTTAAAGTCTACAACCACCGAGAAATACCCCAAGAAGTGTTACTCTCGTTTGTACGAAATTTTTCACACGGAAATATACCCGAGATTGTACCTGACGAAGTAGCAAACTGGTGTACTTTTGTATTCGATAACCAATAAATTCTGGAAAATTTTCTGTACATTCATCATCAATATCTATAATGGACACCCGTTCCAAAAAGCACGCGGAAAGCGCAGAGACTTCCAGGATGGAGCACGACTGTAACACGCTAAAGCAAGAACGCGACGCCGCGTTGGCGGAAATTGAAAATTTAAGAAGGCAACATAGAGAATATCGCTCTCCCATCGAAGATACCTCCACAGATTCCTTCACGCTAAAGGAAGCTTTAGCTATAATCCCTACATTCAATGGAACGGAACCGTCCGTTCTCACATTTACGCGCGCGTGCACCCGCGCTCGCGACCTTATATCTCCCAGTGCCGAAGGCACTCTCACGCGACTAATTACTACGCGTTTACGCGGACGGGCAGCCACTGCAGTGGAAGACGAGCGGTATATAAACGTCACCGACCTCTGTAATAGACTTAAGCGTATCTTCGGTCCGCAAAAGACGATTGACCACTATCGCGGCGATATGGCCAATATCTACATGAAAAAAGAAGAACATATCCTCGATTTCATCACTCGGGTCAAGGACATACGAAACGCAATCATAGACTGCGATTCCACCTCGATTTCTGAAATCGACAATCTGACGGCAGATTGTTTCATCCGCGGAGTAACCCCACAGATAAGAAGCGAGCTCCGTCATTTGCGTAGAAATCCGCTGTCTCATATCTTTAATGAGGCAATCGAAATTTATAAAGAACTAGAACGCGACAACATTCGATACGGACGCGTCACAGATTCCAAACACGTACAATTCCGTGATCAAACGCCGGAACGTAAGCCGTATCACAACCCTCCTTCACCTCGCAATTCATGGCAAGGGTCTTCATGGCGGGAACCTTCACCGCGACGATTTAACGAATCTCGCTACCGGGATTCCTACCGCGATCCGCGCACACCTCCGCGCAATACTTTCGCCTATGAAGCGTCACGAGGAAATACTTCCGTAAGTCCCAGTAGACAGCCAAAGGTCTGCTCCTACTGTAAATTCTCCGGGCACGACATACACGAGTGTCGCAAAAGGGAATATAATAATCAACGGAATCCGGGAAACGGACAAGCCCTCCCGTCGAACTCGGGCCGAAGGCGAGAGGCGTCCCCAGCAAACACGGTCCGAACCATCGCAACGGAATCAACACCCGAATTGCAAAATGCGAATTAAAATCGAAGGGAAAAGTCCCTCACGTAGAAGTCCAATCGCCAGGACTCCCGCGAATAACGACACTAATGATTGATACCGGGTCGGAACCAAATCTGATTAAAATATCAGCGCTCCACCTCAATCATCGGATTGCAACTGACGAAAAGTTGCAATTATACGGAATCACATCCGAAGCCGTATCCACCATGGGTTCCGTCAAGATCCCGCTATATGGAACTATAATTAGGTTCCATGTAGTTCCATCCGACTTCCCGATCCTCCCCGACGGAATCCTTGGATGTCATTTCTTAGAAGAGGGAGCCGAAATCTCGTACACTCAAAACAGAGTGCTCTGGAAGGGAATCGAAATTCCGTTTGCAAACAACCCGCATAATGAGCAGAGATGCGAACGAAACCAAAATTCCAAAACCTGTAACAAAGGTAACCCCTCTACTAACACCCTAAAAACCCCTTCTAACTCGGAACCACGTTCCAAAACTACTAATTCGAGCGCACGGGCTAAAGGACCGAAAACAGGCTCAAAACTTTCCAAATCTACTAGTTCTAAATCCGTAAAATCTTCTATATCCAAAACCGCAAGTCCTGAGAGAATAACGTGTACGATAGAAAGCCGTTCAGCTAAAGTAATCGAAATAGGAGCCACCGGTCCGGAGATAGATTATCTACCGCGTCAGGAGCTGGCCTCCGGTATCACCGTCTTCGACTCCCTAGTCAAAACAAACAACGGCAGAACGTTCGTGCGCGTTGTCAATACGACGAATAGCCGTATCTCGTTTCCTGTACCCACTGTGGAGGTGCAAGAAGTCGCCGATTTCAAGGATACACCGCAAGACGGAAGTCCTCATTTTATACACTCTATCAAAGAATCTCGTTCCCATCAGGAACGCGAAGAAGAGATCAGAGACATAATAAGTACCGATCATCTTAACGCAGAGGAACGCGATCATGTGTATAAAATTATCAACGAAAGCGCCGACGTCTTTCACCTCCCGGGTGAGCGTTTAGGGAAAACAACTATTGTAGAGCACAAAATTCCAACGACCGACGATAAACCCATACATGTAAAGCAATATCGCTATCCGCCAGTCCACAAGGAGGAGATCAACAAGCAAATGAAGGAACTTCTCGAAAACGACATTGTCAGTCCTTCTACCTCTCCGTATAACTCGCCCTTGTGGATTGTGCCCAAGAAATCTGATGAAAACGGGACCAAAAAGTGGAGGATGGTCATCGATTACCGCCAACTGAATGAAAAGACTACCGCGGACGCGTACCCCTTGCCGAGTATTGTGGAAATTTTAGACCAGCTCGGTTCTGCAAAATACTTCTCCACTTTCGATTTGGCCTCCGGTTTTCACCAGATTGGCATGAACAAAGAGGACGCTGGGAAAACAGCGTTTTCTACCCCATACGGTCATTATGAGTTTAATCGAATGCCCTTCGGCTTACGTAACGCTCCTGCGACATTTCAACGTTTAATGGATTCGATTCTCTCAGGATTGCAGGGCACAGAAATGTTCGTTTATCTCGACGACATTGTTATTTATGCAAGCTCATTATCAGAGCACTGTTCAAAATTCAATAAATTGGCTAAGCGTCTCAGGAAAGCCAACCTGAAGCTACAACCTTCGAAGTGTACATTTCTCCGTCGCGAAGTCGCTTACTTAGGACATGTAATCAGCGACGAAGGCGTCAAACCATGCCCCAACAAGGTGGTAGCGGTACAAAACTTTCCGAAACCGAAAACCACGAAACAAGTCCGAGAGTTCCTTGGTTTAGCAGGCTATTATCGACGTTTTATAGATAAATTCTCCCATATCTCGAAACCGCTAACGCATCTACTACGGAAAGACGCGAAATTCGAATGGTCACTACCACAGGACCAAGCGTTCGATACATTACGCACGGCATTGTGCACTGAGCCAGTGCTCCGTTACCCAGATTTTTCCAAACCGTTCAACATCACAACCGACGCATCAAATTACGCGATCGGTGCCATTCTAAGTCAGGGCGAGATAAATAAAGATCAACCGATAGCCTATGCCTCGCGACTGCTTCACGGAGCAGAACTAAACTATGCAACTATTGAGAAGGAATGCTTGGCAATAATATACGCAGTTCAACACTTTAGATCATACATATACGGAAAGAAGTTCAATCTCGTCACAGACCACCAGCCATTGGTGTGGATGAATTCTGTAAAGGATTCGTCATCGCGTCTACTTCGCTGGCGTTTAAAACTAGCCGAGTACGAATATAAAATTATATACAAATCAGGTAAAATGAACACTAATGCAGACGCTCTCTCTAGAAATCCTATCCAAGCTCCTGTATATCCATTATCATCGCATTCTACTTCACCACTACTATTCCAATCCCAACCATCAACCTCGTCTCCGATATCACCCGACACAGATAGCGAAATCGATATATCCAGTCCAGCCACGACACCGACGAACATACATTACACACGAGACCGACTTATCATGAAAAATGACCACATAGCATGTTTCGTGACCCTCGCAAATGACCCACTGGACGAAGGCGCGATCGATCTATACAAAAACAACAGACTGCCGAAACTAGCAAACGCTATAATCGGTAGAGCGAAAGTCCACACTGAAAAGTATACACTGATACAATTACCCATAAAAGAATCGTTATCTCATATTGCAACTTACGAAGACATGTTAGAATCCCTCCGAGCGTTACGCGACGCAATTATAGAACTAAACTTACCGTCAATTACATTATCGCGAATTTCAATAGACGACATATCTTGGACAACTATACGAGACGTACTAACGGAACTTCTAGAGGAAACCAACATTCGAATAACTATTTGCACTAACGAAATCGTCATACCTCCAGAAAATACGAGACAAGCTATAATATCAGAAAATCACATCTCCGCATACGCCGGACATAAGGGCGTGACAAAAACCTACAGACGCATACGAGAAAAGTACTTTTGGCCTTCAATGAAACCCGAAATAATGAAATTTGTAACAACGTGTAAAGATTGCCAGACGAAAAAATTAACAAGAGTAAAGACGCGAAATCCAATGATACTAACAGACACACCTGGACAGGCGTTCGATAAAATTGCACTAGACATCGTTGGCCCCCTTCCTACCACTCCCTCTGGTCATCATTACATCCTCACGATGCAGGATTTGTTGACCAAATATTCAATTGCTGTCCCTCTCAAAACCGTCTCTGCAATAGAAACAGCTGATGCATTAGTTGACAACCTAATTTGCAAATTCGGTGCGCCAAAAGCAATACTTACGGATCAGGGTACAAACTTCATCAACGCTCTCATGCGCGCGGTGACACGTCGATTTAGAATTCAACATATCAAAACCACTGCATTCCACCCTCAAACAAACGGCTCGTTAGAAAGGTCACATCTAGTCCTGACGGAATATCTAAAACAGTACATAAGTAACAAAAATGATTGGAACAATTGGCTTCAGTGTGCGATGTTTAGTTACAACACAAGTACTCACGAAGGTACATTATATACACCACACGAACTTATATTTGGAAACAAAGCTAGAGTACCATCCGCATACTCCTATGAAACTCCTGTGGAAGACGAAACATACACCGCGTATTTACGGAAACTCGAAGCCAAGCTAACCGAATCACGAGCGATAGCAGCCTCAAACCTTAATCTTGCTAAACAAAGATCCAAACGCTATTACGATCGAAGATTAAATACAAAGGAATTCTCGGAAGGAGATTTGGTATTCTTATTAAAAGAACCGACTAAAAACAAATTCGATGCGCAATACACAGGTCCACACAAAATATCACGTATCCTCGACAACCATAACGTCCGCCTGACACTCGATACCGGCCGAGAAAGAACGGTCCACCAAAACAAATTGAAGCTAGCCAAAACATTAACAACCTCAATGTCATCCTCACCCCATTCGTCATCATGACTAGTATATAAGAGCCAAACAAGAGGCGAAGAGATCAGTCAACAACAATCAACCAACATGCATCTACAAGCAGCAGTACTCATCATCTCCGTATCCTCGGCTGCAGCCCTTATCGGTTACGACTGCAGCGGCCCGACACTAAACGTCTCAACATTCTCCGCAATCGACCCACTCAACTGCGAGACAGAAGAAAAGGCACCCATCATCAAGGAAAGGGCAATCCAATTACTGCAACTGTCCGAATTTCAAACTGCCGAGGTCACACAATGCCACGTGGAAATCGACAGAACAATCTTCCACTGCGGCATGCATTCGCACATCTCCGCAGTCAACAACGGACGGCAAATTTACCTAATGAACATCCCGAGAGACGCGTGCCAGATGCTACACCGTACCGGCACACTATACGTCACCCCATCGGCACAGATCACAGGCGTAGTTACGAACTCTTCCACAACCCGAAGTCTCACCTTGTCAGGAAAAATCGATAACGACGGCACATGCTACGGCTCCACGTTCAGCGATCCATACGGCACCTGGAACAGCATAGTCGTTCAAGCTGTCATCCGTATAAAAATACGCACCCATATCGCAGCTGTCAAACTCGCCACCAACGAAATCATCATGCAATCTGGCCAACGATGCCTGGTCCAACAAGGATCCTGCCTGGACTCCGAAGATGGATTCTCCTACTGGGACAACTCACCCACAGACTACTGCAAATTCAACAATTACGATGTCCTCTACGAAGGTAAAGCAACACTAGTAGAAGACGAAGACAACCAAGGGTTATCCCTCTACTCGGTCACATCGCAAGGAACTACATTCGCCCTTGCCAGAACAACCAGTACGAAGGTCTGTGGATACACATTGATACATACCGAACATCCCAAGCTCTTCATTCTCGAGACGGAGAAAGAAGGACACTTCAAAACCAGGACATCCATCGCAATAAACAATCTCGACATCTTCGCATACGTGAATTCCAAATTCGTATACGTAGAGAAGCACCTAAAAACACAGATAATACAGTTATATCGGGACGTAATAAAACAAAAGTGCGCATTAGAACGACAGATTCTGCATAACGCACTCACACTTATTCACGTCGCCCCAGCCGAAGTAGCAAGGACAATTGCCAGGGAACACGGATTCATGGCAATCGCATCGGGCGAAGTTATCCACATAGTCAAATGCGTTCCGGTTGTCTGCCAAGTGAGGCACACAGACACCTGTTACGACGAGTTGCCTGTAACATACAAAAACACGTCATTGTTTATTACGCCGATTCACCACATACTAACGCGCTCAGGCACGAGGAAAGACTGCAGCGAACTCATGCCGAATATGTTCAAAATCCATGGCCTATGGTACAGGCTAACACCAAAACCTGTGGAAAGTCTACCGCCAACACCGCTGAAGCCACTTACCAAGGCAACCTGGAAATACGTCAACCCACATAACCTGGCAGACGGAGGTATCTATTCACCAGAGGACCTGGCAAAGCTAAAGGAACACATAATGTTCCCTATCGAAAGACCCGCCATCGTGAACTCTCTAGCTCAAGGAGTTACCGGCCGGGAATACAGCTCACAAGCCCTTCAGCTGTACAACCTTTTCGACGAAACAACGTTGAAAAAGCTAGCAGAATCCACTGGAAGACGAATCTGGTCCGGATTCGTCGCATTCGGATCATTCACCGCTGGCATTATGGGCATCTACCTCGCAATCCGAGTCATCAAAGCCGCCGTCAGCACGATCATCAACGGGATAGCACTACACTCAGTATACGGATGGAGCCTACACCTATTGGGAGCCGTTTGGAGCTCTCTCACACACTTCTTCCTGTTCCTCAGCCAGAGGAAAACCGATGGCGAGATCACAGATACCCAAACCAACCTCGAACACACCCGAAACCAACCCAACCCCAAGCCAGAAGATACAGAGCAGCAGCCCACTGAAGTAGTGAACCAGTGCACCCCCGAACGCTTATACCCGAGTTTCAAACTCCATAGTGAATTTCATTAGAACACTCAAACAGTGCCCCATTCCAACGAACTCTCTCACCCGAATAACAAAAACTCTCTAGTAAACCCGACTAGAAAATTCATTTTCCATGAATTTTCTCACCCAGGGGGGGAGGTGTTACGTCGGCAAGCGACGTTGGAATTAGTCATAAGCATATATAAACATACACACTTACATACGATAAGCATAGTAGTCATGAGCGCGCCCTTACTCCTGTTAGAATTATTTATAAGCATAGTCATAAGCGCGCCTTAACTCCCGCTACATCCTACTATCAGTTCCTATGTCATCCTTCCAGAAGCTTCTAGAATAATCTAGATCATTCTAGAAGCATTCCCTGATAATCCCATCCCTTTCCCAAGCTCAACATCACATAAACATCCACCGAACCTTCCAGACTAAACCACCAAGCCAAACACATTCCATTCCCACACTCGTATTATATTCCAACTCCTTATCTCCCAAACATCCGCCGACCGCCAGACCTAATCTCCCGCCACACACCAATCCTATGACGTCATCATGCACGTGTCCCGACTCCCAGGCCTCTCCTTATCGCATTCCTCCGCTATCTCATAAACATTCTGACTCCCACGATCCAAGCCACACGTGTCCTAATCTCCTCCAGACAAATTCCTCCGCTATCATATCTACACCACACCCCGCGCCTACAACCACACAGTATAATTAAACCATTCCGCCAGCCACTTAGTCAGTCTGAGCCCAGAGCTCGAGGAGCTCACATCACCGCGTTTCTACATCTTGTATTTCTATATCCTGCGATTCTATATCTAGTATTCTTTAACTGTATTCTATATCTTGTATTACTACCTATCTCTTAGTATAACTCCATTGTATTCTATAATCCCAAAGTGTATTAAAGTTCATATAATTGTCTAACTATAATTCTAATTATTCCAACTTCCAAACCGAGTGCGCGCTACTGAATTATATCTATTACGTTCAACTTTAGTCTGCTGATCAACCAGGAGTTGAGGTGAGTAACCACTACCATTCAATTGAATTAGCGAGAGACCCCGTCAGACGCAGACGTACGCGCTGCGTGGACGTTTAAAGAACAGCAAATTGTTGTGCTCGATCTTGGTTTTGCCTGTTTGCGCGATCCGGGACGTAACAATATCGTAGTTTCCGCATGTCAAACGCTCTGTGGCGTGCTGAAAACACCAGAAAACGTGTTTTTCGCATTGAATAGCGCGAGAACAGCGATTTCGGTGATTCTGCACACTTGTAACAGCAGAATCATGAAGATTATCACTGATAATGCATATCTCAGCTGGAAACAACAACGATACCGAAGATATCGTAGTTTCCGCATGTCAAACGCTCTGTGGAGTGCTGAAAACACCAGAAAACGTGTTTTTCTCATTCAAAAGCACGAAAACAGCGATTTCGGTGATTCTGCACACTTGTAACAGCAGAATCGTGAGAGATCATCACTGAAAGTGCATATCTCAGCTGGAAACAACAGCGATACCGAAGATATCGCAGTTTCCGCATATCAAACGCACTGTGGAGTGCTGAAAACACCAGAAAACGTGTTTTTCGCATTCAAAAGCACGAAAACAGCGATTTCGGTGATTCTGCACACTTGTAACAGCAGAATCGTGAAGATTATCACTGAAAGTGCATATCTCAGCTGGAAACAACAACGATACCGAAGATATCGCAGTTTCCGCATATCAAACGCACTGTGGAGTGCTGAAAACACCAGAAAACGTGTTTTTCGCATTCAAAAGCACGAAAACAGCGATTTCGGTGATTCTGCACACTTGTAACAGCAGAATCGTGAAGATTATCACTGAAAATGCATATCTCAGCTGGAAACAACAACGATACCGAAGATATGGCAGTTTCCGCATATCAAACGCACTGTGGAGTGCTGAAAACACCAGAAAACGTGTTTTTCGCATTGAATAGCGCCAGAACAGCGATTTCGGTGATTCTGCACACTTGTAACAGCAGAATCATGAAGATTATCACTGATAATGCATATCTCAGCTGGAAACAACAACGATACCGAAGATATGGCAGTTTCCGCATATGAAACGCACTGTGGAGTGTTGAAAACACCAGAAAACGTGTTTTTCGCATTCAAAAGCACGAAAACAGCGATTTCGGTGATTCTGCACACTTGTAACAGCAGAATCGTGAAGATTATCACTGAAAGTGCATATCTCAGCTGGAAACAACAACGATACCGAAGATATCGCAGTTTCCGCATATCAAACGCACTGTGGAGTGCTGAAAACACCAGAAAACGTGTTTTTCGCATTCAAAAGCACGAAAACAGCGATTTCGGAGATTCTGCACACTTGTAACAGCAGAATCGTGAAGATTATCACTGAAAGTGCATATCTCAGCTGGAAACAACAACGATACCGAAGATATCGTAGTTTCCGCATATCAAACGCACTGTGGAGTGCTGAAAACACCAGAAAACGTGTTTTTCGCATTCAAAAGCACGAAAACAGCGATTTCGGTGATTCTGCACACTTGTAACAGCAGAATCGTGAAGATTATCACTGAAAATGCATATCTCAGCTGGAAACAACAACGATACCGAAGATATGGCAGTTTCCGCATATCAAACGCACTGTGGAGTGCTGAAAACACCAGAAAACGTGTTTTTCGCATTGAATAGCGCCAGAACAGCGATTTCGGTGATTCTGCACACTTGTAACAGCAGAATCATGAAGATTATCACTGATAATACATATCTCAGCTGGAAACAACAACGATACCGAAGATATGGCAGTTTCCGCATATGAAACGCACTGTGGAGTGTTGAAAACACCAGAAAACGTGTTTTTCGCATTCAAAAGCACGAAAACAGCGATTTCGGTGATTCTGCACACTTGTAACAGCAGAATCGTGAAGATTATCACTGAAAATGCATATCTCAGCTGGAAACAACAACGATACCGAAGATATGGCAGTTTCCGCATATCAAACGCACTGTGGAGTGCTGAAAACACCAGAAAACGTGTTTTTCGCATTGAATAGCGCCAGAACAGCGATTTCGGTGATTCTGCACACTTGTAACAGCAGAATCATGAAGATTATCACTGATAATGCATATCTCAGCTGGAAACAACAACGATACCGAAGATATCGCAGTTTCCGCGTATCAAACGCACTGTGGAGTGTTGAAAACACCAGAAAACGTGTTTTTCGCATTGAATAGCGCGAGAACAGCGATTTCGGTGATTCTGCACACTTGTAACAGCAGAATCATGAAGATTATCACTGATAATGCATATCTCAGCTGGAAACAACAACGATACCGAGGATATCGTAGTTTCCGCATATCAAACGCACTGTGGAGTGCGGAAAACACCAGAAAACGTGTTTTTCGCATTCAAAAGCACGAAAACAGCGATTTCGGAGATTCTGCACACTTGTAACAGCAGAATCGTGAAGATTATCACTGAAAGTGCATATCTCAGCTGGAAACAACAACGATACCGAAGATATCGCAGTTTCCGCATATCAAACGCACTGTGGAGTGCTGAAAACACCAGAAAACGTGTTTTTCGCATTGAATAGCGCGAAAACAGCGATTTCGGTAATTCTGCACACTTGTAACAGCAGAATCATGAAGATTATCACTGATAATGCATATCTCAGCTGGAAACAACAACGATACTGAAGATATCGCAGTTTCCGCATATCAAACGAACTGTGGAGTGCTGAAAACACCAGAAAACGTGTTTTTCGCATTCAAAGGCACGAAAACAGCGATTTCGGTGATTCTGCACACTTGTAACAGCAGAATCGTGAAGATTATCACTGAAAATGCATATCTCAGGTGGAAACAACAACGATACCGAAGATATCGTAGTTTCCGCATGTCAAACGCTCTGTGGCGTGCTGAAAACACCAGAAAACGTGTTTTTCGCATTGAATAGCGCGAGAACAGCGATTTCGGTGATTCTGCACACTTGTAACAGCAGAATCATGAAGATTATCACTGATAATGCATATCTCAGCTGGAAACAACAACGATACCGAAGATATCGTAGTTTCCGCATGTCAAACGCTCTGTGGAGTGCTGAAAACACCAGAAAACGTGTTTTTCTCATTCAAAAGCACGAAAACAGCGATTTCGGTGATTCTGCACACTTGTAACAGCAGAATCGTGAGAGATTATCACTGAAAGTGCATATCTCAGCTGGAAACAACAGCGATACCGAAGATATCGCAGTTTCCGCATATCAAACGCACTGTGGAGTGCTGAAAACACCAGAAAACGTGTTTTTCGCATTCAAAAGCACGAAAACAGCGATTTCGGTGATTCTGCACACTTGTAACAGCAGAATCGTGAAGATTATCACTGAAAGTGCATATCTCAGCTGGAAACAACAACGATACCGAAGATATCGCAGTTTCCGCATATCAAACGCACTGTGGAGTGCTGAAAACACCAGAAAACGTGTTTTTCGCATTCAAAAGCACGAAAACAGCGATTTCGGTGATTCTGCACACTTGTAACAGCAGAATCGTGAAGATTATCACTGAAAATGCATATCTCAGCTGGAAACAACAACGATACCGAAGATATGGCAGTTTCCGCATATCAAACGCACTGTGGAGTGCTGAAAACACCAGAAAACGTGTTTTTCGCATTGAATAGCGCCAGAACAGCGATTTCGGTGATTCTGCACACTTGTAACAGCAGAATCATGAAGATTATCACTGATAATGCATATCTCAGCTGGAAACAACAACGATACCGAAGATATGGCAGTTTCCGCATATGAAACGCACTGTGGAGTGTTGAAAACACCAGAAAACGTGTTTTTCGCATTCAAAAGCACGAAAACAGCGATTTCGGTGATTCTGCACACTTGTAACAGCAGAATCGTGAAGATTATCACTGAAAGTGCATATCTCAGCTGGAAACAACAACGATACCGAAGATATCGCAGTTTCCGCATATCAAACGCACTGTGGAGTGCTGAAAACACCAGAAAACGTGTTTTTCGCATTCAAAAGCACGAAAACAGCGATTTCGGAGATTCTGCACACTTGTAACAGCAGAATCGTGAAGATTATCACTGAAAGTGCATATCTCAGCTGGAAACAACAACGATACCGAAGATATCGTAGTTTCCGCATATCAAACGCACTGTGGAGTGCTGAAAACACCAGAAAACGTGTTTTTCGCATTCAAAAGCACGAAAACAGCGATTTCGGTGATTCTGCACACTTGTAACAGCAGAATCGTGAAGATTATCACTGAAAATGCATATCTCAGCTGGAAACAACAACGATACCGAAGATATGGCAGTTTCCGCATATCAAACGCACTGTGGAGTGCTGAAAACACCAGAAAACGTGTTTTTCGCATTGAATAGCGCCAGAACAGCGATTTCGGTGATTCTGCACACTTGTAACAGCAGAATCATGAAGATTATCACTGATAATGCATATCTCAGCTGGAAACAACAACGATACCGAAGATATGGCAGTTTCCGCATATGAAACGCACTGTGGAGTGTTGAAAACACCAGAAAACGTGTTTTTCGCATTCAAAAGCACGAAAACAGCGATTTCGGTGATTCTGCACACTTGTAACAGCAGAATCGTGAAGATTATCACTGAAAGTGCATATCTCAGCTGGAAACAACAACGATACCGAAGATATCGCAGTTTCCGCATATCAAACGCACTGTGGAGTGCTGAAAACACCAGAAAACGTGTTTTTCGCATTCAAAAGCACGAAAACAGCGATTTCGGAGATTCTGCACACTTGTAACAGCAGAATCGTGAAGATTATCACTGAAAGTGCATATCTCAGCTGGAAACAACAACGATACCGAAGATATCGTAGTTTCCGCATATCAAACGCACTGTGGAGTGCTGAAAACACCAGAAAACGTGTTTTTCGCATTCAAAAGCACGAAAACAGCGATTTCGGTGATTCTGCACACTTGTAACAGCAGAATCATGAAGATTATAACTGAAAATGCATATCTCAGCTGGAAACAACAACGATACCGAAGATATCGTAGTTTCCGCATATCAAACGCACTGTGGAGTGCTGAAAACACCAGAAAACGTGTTTTTCGCATTGAATAGCGCGAAAACAGCGATTTCGGTGATTCTGCACACTTGTAACGGCAGAATCATGAAGATTATCACTGATAATGCATATCTCAGGTGGAAACAACAACGATACCGAAGATATCGTAGTTTCCGCATGTCAAACGCTCTGTGGCGTGCTGAAAACACCAGAAAACGTGTTTTTCGCATTGAATAGCGCGAGAACAGCGATTTCGGTGATTCTGCACACTTGTAACAGCAGAATCATGAAGATTATCACTGATAATGCATATCTCAGCTGGAAACAACAACGATACCGAAGATATCGCAGTTTCCGCATATCAAACGAACTGTGGAGTGCTGAAAACACCAGAAAACGTGTTTATCGCATTCAAAGGCACGAAAACAGCGATTTCGGTGATTCTGCACACTTGTAACAGCAGAATCGTGAAGATTATCACTGAAAATGCATATCTCAGGTGGAAACAACAACGATACCGAAGATATCGTAGTTTCCGCATGTCAAACGCTCTGTGGCGTGCTGAAAACACCAGAAAACGTGTTTTTCGCATTGAATAGCGCGAGAACAGCGATTTCGGTGATTCTGCACACTTGTAACAGCAGAATCATGAAGATTATCACTGATAATGCATATCTCAGCTGGAAAAAACAACGATACCGAAGATATCGCAGTTTCCGCATATCAAACGAACTGTGGAGTGCTGAAAACACCAGAAAACGTGTTTATCGCATTCAAAGGCACGAAAACAGCGATTTCGGTGATTCTGCACACTTGTATCAGCAGAATCGTGAGAGATTATCACTGAAAGTGCATATCTCAGCTGGAAACAACAGCGATACCGAAGATATCGCAGTTTCCGCATATCAAACGCACTGTGGAGTGCTGAAAACACCAGAAAACGTGTTTTTCGCATTCAAAAGCACGAAAACAGCGATTTCGGTGATTCTGCACACTTGTAACAGCACAATCGTGAAGATTATCACTGAAAGTGCATATCTCAGCTGGAAACAACAACGATACCGAAGATATCGCAGTTTCCGCATATCAAACGCACTGTGGAGTGCTGAAAACACCAGAAAACGTGTTTTTCGCATTCAAAAGCACGAAAACAGCGATTTCGGTGATTCTGCACACTTGTAACAGCAGAATCGTGAAGATTATCACTGAAAATGCATATCTCAGCTGGAAACAACAACGATACCGAAGATATGGCAGTTTCCGCATATCAAACGCACTGTGGAGTGCTGAAAACACCAGAAAACGTGTTTTTCGCATTGAATAGCGCCAGAACAGCGATTTCGGTGATTCTGCACACTTGTAACAGCAGAATCATGAAGATTATCACTGATAATGCATATCTCAGCTGGAAACAACAACGATACCGAAGATATGGCAGTTTCCGCATATGAAACGCACTGTGGAGTGTTGAAAACACCAGAAAACGTGTTTTTCGCATTCAAAAGCACGAAAACAGCGATTTCGGTGATTCTGCACACTTGTAACAGCAGAATCGTGAAGATTATCACTGAAAGTGCATATCTCAGCTGGAAACAACAACGATACCGAAGATATCGCAGTTTCCGCATATCAAACGCACTGTGGAGTGCTGAAAACACCAGAAAACGTGTTTTTCGCATTCAAAAGCACGAAAACAGCGATTTCGGAGATTCTGCACACTTGTAACAGCAGAATCGTGAAGATTATCACTGAAAGTGCATATCTCAGCTGGAAACAACAACGATACCGAAGATATCGTAGTTTCCGCATATCAAACGCACTGTGGAGTGCTGAAAACACCAGAAAACGTGTTTTTCGCATTCAAAAGCACGAAAACAGCGATTTCGGTGATTCTGCACACTTGTAACAGCAGAATCATGAAGATTATAACTGAAAATGCATATCTCAGCTGGAAACAACAACGATACCGAAGATATCGTAGTTTCCGCATATCAAACGCACTGTGGAGTGCTGAAAACACCAGAAAACGTGTTTTTCGCATTGAATAGCGCGAAAACAGCGATTTCGGAGATTCTGCACACTTGTAACAGCAGAATCGTGAAGATTATCACTGAAAGTGCATATCTCAGCTGGAAACAACAACGATACCGAAGATATCGTAGTTTCCACATATCAAACGCACTGTGGAGTGCTGAAAACATCAGAAAACGTGTTTTTCGCATTCAAAAGCACGAAAACAGCGATTTCGGTGATTCTGCACACTTGTAACAGCAGAATCATGAAGATTATAACTGAAAATGCATATCTCAGCTGGAAACAACAACGATACCGAAGATATCGTAGTTTCCGCATATCAAACGCACTGTGGAGTGCTGAAAACACCAGAAAACGTGTTTTTCGCATTGAATAGCGCGAAAACAGCGATTTCGGTGATTCTGCACACTTGTAACGGCAGAATCATGAAGATTATCACTGATAATGCATATCTCAGCTGGAAACAACAACGATACCGAAGATATCGCAGTTTCCGCATATCAAACGCACTGTGGAGTGCTGAAAACACCAGAAAACGTGTTTTCCGCATTCAAAAGCACGAAAACAGCGATTTCGGTGATTCTGCACACTTGTAACAGCAGAATCATGAAGATTATCACTGAAAATGCATATCTCAGGTGGAAACAACAACGATACCGAAGATATCGTAGTTTCCGCATGTCAAACGCTCTGTGGCGTGCTGAAAACACCAGAAAACGTGTTTTTCGCATTGAATAGCGCGAGAACAGCTATTTCGGTGATTCTGCACACTTGTAACAGCAGAATCATGAAGATTATCACTGATAATGCATATCTCAGCTGGAAACAACAACGATACCGAAGATATCGTAGTTTCCGCATGTCAAACGCTCTGTGGAGTGCTGAAAACACCAGAAAACGTGTTTTTCTCATTCAAAAGCACGAAAACAGCGATTTCGGTGATTCTGCACACTTGTAACAGCAGAATCGTGAAGATTATCACTGATAATGCATATCTCAGCTGGAAACAACAACGATACCGAAGATATGGCAGTTTCCGCATATGAAACGCACTGTGGAGTGTTGAAAACACCAGAAAACGTGTTTTTCGCATTCAAAAGCACGAAAACAGCGATTTCGGTGATTCTGCACACTTGTAACAGCAGAATCGTGAAGATTATCACTGAAAGTGCATATCTCAGCTGGAAACAACAACGATACCGAAGATATCGCAGTTTCCGCATATCAAACGCACTGTGGAGTGCTGAAAACACCAGAAAACGTGTTTTTCGCATTCAAAAGCACGAAAACAGCGATTTCGGAGATTCTGCACACTTGTAACAGCAGAATCGTGAAGATTATCACTGAAAGTGCATATCTCAGCTGGAAACAACAACGATACCGAAGATATCGCAGTTTCCGCATATCAAACGCACTGTGGAGTGCTGAAAACACCAGAAAACGTGTTTTTCGCATTCAAAAGCACGAAAACAGCGATTTCGGAGATTCTGCACACTTGTAACAGCAGAATCGTGAAGATTATCACTGAAAGTGCATATCTCAGCTGGAAACAACAACGATACCGAAGATATCGTAGTTTCCGCATATCAAACGCACTGTGGAGTGCTGAAAACACCAGAAAACGTGTTTTTCGCATTCAAAAGCACGAAAACAGCGATTTCGGTGATTCTGCACACTTGTAACAGCAGAATCATGAAGATTATAACTGAAAATGCATATCTCAGCTGGAAACAACAACGATACCGAAGATATCGTAGTTTCCGCATATCAAACGCACTGTGGAGTGCTGAAAACACCAGAAAACGTGTTTTTCGCATTGAATAGCGCGAAAACAGCGATTTCGGTGATTCTGCACACTTGTAACGGCAGAATCATGAAGATTATCACTGATAATGCATATCTCAGGTGGAAACAACAACGATACCGAAGATATCGTAGTTTCCGCATGTCAAACGCTCTGTGGCGTGCTGAAAACACCAGAAAACGTGTTTTTCGCATTGAATAGCGCGAGAACAGCGATTTCGGTGATTCTGCACACTTGTAACAGCAGAATCATGAAGATTATCACTGATAATGCATATCTCAGCTGGAAACAACAACGATACCGAAGATATCGCAGTTTCCGCATATCAAACGAACTGTGGAGTGCTGAAAACACCAGAAAACGTGTTTATCGCATTCAAAGGCACGAAAACAGCGATTTCGGTGATTCTGCACACTTGTAACAGCAGAATCGTGAAGATTATCACTGAAAATGCATATCTCAGGTGGAAACAACAACGATACCGAAGATATCGTAGTTTCCGCATGTCAAACGCTCTGTGGCGTGCTGAAAACACCAGAAAACGTGTTTTTCGCATTGAATAGCGCGAGAACAGCGATTTCGGTGATTCTGCACACTTGTAACAGCAGAATCATGAAGATTATCACTGATAATGCATATCTCAGCTGGAAACAACAACGATACCGAAGATATCGTAGTTTCCGCATGTCAAACGCTCTGTGGAGTGCTGAAAACACCAGAAAACGTGTTTTTCTCATTCAAAAGCACGAAAACAGCGATTTCGGTGATTCTGCACACTTGTATCAGCAGAATCGTGAGAGATTATCACTGAAAGTGCATATCTCAGCTGGAAACAACAGCGATACCGAAGATATCGCAGTTTCCGCATATCAAACGCACTGTGGAGTGCTGAAAACACCAGAAAACGTGTTTTTCGCATTCAAAAGCACGAAAACAGCGATTTCGGTGATTCTGCACACTTGTAACAGCAGAATCGTGAAGATTATCACTGAAAGTGCATATCTCAGCTGGAAACAACAACGATACCGAAGATATCGCAGTTTCCGCATATCAAACGCACTGTGGAGTGCTGAAAACACCAGAAAACGTGTTTTTCGCATTCAAAAGCACGAAAACAGCGATTTCGGTGATTCTGCACACTTGTAACAGCAGAATCGTGCAGATTATCACTGAAAATGCATATCTCAGCTGGAAACAACAACGATACCGAAGATATGGCAGTTTCCGCATATCAAACGCACTGTGGAGTGCTGAAAACACCAGAAAACGTGTTTTTCGCATTGAATAGCGCCAGAACAGCGATTTCGGTGATTCTGCACACTTGTAACAGCAGAATCATGAAGATTATCACTGATAATGCATATCTCAGCTGGAAACAACAACGATACCGAAGATATGGCAGTTTCCGCATATGAAACGCACTGTGGAGTGTTGAAAACACCAGAAAACGTGTTTTTCGCATTCAAAAGCACGAAAACAGCGATTTCGGTGATTCTGCACACTTGTAACAGCAGAATCGTGAAGATTATCACTGAAAGTGCATATCTCAGCTGGAAACAACAACGATACCGAAGATATCGCAGTTTCCGCATATCAAACGCACTGTGGAGTGCTGAAAACACCAGAAAACGTGTTTTTCGCATTCAAAAGCACGAAAACAGCGATTTCGGAGATTCTGCACACTTGTAACAGCAGAATCGTGAAGATTATCACTGAAAGTGCATATCTCAGCTGGAAACAACAACGATACCGAAGATATCGTAGTTTCCGCATATCAAACGCACTGTGGAGTGCTGAAAACACCAGAAAACGTGTTTTTCGCATTCAAAAGCACGAAAACAGCGATTTCGGTGATTCTGCACACTTGTAACAGCAGAATCATGAAGATTATAACTGAAAATGCATATCTCAGCTGGAAACAACAACGATACCGAAGATATCGTAGTTTCCGCATATCAAACGCACTGTGGAGTGCTGAAAACACCAGAAAACGTGTTTTTCGCATTGAATAGCGCGAAAACAGCGATTTCGGAGATTCTGCACACTTGTAACAGCAGAATCGTGAAGATTATCACTGAAAGTGCATATCTCAGCTGGAAACAACAACGATACCGAAGATATCGTAGTTTCCACATATCAAACGCACTGTGGAGTGCTGAAAACACCAGAAAACGTGTTTTTCGCATTCAAAAGCACGAAAACAGCGATTTCGGTGATTCTGCACACTTGTAACAGCAGAATCATGAAGATTATAACTGAAAATGCATATCTCAGCTGGAAACAACAACGATACCGAAGATATCGTAGTTTCCGCATATCAAACGCACTGTGGAGTGCTGAAAACACCAGAAAACGTGTTTTTCGCATTGAATAGCGCGAAAACAGCGATTTCGGTGATTCTGCACACTTGTAACGGCAGAATCATGAAGATTATCACTGATAATGCGTATCTCAGCTGGAAACAACAACGATACCGAAGATATCGCAGTTTCCGCATATCAAACGCACTGTGGAGTGCTGAAAACACCAGAAAACGTGTTTTCCGCATTCAAAAGCACGAAAACAGCGATTTCGGTGATTCTGCACACTTGTAACAGCAGAATCATGAAGATTATCACTGAAAATGCATATCTCAGGTGGAAACAACAACGATACCGAAGATATCGTAGTTTCCGCATGTCAAACGCTCTGTGGCGTGCTGAAAACACCAGAAAACGTGTTTTTCGCATTGAATAGCGCGAGAACAGCTATTTCGGTGATTCTGCACGCTTGTAACAGCAGAATCATGAAGATTATCACTGATAATGCATATCTCAGCTGGAAACAACAACGATACCGAAGATATCGTAGTTTCCGCATGTCAAACGCTCTGTGGAGTGCTGAAAACACCAGAAAACGTGTTTTTCTCATTCAAAAGCACGAAAACAGCGATTTCGGTGATTCTGCACACTTGTAACAGCAGAATCGTGAAGATTATCACTGATAATGCATATCTCAGCTGGAAACAACAACGATACCGAAGATATGGCAGTTTCCGCATATGAAACGCACTGTGGAGTGTTGAAAACACCAGAAAACGTGTTTTTCGCATTCAAAAGCACGAAAACAGCGATTTCGGTGATTCTGCACACTTGTAACAGCAGAATCGTGAAGATTATCACTGAAAGTGCATATCTCAGCTGGAAACAACAACGATACCGAAGATATCGCAGTTTCCGCATATCAAACGCACTGTGGAGTGCTGAAAACACCAGAAAACGTGTTTTTCGCATTCAAAAGCACGAAAACAGCGATTTCGGAGATTCTGCACACTTGTAACAGCAGAATCGTGAAGATTATCACTGAAAGTGCATATCTCAGCTGGAAACAACAACGATACCGAAGATATCGTAGTTTCCGCATATCAAACGCACTGTGGAGTGCTGAAAACACCAGAAAACGTGTTTTTCGCATTCAAAAGCACGAAAACAGCGATTTCGGTGATTCTGCACACTTGTAACAGCAGAATCATGAAGATTATAACTGAAAATGCATATCTCAGCTGGAAACAACAACGATACCGAAGATATCGTAGTTTCCGCATATCAAACGCACTGTGGAGTGCTGAAAACACCAGAAAACGTGTTTTTCGCATTGAATAGCGCGAAAACAGCGATTTCGGTGATTCTGCACACTTGTAACGGCAGAATCATGAAGATTATCACTGATAATGCATATCTCAGGTGGAAACAACAACGATACCGAAGATATCGTAGTTTCCGCATGTCAAACGCTCTGTGGCGTGCTGAAAACACCAGAAAACGTGTTTTTCGCATTGAATAGCGCGAGAACAGCGATTTCGGTGATTCTGCACACTTGTAACAGCAGAATCATGAAGATTATCACTGATAATGCATATCTCAGCTGGAAACAACAACGATACCGAAGATATCGCAGTTTCCGCATATCAAACGAACTGTGGAGTGCTGAAAACACCAGAAAACGTGTTTATCGCATTCAAAGGCACGAAAACAGCGATTTCGGTGATTCTGCACACTTGTAACAGCAGAATCGTGAAGATTATCACTGAAAGTGCATATCTCAGCTGGAAACAACAACGATACCGAAGATATCGTAGTTTCCGCATATCAAACGCACTGTGGAGTGCTGAAAACACCAGAAAACGTGTTTTTCGCATTCAAAAGCACGAAAACAGCGATTTCGGTGATTCTGCACACTTGTAACAGCAGAATCATGAAGATTATAACTGAAAATGCATATCTCAGCTGGAAACAACAACGATACCGAAGATATCGTAGTTTCCGCATATCAAACGCACTGTGGAGTGCTGAAAACACCAGAAAACGTGTTTTTCGCATTGAATAGCGCGAAAACAGCGATTTCGGAGATTCTGCACACTTGTAACAGCAGAATCGTGAAGATTATCACTGAAAGTGCATATCTCAGCTGGAAACAACAACGATACCGAAGATATCGTAGTTTCCACATATCAAACGCACTGTGGAGTGCTGAAAACACCAGAAAACGTGTTTTTCGCATTCAAAAGCACGAAAACAGCGATTTCGGTGATTCTGCACACTTGTAACAGCAGAATCATGAAGATTATAACTGAAAATGCATATCTCAGCTGGAAACAACAACGATACCGAAGATATCGTAGTTTCCGCATATCAAACGCACTGTGGAGTGCTGAAAACACCAGAAAACGTGTTTTTCGCATTGAATAGCGCGAAAACAGCGATTTCGGTGATTCTGCACACTTGTAACGGCAGAATCATGAAGATTATCACTGATAATGCATATCTCAGCTGGAAACAACAACGATACCGAAGATATCGCAGTTTCCGCATATCAAACGCACTGTGGAGTGCTGAAAACACCAGAAAACGTGTTTTCCGCATTCAAAAGCACGAAAACAGCGATTTCGGTGATTCTGCACACTTGTAACAGCAGAATCATGAAGATTATCACTGAAAATGCATATCTCAGGTGGAAACAACAACGATACCGAAGATATCGTAGTTTCCGCATGTCAAACGCTCTGTGGCGTGCTGAAAACACCAGAAAACGTGTTTTTCGCATTGAATAGCGCGAGAACAGCTATTTCGGTGATTCTGCACACTTGTAACAGCAGAATCATGAAGATTATCACTGATAATGCATATCTCAGCTGGAAACAACAACGATACCGAAGATATCGTAGTTTCCGCATGTCAAACGCTCTGTGGAGTGCTGAAAACACCAGAAAACGTGTTTTTCTCATTCAAAAGCACGAAAACAGCGATTTCGGTGATTCTGCACACTTGTAACAGCAGAATCGTGAAGATTATCACTGATAATGCATATCTCAGCTGGAAACAACAACGATACCGAAGATATGGCAGTTTCCGCATATGAAACGCACTGTGGAGTGTTGAAAACACCAGAAAACGTGTTTTTCGCATTCAAAAGCACGAAAACAGCGATTTCGGTGATTCTGCACACTTGTAACAGCAGAATCGTGAAGATTATCACTGAAAGTGCATATCTCAGCTGGAAACAACAACGATACCGAAGATATCGCAGTTTCCGCATATCAAACGCACTGTGGAGTGCTGAAAACACCAGAAAACGTGTTTTTCGCATTCAAAAGCACGAAAACAGCGATTTCGGAGATTCTGCACACTTGTAACAGCAGAATCGTGAAGATTATCACTGAAAGTGCATATCTCAGCTGGAAACAACAACGATACCGAAGATATCGTAGTTTCCGCATATCAAACGCACTGTGGAGTGCTGAAAACACCAGAAAACGTGTTTTTCGCATTCAAAAGCACGAAAACAGCGATTTCGGTGATTCTGCACACTTGTAACAGCAGAATCATGAAGATTATAACTGAAAATGCATATCTCAGCTGGAAACAACAACGATACCGAAGATATCGTAGTTTCCGCATATCAAACGCACTGTGGAGTGCTGAAAACACCAGAAAACGTGTTTTTCGCATTGAATAGCGCGAAAACAGCGATTTCGGTGATTCTGCACACTTGTAACGGCAGAATCATGAAGATTATCACTGATAATGCATATCTCAGGTGGAAACAACAACGATACCGAAGATATCGTAGTTTCCGCATGTCAAACGCTCTGTGGCGTGCTGAAAACACCAGAAAACGTGTTTTTCGCATTGAATAGCGCGAGAACAGCGATTTCGGTGATTCTGCACACTTGTAACAGCAGAATCATGAAGATTATCACTGATAATGCATATCTCAGCTGGAAACAACAACGATACCGAAGATATCGCAGTTTCCGCATATCAAACGAACTGTGGAGTGCTGAAAACACCAGAAAACGTGTTTATCGCATTCAAAGGCACGAAAACAGCGATTTCGGTGATTCTGCACACTTGTAACAGCAGAATCGTGAAGATTATCACTGAAAATGCATATCTCAGGTGGAAACAACAACGATACCGAAGATATCGTAGTTTCCGCATGTCAAACGCTCTGTGGCGTGCTGAAAACACCAGAAAACGTGTTTTTCGCATTGAATAGCGCGAGAACAGCGATTTCGGTGATTCTGCACACTTGTAACAGCAGAATCATGAAGATTATCACTGATAATGCATATCTCAGCTGGAAACAACAACGATACCGAAGATATCGTAGTTTCCGCATGTCAAACGCTCTGTGGAGTGCTGAAAACACCAGAAAACGTGTTTTTCTCATTCAAAAGCACGAAAACAGCGATTTCGGTGATTCTGCACACTTGTATCAGCAGAATCGTGAGAGATTATCACTGAAAGTGCATATCTCAGCTGGAAACAACAGCTATACCGAAGATATCGCAGTTTCCGCATATCAAACGCACTGTGGAGTGCTGAAAACACCAGAAAACGTGTTTTTCGCATTCAAAAGCACGAAAACAGCGATTTCGGTGATTCTGCACACTTGTAACAGCAGAATCGTGAAGATTATCACTGAAAGTGCATATCTCAGCTGGAAACAACAACGATACCGAAGATATCGCAGTTTCCGCATATCAAACGCACTGTGGAGTGCTGAAAACACCAGAAAACGTGTTTTTCGCATTCAAAAGCACGAAAACAGCGATTTCGGTGATTCTGCACACTTGTAACAGCAGAATCGTGAAGATTATCACTGAAAATGCATATCTCAGCTGGAAACAACAACGATACCGAAGATATGGCAGTTTCCGCATATCAAACGCACTGTGGAGTGCTGAAAACACCAGAAAACGTGTTTTTCGCATTGAATAGCGCCAGAACAGCGATTTCGGTGATTCTGCACACTTGTAACAGCAGAATCATGAAGATTATCACTGATAATGCATATCTCAGCTGGAAACAACAACGATACCGAAGATATGGCAGTTTCCGCATATGAAACGCACTGTGGAGTGTTGAAAACACCAGAAAACGTGTTTTTCGCATTCAAAAGCACGAAAACAGCGATTTCGGTGATTCTGCACACTTGTAACAGCAGAATCGTGAAGATTATCACTGAAAGTGCATATCTCAGCTGGAAACAACAACGATACCGAAGATATCGCAGTTTCCGCATATCAAACGCACTGTGGAGTGCTGAAAACACCAGAAAACGTGTTTTTCGCATTCAAAAGCACGAAAACAGCGATTTCGGAGATTCTGCACACTTGTAACAGCAGAATCGTGAAGATTATCACTGAAAGTGCATATCTCAGCTGGAAACAACAACGATACCGAAGATATCGTAGTTTCCGCATATCAAACGCACTGTGGAGTGCTGAAAACACCAGAAAACGTGTTTTTCGCATTCAAAAGCACGAAAACAGCGATTTCGGTGATTCTGCACACTTGTAACAGCAGAATCATGAAGATTATAACTGAAAATGCATATCTCAGCTGGAAACAACAACGATACCGAAGATATCGTAGTTTCCGCATATCAAACGCACTGTGGAGTGCTGAAAACACCAGAAAACGTGTTTTTCGCATTGAATAGCGCGAAAACAGCGATTTCGGAGATTCTGCACACTTGTAACAGCAGAATCGTGAAGATTATCACTGAAAATGCATATCTCAGCTGGAAACAACAACGATACCGAAGATATCGTAGTTTCCGCATATCAAACGCACTGTGGAGTGCTGAAAACACCAGAAAACGTGTTTTTCGCATTGAATAGCGCGAAAACAGCGATTTCGGTGATTCTGCACACTTGTAACGGCAGAATCATGAAGATTATCACTGATAATGCATATCTCAGCTGGAAACAACAACGATACCGAAGATATCGCAGTTTCCGCATATCAAACGCACTGTGGAGTGCTGAAAACACCAGAAAACGTGTTTTCCGCATTCAAAAGCACGAAAACAGCGATTTCGGTGATTCTGCACACTTGTAACAGCAGAATCATGAAGATTATCACTGAAAATGCATATCTCAGGTGGAAACAACAACGATACCGAAGATATCGTAGTTTCCGCATGTCAAACGCTCTGTGGCGTGCTGAAAACACCAGAAAACGTGTTTTTCGCATTGAATAGCGCGAGAACAGCGATTTCGGTGATTCTGCACACTTGTAACAGCAGAATCATGAAGATTATCACTGATAATGCATATCTCAGCTGGAAACAACAACGATACCGAAGATATCGTAGTTTCCGCATGTCAAACGCTCTGTGGAGTGCTGAAAACACCAGAAAACGTGTTTTTCTCATTCAAAAGCACGAAAACAGCGATTTCGGTGATTCTGCACACTTGTAACAGCAGAATCGTGAGAGATTATCACTGAAAGTGCATATCTCAGCTGGAAACAACAGCGATACCGAAGATATCGCAGTTTCCGCATATCAAACGCACTGTGGAGTGCTGAAAACACCAGAAAACGTGTTTTTCGCATTCAAAAGCACGAAAACAGCGATTTCGGTGATTCTGCACACTTGTAACAGCAGAATCGTGAAGATTATCACTGAAAATGCATATCTCAGCTGGAAACAACAACGATACCGAAGATATGGCAGTTTCCGCATATCAAACGCACTGTGGAGTGCTGAAAACACCAGAAAACGTGTTTTTCGCATTGAATAGCGCCAGAACAGCGATTTCGGTGATTCTGCACACTTGTAACAGCAGAATCATGAAGATTATCACTGATAATGCATATCTCAGCTGGAAACAACAACGATACCGAAGATATGGCAGTTTCCGCATATGAAACGCACTGTGGAGTGTTGAAAACACCAGAAAACGTGTTTTTCGCATTCAAAAGCACGAAAACAGCGATTTCGGTGATTCTGCACACTTGTAACAGCAGAATCGTGAAGATTATCACTGAAAGTGCATATCTCAGCTGGAAACAACAACGATACCGAAGATATCGCAGTTTCCGCATATCAAACGCACTGTGGAGTGCTGAAAACACCAGAAAACGTGTTTTTCGCATTCAAAAGCACGAAAACAGCGATTTCGGAGATTCTGCACACTTGTAACAGCAGAATCGTGAAGATTATCACTGAAAGTGCATATCTCAGCTGGAAACAACAACGATACCGAAGATATCGTAGTTTCCGCATATCAAACGCACTGTGGAGTGCTGAAAACACCAGAAAACGTGTTTTTCGCATTCAAAAGCACGAAAACAGCGATTTCGGTGATTCTGCACACTTGTAACGGCAGAATCGTGAAGATTATCACTGAAAGTGCATATCTCAGCTGGAAACAACAACGATACCGAAGATATAGCAGTTTCCGCATATCAAACGCACTGTGGAGTGCTGAAAACACCAGAAAACGTGTTTTTCGCATTCAATAGCACGAAAACAGCGATTTCGGTGATTCTGCACACTTGTAACAGCAGAATCATGAAGATTATCACTGAAAATGCATGTCTCAGCTGGAAACAACAACGATACCGAAGATGTCGTAGTTTCCGCATATCAAACGCACTGTGGAGTGCTGAAAACACCAGTAAACGTGTTTTTCGCATTCAAAAGCACGAAAACAGCGATTTCGGTGATTCTGCACACTTGTAACAGCAGAATCGTGAAGATTATCACTGAAAGTGCATATCTCAGCTGGAAACAACAACGATACCGAAGATATCGCAGTTTCCGCATATCAAACGCACTGTGGAGTGTTGAAAACACCAGAAAACGTGTTTTTCGCATTGAATAGCGCGAGAACAGCGATTTCGGTGATTCTGCACACTTGTAACAGCAGAATCATGAAGATTATCACTGATAATGCATATCTCAGCTGGAAACAACAACGATACCGAAGATATCGTGGTTTCCGCATGTCAAACGCTCTGTGGAGTGCTGAAAACACCAGAAAACGTGTTTTTCTCATTCAAAAGCACGAAAACAGCGATTTCGGTGATTCTGCACACTTGTAACAGCAGAATCGTGAGAGATTATCACTGAAAGTGCATATCTCAGCTGGAAACAACAGCGATACCGAAGATATCGCAGTTTCCGCATATCAAACGCACTGTGGAGTGCTGAAAACACCAGAAAACGTGTTTTTCGCATTCAAAAGCACGAAAACAGCGATTTCGGTGATTCTGCACACTTGTAACAGCAGAATCGTGAAGATTATCACTGAAAGTGCATATCTCAGCTGGAAACAACAACGATACCGAAGATATCGCAGTTTCCGCATATCAAACGCACTGTGGAGTGCTGAAAACACCAGTAAACGTGTTTTTCGCATTCAAAAGCACGAAAACAGCGATTTCGGTGATTCTGCACACTTGTAACAGCAGAATCGTGAAGATTATCACTGAAAGTGCATATCTCAGCTGGAAACAACAACGATACCGAAGATATCGCAGTTTCCGCATATCAAACGCACTGTGGAGTGTTGAAAACACCAGAAAACGTGTTTTTCGCATTGAATAGCGCGAGAACAGCGATTTCGGTGATTCTGCACACTTGTAACAGCAGAATCATGAAGATTATCACTGATAATGCATATCTCAGCTGGAAACAACAACGATACCGAAGATATCGTGGTTTCCGCATGTCAAACGCTCTGTGGAGTGCTGAAAACACCAGAAAACGTGTTTTTCTCATTCAAAAGCACGAAAACAGCGATTTCGGTGATTCTGCACACTTGTAACAGCAGAATCGTGAGAGATTATCACTGAAAGTGCATATCTCAGCTGGAAACAACAGCGATACCGAAGATATCGCAGTTTCCGCATATCAAACGCACTGTGGAGTGCTGAAAACACCAGAAAACGTGTTTTTCGCATTCAAAAGCACGAAAACAGCGATTTCGGTGATTCTGCACACTTGTAACAGCAGAATCGTGAAGATTATCACTGAAAGTGCATATCTCAGCTGGAAACAACAACGATACCGAAGATATCGCAGTTTCCGCAAATCAAACGCACTGTGGAGTGTTGAAAACACCAGAAAACGTGTTTTTCGCATTCAAAAGCACGAAAACAGCGATTTCGGTGATTCTGCACACTTGTAACAGCAGAATCGTGAAGATTATCACTGAAAATGCATATCTCAGCTGGAAACAACAACGATACCGAAGATATGGCAGTTTCCGCATATCAAACGCACTGTGGAGTGCTGAAAACACCAGAAAACGTGTTTTTCGCATTGAATAGCGCCAGAACAGCGATTTCGGTGATTCTGCACACTTGTAACAGCAGAATCATGAAGATTATCACTGATAATGCATATCTCAGCTGGAAACAACAACGATACCGAAGATATCGCAGTTTCCGCATATCAAACGCACTGTGGAGTGTTGAAAACACCAGAAAACGTGTTTTTCGCATTCAAAAGCACGAAAACAGCGATTTCGGTGATTCTGCACACTTGTAACAGCGGAATCCTGAAGATTATCACTGAAAATGCATTTCTCAGCTGGAAACAACAATGATACCGAAGATATCGCAGTTTCCGCATTTCAAACGCACTGTGGAGTGCTGAAAACACCAGAAAACGTGTTTTCCGCATTCAAAAGCACGAAAACAGCGATTTCGGTGATTCTGCACACTTGTAACAGCAGAATCATGAAGATTATCACTGAAAATGCATATCTCAGCTGGAAACAACAACGATACCGAAGATATCGTAGTTTCCGCATATCAAACGCACTGTGGAGTGCGGAAAACACCAGAAAACGTGTTTTTCGCATTCAAAAGCACGAAAACAGCGATTTCGGAGATTCTGCACACTTGTAACAGCAGAATCGTGAAGATTATCACTGAAAGTGCATATCTCAGCTGGAAACAACAACGATACCGAAGATATCGCAGTTTCCGCATATCAAACGCACTGTGGAGTGTTGAAAACACCAGAAAACGTGTTTTTCGCATTCAAAAGCACGAAAACAGCGATTTCGGTGATTCTGCACACTTGTAACAACAGAATCGTGAAGATTATCACTGAAAGTGCATATCTCAGCTGGAAACAACAACGATACCGAAGATATCGTAGTTTCCGCATATCAAACGCACTGTGGAGTGCGGAAAACACCAGAAAACGTGTTTTTCGCATTCAAAAGCACGAAAACAGCGATTTCGGAGATTCTGCACACTTGTAACAGCAGAATCGTGAAGATTATCACTGAAAGTGCATATCTCAGCTGGAAACAACAACGATACCGAAGATATCGCAGTTTCCGCATATCAAACGCACTGTGGAGTGTTGAAAACACCAGAAAACGTGTTTTTCGCATTCAAAAGCACGAAAACAGCGATTTCGGTGATTCTGCACACTTGTAACAACAGAATCGTGAAGATTATCACTGAAAGTGCATATCTCAGCTGGAAACAACAACGATACCGAAGATATCGCAGTTTCCGCATATCAAACGCACTGTGGAGTGTTGAAAACGCCAGAAAACGTGTTTTTCGCATTCAAAAGCACGAAAACAGCGATTTCGGTGATTCTGCACACTTGTAACAGCAGAATCGTGAAGATTATCACTGAAAGTGCATATCTCAGCTGGAAACAACAACGATACCGAAGATATCGCAGTTTCCGCATATCAAACGCACTGTGGAGTGCTGAAAACACCAGTAAACGTGTTTTTCGCATTCAAAAGCACGAAAACAGCGATTTCGGTGATTCTGCACACTTGTAACAGCAGAATCGTGAAGATTATCACTGAAAGTGCATATCTCAGCTGGAAACAACAACGATACCGAAGATATCGCAGTTTCCGCATATCAAACGCACTGTGGAGTGCTGAAAACACCAGAAAACGTGTTTTTCGCATTCAAAAGCACGAAAACAGCGATTTCGGTGATTCTGCACACTTGTAACAGCAGAATCGTGAAGATTATCACTGAAAGTGCATATCTCAGCTGGAAACAACAACGATACCGAAGATATCGCAGTTTCCGCATATCAAACGCACTGTGGAGTGTTGAAAACACCAGAAAACGTGTTTTTCGCATTGAATAGCGCGAGAACAGCGATTTCGGTGATTCTGCACACTTGTAACAGCAGAATCATGAAGATTATCACTGATAATGCATATCTCAGCTGGAAACAACAACGATACCGAAGATATCGTGGTTTCCGCATGTCAAACGCTCTGTGGAGTGCTGAAAACACCAGAAAACGTGTTTTTCTCATTCAAAAGCACGAAAACAGCGATTTCGGTGATTCTGCACACTTGTAACAGCAGAATCGTGAGAGATTATCACTGAAAGTGCATATCTCAGCTGGAAACAACAGCGATACCGAAGATATCGCAGTTTCCGCATATCAAACGCACTGTGGAGTGCTGAAAACACCAGAAAACGTGTTTTTCGCATTCAAAAGCACGAAAACAGCGATTTCGGTGATTCTGCACACTTGTAACAGCAGAATCGTGAAGATTATCACTGAAAGTGCATATCTCAGCTGGAAACAACAACGATACCGAAGATATCGCAGTTTCCGCATATCAAACGCACTGTGGAGTGCTGAAAACACCAGTAAACGTGTTTTTCGCATTCAAAAGCACGAAAACAGCGATTTCGGTGATTCTGCACACTTGTAACAGCAGAATCGTGAAGATTATCACTGAAAGTGCATATCTCAGCTGGAAACAACAACGATACCGAAGATATCGCAGTTTCCGCATATCAAACGCACTGTGGAGTGTTGAAAACACCAGAAAACGTGTTTTTCGCATTGAATAGCGCGAGAACAGCGATTTCGGTGATTCTGCACACTTGTAACAGCAGAATCATGAAGATTATCACTGATAATGCATATCTCAGCTGGAAACAACAACGATACCGAAGATATCGTGGTTTCCGCATGTCAAACGCTCTGTGGAGTGCTGAAAACACCAGAAAACGTGTTTTTCTCATTCAAAAGCACGAAAACAGCGATTTCGGTGATTCTGCACACTTGTAACAGCAGAATCGTGAGAGATTATCACTGAAAGTGCATATCTCAGCTGGAAACAACAGCGATACCGAAGATATCGCAGTTTCCGCATATCAAACGCACTGTGGAGTGCTGAAAACACCAGAAAACGTGTTTTTCGCATTCAAAAGCACGAAAACAGCGATTTCGGTGATTCTGCACACTTGTAACAGCAGAATCGTGAAGATTATCACTGAAAGTGCATATCTCAGCTGGAAACAACAACGATACCGAAGATATCGCAGTTTCCGCAAATCAAACGCACTGTGGAGTGTTGAAAACACCAGAAAACGTGTTTTTCGCATTCAAAAGCACGAAAACAGCGATTTCGGTGATTCTGCACACTTGTAACAGCAGAATCGTGAAGATTATCACTGAAAATGCATATCTCAGCTGGAAACAACAACGATACCGAAGATATGGCAGTTTCCGCATATCAAACGCACTGTGGAGTGCTGAAAACACCAGAAAACGTGTTTTTCGCATTGAATAGCGCCAGAACAGCGATTTCGGTGATTCTGCACACTTGTAACAGCAGAATCATGAAGATTATCACTGATAATGCATATCTCAGCTGGAAACAACAACGATACCGAAGATATCGCAGTTTCCGCATATCAAACGCACTGTGGAGTGTTGAAAACACCAGAAAACGTGTTTTTCGCATTCAAAAGCACGAAAACAGCGATTTCGGTGATTCTGCACACTTGTAACAGCGGAATCCTGAAGATTATCACTGAAAATGCATTTCTCAGCTGGAAACAACAATGATACCGAAGATATCGCAGTTTCCGCATTTCAAACGCACTGTGGAGTGCTGAAAACACCAGAAAACGTGTTTTCCGCATTCAAAAGCACGAAAACAGCGATTTCGGTGATTCTGCACACTTGTAACAGCAGAATCATGAAGATTATCACTGAAAATGCATATCTCAGCTGGAAACAACAACGATACCGAAGATATCGTAGTTTCCGCATATCAAACGCACTGTGGAGTGCGGAAAACACCAGAAAACGTGTTTTTCGCATTCAAAAGCACGAAAACAGCGATTTCGGAGATTCTGCACACTTGTAACAGCAGAATCGTGAAGATTATCACTGAAAGTGCATATCTCAGCTGGAAACAACAACGATACCGAAGATATCGCAGTTTCCGCATATCAAACGCACTGTGGAGTGTTGAAAACACCAGAAAACGTGTTTTTCGCATTCAAAAGCACGAAAACAGCGATTTCGGTGATTCTGCACACTTGTAACAACAGAATCGCGAAGATTATCACTGAAAGTGCATATCTCAGCTGGAAACAACAACGATACCGAAGATATCGCAGTTTCCGCATATCAAACGCACTGTGGAGTGTTGAAAACGCCAGAAAACGTGTTTTTCGCATTCAAAAGCACGAAAACAGCGATTTCGGTGATTCTGCACCCTTGTAACAGCAGAATCGTGAAGATTATCACTGAAAGTGCATATCTCAGCTGGAAACAACAACGATAACGAAGATATCGCAGTTTCCGCATATCAAACGCACTGTGGAGTGTTGAAAACACCAGAAAACGTGTTTTTCGCATTCGAAAGCACGAAAACAGCGATTTCGGTGATTCTGCACACTTGTAACAGCAGAATCATGAAGATTATCACTGAAAATGCATATCTCAGCTGGAAACAACAACGATACCGAGGATATCGTAGTTTCCGCATATCAAACGCACTGTGGAGTGCGGAAAACACCAGAAAACGTGTTTTTCGCATTCAAAAGCACGAAAACAGCGATTTCGGAGATTCTGCACACTTGTAACAGCAGAATCGTGAAGATTATCACTGAAAGTGCATATCTCAGCTGGAAACAACAACGATACCGAAGATATCGCAGTTTCCGCATATCAAACGCACTGTGGAGTGCTGAAAACACCAGAAAACGTGTTTTTCGCATTGAATAGCGCGAAAACAGCGATTTCGGTGATTCTGCACACTTGTAACAGCAGAATCATGAAGATTATCACTGATAATGCATATCTCAGCTGGAAACAACAACGATACCGAAGATATCGCAGTTTCCGCATATCAAACGAACTGTGGAGTGCTGAAAACACCAGAAAACGTGTTTTTCGCATTCAAAGGCACGAAAACAGCGATTTCGGTGATTCTGCACACTTGTAACAGCAGAATCGTGAAGATTATCACTGAAAATGCATATCTCAGCTGGAAACAACAACGACAACGAAGATATGGCAGTTTCCGCATATCAAACGCACTGTGGAGTGCTGAAAACACCAGAAAACGTGTTTATCGCATTGAATAGCGCGAGAACAGCGATTTCGGTGATTCTGCACACTTGTAACAGCAGAATCATGAAGATTATCACTGATAATGCATATCTCAGCTGGAAACAACAACGATACCGAAGATATCGCAGTTTCCGCATATCAAACGCACTGTGGAGTGCTGAAAACACCAGAAAACGTGTTTTTCGCATTCAAAAGCACGAAAACAGCGATTTCGGTGATTCTAGACACTTGTAACAGCGGAATCCTGAAGATTATCACTGAAAATGCATTTCTCAGCTGGAAACAACAATGATACCGAAGATATCGCAGTTTCCGCATTTCAAACGCACTGTGGAGTGCTGAAAACACCAGAAAACGTGTTTTCCGCATTCAAAAGCACGAAAACAGCGATTTCGGTGATTCTGCACACTTGTAACAGCAGAATCATGAAGATTATCACTGAAAATGCATATCTCAGCTGGAAACAACAACGATACCGAAGATATCGTAGTTTCCGCATATCAAACGCACTGTGGAGTGCGGAAAACACCAGAAAACGTGTTTTTCGCATTCAAAAGCACGAAAACAGCGATTTCGGAGATTCTGCACACTTGTAACAGCAGAATCGTGAAGATTATCACTGAAAGTGCATATCTCAGCTGGAAACAACAACGATACCGAAGATATCGCAGTTTCCGCATATCAAACGCACTGTGGAGTGTTGAAAACACCAGAAAACGTGTTTTTCGCATTCAAAAGCACGAAAACAGCGATTTCGGTGATTCTGCACACTTGTAACAACAGAATCGTGAAGATTATCACTGAAAGTGCATATCTCAGCTGGAAACAACAACGATACCGAAGATATCGCAGTTTCCGCATATCAAACGCACTGTGGAGTGTTGAAAACGCCAGAAAACGTGTTTTTCGCATTCAAAAGCACGAAAACAGCGATTTCGGTGATTCTGCACACTTGTAACAGCAGAATCGTGAAGATTATCACTGAAAGTGCATATCTCAGCTGGAAACAACAACGATAACGAAGATATCGCAGTTTCCGCATATCAAACGCACTGTGGAGTGTTGAAAACACCAGAAAACGTGTTTTTCGCATTCGAAAGCACGAAAACAGCGATTTCGGTGATTCTGCACACTTGTAACAGCAGAATCATGAAGATTATCACTGAAAATGCATATCTCAGCTGGAAACAACAACGATACCGAGGATATCGTAGTTTCCGCATATCAAACGCACTGTGGAGTGCGGAAAACACCAGAAAACGTGTTTTTCGCATTCAAAAGCACGAAAACAGCGATTTCGGAGATTCTGCACACTTGTAACAGCAGAATCGTGAAGATTATCACTGAAAGTGCATATCTCAGCTGGAAACAACAACGATACCGAAGATATCGCAGTTTCCGCATATCAAACGCACTGTGGAGTGCTGAAAACACCAGAAAACGTGTTTTTCGCATTGAATAGCGCGAAAACAGCGATTTCGGTGATTCTGCACACTTGTAACAGCAGAATCATGAAGATTATCACTGATAATGCATATCTCAGCTGGAAACAACAACGATACCGAAGATATCGCAGTTTCCGCATATCAAACGAACTGTGGAGTGCTGAAAACACCAGAAAACGTGTTTTTCGCATTCAAAGGCACGAAAACAGCGATTTCGGTGATTCTGCACACTTGTAACAGCAGAATCGTGAAGATTATCACTGAAAATGCATATCTCAGCTGGAAACAACAACGACAACGAAGATATGGCAGTTTCCGCATATCAAACGCACTGTGGAGTGCTGAAAACACCAGAAAACGTGTTTATCGCATTGAATAGCGCGAGAACAGCGATTTCGGTGATTCTGCACACTTGTAACAGCAGAATCATGAAGATTATCACTGATAATGCATATCTCAGCTGGAAACAACAACGATACCGAAGATATCGCAGTTTCCGCATATCAAACGCACTGTGGAGTGCTGAAAACACCAGAAAACGTGTTTTCCGCAATCAAAAGCACGAAAACAGCGATTTCGGTGATTCTGCACACTTGTAACAGCAGAATCATGAAGATTATCACTGAAAATGCATATCTCAGGTGGAAACAACAACGATACCGAAGATATCGTAGTTTCCGCATGTCAAACGCTCTGTGGCGTGCTGAAAACACCAGAAAACGTGTTTTTCGCATTGAATAGCGCGAAAACAGCGATTTCGGTGATTCTGCACACTTGTAACAGCAGAATCATGAAGATTATCACTGAAAATGCATATCTCAGCTGGAAACAACAACGATACCGAGGATATCGTAGTTTCCGCATATCAAACGCACTGTGGAGTGCGGAAAACACCAGAAAACGTGTTTTTCGCATTCAAAAGCACGAAAACAGCGATTTCGGAGATTCTGCACACTTGTAACAGCAGAATCGTGAAGATTATCACTGAAAGTGCATATCTCAGCTGGAAACAACAACGATACCGAAGATATCGCAGTTTCCGCATATCAAACGCACTGTGGAGTGCTGAAAACACCAGAAAACGTGTTTTTCGCATTGAATAGCGCGAAAACAGCGATTTCGGTGATTCTGCACACTTGTAACAGCAGAATCATGAAGATTATCACTGATAATGCATATCTCAGCTGGAAACAACAACGATACCGAAGATATCGCAGTTTCCGCATATCAAACGAACTGTGGAGTGCTGAAAACACCAGAAAACGTGTTTTTCGCATTCAAAGGCACGAAAACAGCGATTTCGGTGATTCTGCACACTTGTAACAGCAGAATCGTGAAGATTATCACTGAAAATGCATATCTCAGCTGGAAACAACAACGACAACGAAGATATGGCAGTTTCCGCATATCAAACGCACTGTGGAGTGCTGAAAACACCAGAAAACGTGTTTTTCGCATTGAATAGCGCGAGAACAGCGATTTCGGTGATTCTGCACACTTGTAACAGCAGAATCATGAAGATTATCACTGATAATGCATATCTCAGCTGGAAACAACAACGATACCGAAGATATCGCAGTTTCCGCATATCAAACGCACTGTGGAGTGCTGAAAACACCAGAAAACGTGTTTTCCGCAATCAAAAGCACGAAAACAGCGATTTCGGTGATTCTGCACACTTGTAACAGCAGAATCATGAAGATTATCACTGAAAATGCATATCTCAGGTGGAAACAACAACGATACCGAAGATATCGTAGTTTCCGCATGTCAAACGCTCTGTGGCGTGCTGAAAACACCAGAAAACGTGTTTTTCGCATTGAATAGCGCGAAAACAGCGATTTCGGTGATTCTGCACACTTGTAACAGCAGAATCATGAAGATTATCACTGAAAATGCATGTCTCAGCTGGAAACAACGACGATACCGAAGATATGGCAGTTTCCGCATATCAAACGCACTGTGGAGTGTTGAAAACAGCAGAAAACGTGTTTTTCGCATTCAAAAGCACGAAAACAGCGATTTCGATGATTCTGCACACTTGTAACAGCAGAATCATGAAGATTATCACTGAAAATGCATATCTCAGCTGGAAACAACAACGATACCGAAGATATCGTAGTTTCCGCATATCAAACGCACTGTGGAGTGCTGAAAACACCAGAAAACGTGTTTTTCGCATTGAATAGCGCGAAAACAGCGATTTCGGTGATTCTGCACACTTGTAACAGCAGAATCATGAAGATTATCACTGAAAATGCATATCTCAGCTGGAAACAACAACGATACCGAAGATATCGTAGTTTCCGCATATCAAACGCACTGTGGAGTGTTGAAAACACCAGAAAACGTGTTTTTCGCATTCAAAAGCACGAAAACAGCGATTTCGGTGATTCTGCACACTTGTAACAGCAGAATCCTGAAGATTATCACTGACAATGCATATCTCAGCTGGAAACAATAATGATACCGAAGATATCGCAGTTTCCGCATTTCAAACGCACTGTGGAGTGCTGAAAACACCAGAAAACGTGTTTTCCGCATTCAAAAGCACGCAAACAGCGATTTCGGTGATTCTGCACACTTGTAACAGCAGAATCATGAAGATTATCACTGAAAATGCATATCTCAGCTGGAAACAACAACGATACCGAAGATTTCGTAGTTTCCGTATATCAAACGCGCTGTGGAGTGCTGAAAACACCAGAAAACGTGTTTTTCGCATTGAATAGCGCGAAAACAGCGATTTCGGTGATTCTGCACACTTGTAACAGCAGAATCATGAAGATTATCACTGATAATGCATATCTCAGCTGGAAACAACAACGATACCGAAGATATCGCAGTTTCCGCATATCAAACGCACTGTGGAGTGCTGAAAACACCAGAAAACGTGTTTTCCGCATTCAAAAGCACGAAAAGCGCGATTTCGGTGATTCTGCACACTTGTAACAGCAGAATCATGAAGATTATCACTGATAATGCATATCTCAGCTGGAAACAACAACGATACCGAAGATATCGCAGTTTCCGCATATCAAACGCACTGTGGAGTGCTGAAAACACCAGAAAACGTGTTTTTCGCATTGAATAGCGCGAAAACAGCGATTTCGGTGATTCTGCACACTTGTAACAGCAGAATCATGAAGATTATCACTGATAATGCATATCTCAGCTGGAAACAACAACGATACCGAAGATATCGCAGTTTCCGCATATCAAACGCACTGTGGAGTGCTGAAAACACCAGAAAACGTGTTTTCCGCATTCAAAAGCACGAAAACCGCGATTTCGGTGATTCTGCACACTTGTAACAGCAGAATCATGAAGATTATCACTGATAATGCATATCTCAGCTGGAAACAACAACGATACCGAAGATATCGCAGTTTCCGCATATCAAACGCACTGTGGAGTGTTGAAAACACCAGAAAACGTGTTTTTCGCATTCAAAAGCACGAAAACAGCGATTTCGGTGATTCTGCACACTTGTAACAGCGGAATCCTGAAGATTATCACTGAAAATGCATTTCTCAGCTGGAAACAACAACGATACCGAAGATATCGTAGTTTCCGCATATCAAACGCACTGTGGAGTGCGGAAAACACCAGAAAACGTGTTTTTCGCATTCAAAAGCACGAAAACAGCGATTTCGGAGATTCTGCACACTTGTAACAACAGAATCGTGAAGATTATCACTGAAAGTGCATATCTCAGCTGGAAACAACAACGATACCGAAGATATCGCAGTTTCCGCATATCAAACGCACTGTGGAGTGTTGAAAACGCCAGAAAACGTGTTTTTCGCATTCAAAAGCACGAAAACAGCGATTTCGGTGATTCTGCACACTTGTAACAGCAGAATCGTGAAGATTATCACTGAAAGTGCATATCTCAGCTGGAAACAACAACGATAACGAAGATATCGCAGTTTCCGCATATCAAACGCACTGTGGAGTGTTGAAAACACCAGAAAACGTGTTTTTCGCATTCGAAAGCACGAAAACAGCGATTTCGGTGATTCTGCACACTTGTAACAGCAGAATCATGAAGATTATCACTGAAAATGCATATCTCAGCTGGAAACAACAACGATACCGAGGATATCGTAGTTTCCGCATATCAAACGCACTGTGGAGTGCGGAAAACACCAGAAAACGTGTTTTTCGCATTCAAAAGCACGAAAACAGCGATTTCGGAGATTCTGCACACTTGTAACAGCAGAATCGTGAAGATTATCACTGAAAGTGCATATCTCAGCTGGAAACAACAACGATACCGAAGATATCGCAGTTTCCGCATATCAAACGCACTGTGGAGTGCTGAAAACACCAGAAAACGTGTTTTTCGCATTGAATAGCGCGAAAACAGCGATTTCGGTGATTCTGCACACTTGTAACAGCAGAATCATGAAGATTATCACTGATAATGCATATCTCAGCTGGAAACAACAACGATACCGAAGATATCGCAGTTTCCGCATATCAAACGAACTGTGGAGTGCTGAAAACACCAGAAAACGTGTTTTTCGCATTCAAAGGCACGAAAACAGCGATTTCGGTGATTCTGCACACTTGTAACAGCAGAATCGTGAAGATTATCACTGAAAATGCATATCTCAGCTGGAAACAACAACGACAACGAAGATATGGCAGTTTCCGCATATCAAACGCACTGTGGAGTGCTGAAAACACCAGAAAACGTGTTTTTCGCATTGAATAGCGCGAGAACAGCGATTTCGGTGATTCTGCACACTTGTAACAGCAGAATCATGAAGATTATCACTGATAATGCATATCTCAGCTGGAAACAACAACGATACCGAAGATATCGCAGTTTCCGCATATCAAACGCACTGTGGAGTGCTGAAAACACCAGAAAACGTGTTTTCCGCAATCAAAAGCACGAAAACAGCGATTTCGGTGATTCTGCACACTTGTAACAGCAGAATCATGAAGATTATCACTGAAAATGCATATCTCAGGTGGAAACAACAACGATACCGAAGATATCGTAGTTTCCGCATGTCAAACGCTCTGTGGCGTGCTGAAAACACCAGAAAACGTGTTTTTCGCATTGAATAGCGCGAAAACAGCGATTTCGGTGATTCTGCACACTTGTAACAGCAGAATCATGAAGATTATCACTGAAAATGCATGTCTCAGCTGGAAACAACGACGATACCGAAGATATGGCAGTTTCCGCATATCAAACGCACTGTGGAGTGTTGAAAACAGCAGAAAACGTGTTTTTCGCATTCAAAAGCACGAAAACAGCGATTTCGATGATTCTGCACACTTGTAACAGCAGAATCATGAAGATTATCACTGAAAATGCATATCTCAGCTGGAAACAACAACGATACCGAAGATATCGTAGTTTCCGCATATCAAACGCACTGTGGAGTGCTGAAAACACCAGAAAACGTGTTTTTCGCATTGAATAGCGCGAAAACAGCGATTTCGGTGATTCTGCACACTTGTAACAGCAGAATCATGAAGATTATCACTGAAAATGCATATCTCAGCTGGAAACAACAACGATACCGAAGATATCGTAGTTTCCGCATATCAAACGCACTGTGGAGTGTTGAAAACACCAGAAAACGTGTTTTTCGCATTCAAAAGCACGAAAACAGCGATTTCGGTGATTCTGCACACTTGTAACAGCAGAATCCTGAAGATTATCACTGACAATGCATATCTCAGCTGGAAACAATAATGATACCGAAGATATCGCAGTTTCCGCATTTCAAACGCACTGTGGAGTGCTGAAAACACCAGAAAACGTGTTTTCCGCATTCAAAAGCACGCAAACAGCGATTTCGGTGATTCTGCACACTTGTAACAGCAGAATCATGAAGATTATCACTGAAAATGCATATCTCAGCTGGAAACAACAACGATACCGAAGATTTCGTAGTTTCCGTATATCAAACGCACTGTGGAGTGCTGAAAACACCAGAAAACGTGTTTTTCGCATTGAATAGCGCGAAAACAGCGATTTCGGTGATTCTACACACTTGTAACAGCAGAATCGTGAAGATTATCACTGAAAGTGCATATCTCAGCTGGAAACAACAACGATACCGAAGATATCGCAGTTTCCGCATATCAAACGCACTGTGGAGTGCTGAAAACACCAGAAAACGTGTTTTCCGCATTCAAAAGCACGAAAAGCGCGATTTCGGTGATTCTGCACACTTGTAACAGCAGAATCATGAAGATTATCACTGATAATGCATATCTCAGCTGGAAACAACAACGATACCGAAGATATCGCAGTTTCCGCATATCAAACGCACTGTGGAGTGCTGAAAACACCAGAAAACGTGTTTTCCGCATTCAAAAGCACGAAAACAGCGATTTCGGTGATTCTGCACACTTGTAACAGCAGAATCATGAAGATTATCACTGAAAATGCATATCTCAGGTGGAAACAACAACGATACCGAAGATATCGTAGTTTCCGCATGTCAAACGCACTGTGGAGTGCTGAAAACACCAGAAAACGTGTTTTTCGCATTCAAAAGCACGAAAACAGCGATTTCGGAGATTCTACACACTTGTAACAGCAGAATCGTGAAGATTATCACTGAAAGTGCATATCTCAGCTGGAAACAACAACGATACCGAAGATATCGCAGTTTCCGCATATCAAACGCACTGTGGAGTGTTGAAAACTCCAGAAAACGTGTTTTTCGCATTCAAAGGCACGAAAACAGCGATTTCGGTGATTCTGCACACTTGTAACAGCAGAATCGTGAAGATTATCACTGAAAATGCATATCTCAGGTGGAAACAACAACGATACCGAAGATATCGTAGTTTCCGCATGTCAAACGCTCTGTGGCGTGCTGAAAACACCAGAAAACGTGTTTTTCGCATTGAATAGCGCGAGAACAGCGATTTCGGTGATTCTGCACACTTGTAACAGCAGAATCATGAAGATTATCACTGATAATGCATATCTCAGTTGGAAACAACAACGATACCGAAGATATCGTAGTTTCCGCATGTCAAACGCTCTGTGGAGTGCTGAAAACACCAGAAAACGTGTTTTTCTCATTCAAAAGCACGAAAACAGCGATTTCGGTGATTCTGCACACTTGTAACAGCAGAATCGTGAGAGATTATCACTGAAAGTGCATATCTCAGCTGGAAACAACAGCGATACCGAAGATATCGCAGTTTCCGCATATCAAACGCACTGTGGAGTGCTGAAAACACCAGAAAACGTGTTTTTCGCATTCAAAAGCACGAAAACAGGGATTTCGGTGATTCTGCACACTTGTAACAGCAGAATCGTGAAGATTATCACTGAAAGTGCATATCTCAGCTGGAAACAACAACGATACCGAAGATATCGCAGTTTCCGCATATCAAACGCACTGTGGAGTGTTGAAAACACCAGAAAACGTGTTTTTCGCATTCAAAAGCACGAAAACAGCGATTTCGGTGATTCTGCACACTTGTAACAGCAGAATCATGAAGATTATCACTGAAAATGCATGTCTCAGCTTGAAACAACAACGATACCGAAGATATCGTAGTTTGCGCATATCAAACGCACTGTGGAGTGCTGGAAACACCAGAAAACGTGTTTTTCGCATTCAAAAGCACGAAAACAGCGATTTCGGTGATTCTGCACTCTTGTAACAGCAGAATCGTGAAGATTATCACTGAAAATGCATATCTCAGCTGGAAACAACAACGATACCGAAGATATGGCAGTTTCCGCATATCAAACGCACTGTGGAGTGCTGAAAACACCAGAAAACGTGTTTTTCGCATTGAATAGCGCCAGAACAGCGATTTCGGTGATTCTGCACACTTGTAACAGCAGAATCATGAAGATTATCACTGATAATGCATATCTCAGCTGGAAACAACAACGATACCGAAGATATGGCAGTTTCCGCATATGAAACGCACTGTGGAGTGTTGAAAACACCAGAAAACGTGTTTTTCGCATTCAAAAGCACGAAAACAGCGATTTCGGTGATTCTGCACACTTGTAACAGCAGAATCGTGAAGATTATCACTGAAAGTGCATATCTCAGCTGGAAACAACAACGATACCGAAGATATCGCAGTTTCCGCATATCAAACGCACTGTGGAGTGCTGAAAACACCAGAAAACGTGTTTTTCGCATTCAAAAGCACGAAAACAGCGATTTCGGAGATTCTGCACACTTGTAACAGCAGAATCGTGAAGATTATCACTGAAAGTGCATATCTCAGCTGGAAACAACAACGATACCGAAGATATCGTAGTTTCCGCATATCAAACGCACTGTGGAGTGCTGAAAACACCAGAAAACGTGTTTTTCGCATTCAAAAGCACGAAAACAGCGATTTCGGTGATTCTGCACACTTGTAACAGCAGAATCATGAAGATTATAACTGAAAATGCATATCTCAGCTGGAAACAACAACGATACCGAAGATATCGTAGTTTCCGCATATCAAACGCACTGTGGAGTGCTGAAAACACCAGAAAACGTGTTTTTCGCATTGAATAGCGCGAAAACAGCGATTTCGGTGATTCTGCACACTTGTAACGGCAGAATCATGAAGATTATCACTGATAATGCATATCTCAGCTGGAAACAACAACGATACCGAAGATATCGCAGTTTCCGCATATCAAACGCACTGTGGAGTGCTGAAAACACCAGAAAACGTGTTTTCCGCATTCAAAAGCACGAAAACAGCGATTTCGGTGATTCTGCACACTTGTAACAGCAGAATCATGAAGATTATCACTGAAAATGCATATCTCAGCTGGAAACAACAACGATACCGAAGATATCGTAGTTTCCGCGTGTCAAACGCTCTGTGGAGTGCTGAAAACACCAGAAAACGTGTTTTTCTCATTCAAAAGCACGAAAACAGCGATTTCGGTGATTCTGCACACTTGTAACAGCAGAATCGTGAGAGATTATCACTGAAAGTGCATATCTCAGCTGGAAACAACAGCGATACCGAAGATATCGCAGTTTCCGCATATCAAACGCACTGTGGAGTGCTGAAAACACCAGAAAACGTGTTTTTCGCATTCAAAAGCACGAAAACAGCGATTTCGGTGATTCTGCACACTTGTAACAGCAGAATCGTGAAGATTATCACTGAAAATGCATATCTCAGGTGGAAACAACAACGATACCGAAGATATCGTAGTTTCCGCATGTCAAACGCTCTGTGGCGTGCTGAAAACACCAGAAAACGTGTTTTTCGCATTGAATAGCGCGAGAACAGCGATTTCGGTGATTCTGCACACTTGTAACAGCAGAATCATGAAGATTATCACTGATAATACATATCTCAGCTGGAAACAACAACGATACCGAAGATATCGTAGTTTCCGCATGTCAAACGCTCTGTGGAGTGCTGAAAACACCAGAAAACGTGTTTTTCTCATTCAAAAGCACGAAAACAGCGATTTCGGTGATTCTGCACACTTGTAACAGCAGAATCGTGAGAGATTATCACTGAAAGTGCATATCTCAGCTGGAAACAACAGCGATACCGAAGATATAGCAGTTTCCGCATATCAAACGCACTGTGGAGTGCTGAAAACACCAGAAAACGTGTTTTCCGCATTCAAAAGCACGCAAACAGCGATTTCGGTGATTCTGCACACTTGTAACAGCAGAATCATGAAGATTATCACTGAAAATGCATATCTCAGCTGGAAACAACAACGATACCGAAGATTTCGTAGTTTCCGTATATCAAACGCACTGTGGAGTGCTGAAAACACCAGAAAACGTGTTTTTCGCATTGAATAGCGCGAAAACAGCGATTTCGGTGATTCTGCACACTTGTAACAGCAGAATCATGAAGATTATCACTGATAATGCATATCTCAGCTGGAAACAACAACGATACCGAAGATATCGCAGTTTCCGCATATCAAACGCACTGTGGAGTGCTGAAAACACCAGAAAACGTGTTTTCCGCATTCAAAAGCACGAAAAGCGCGATTTCGGTGATTCTGCACACTTGTAACAGCAGAATCATGAAGATTATCACTGATAATGCATATCTCAGCTGGAAACAACAACGATACCGAAGATATCGCAGTTTCCGCATATCAAACGCACTGTGGAGTGCTGAAAACACCAGAAAACGTGTTTTCCGCATTCAAAAGCACGAAAACAGCGATTTCGGTGATTCTGCACACTTGTAACAGCAGAATCATGAAGATTATCACTGAAAATGCATATCTCAGGTGGAAACAACAACGATACCGAAGATATCGTAGTTTCCGCATGTCAAACGCACTGTGGAGTGCTGAAAACACCAGAAAACGTGTTTTTCGCATTCAAAAGCACGAAAACAGCGTTTTCGGTGATTCTGCACACTTGTAACAGCAGAATCGTGAAGATTATCACTGAAAGTGCGTATCTCAGCTGGAAACAACAACGATACCGAAGATATCGCAGTTTCCGCATATCAAACGCACTGTGGAGTGTTGAAAACACCAGAAAACGTGTTTTTCGCATTCAAAAGCACGAAAGCAGCGATTTCGGTGATTCTGCACACTTGTAACAGCAGAATCGTGAAGATTATCACTGAAAGTGCGTATCTCAGCTGGAAACAACAACGATACCGAAGATATCGCAGTTTCCGCATATCAAACGCACTGTGGAGTGTTGAAAACACCAGAAAACGTGTTTTTCGCATTCAAAAGCACGAAAGCAGCGATTTCGGTGATTCTGCACACTTGTAACAGCAGAATCATGAAGATTATCACTGAAAATGCATATCTCAGCTGGAAACAACAACGATACCGAAGATATCGTAGTTTCCGCATATCAAACGCACTGTGGAGTGCGGAAAACACCAGAAAACGTGTTTTTCGCATTCAAAAGCACGAAAACAGCGATTTCGGAGATTCTACACACTTGTAACAGCAGAATCGTGAAGATTATCACTGAAAGTGCATATCTCAGCTGGAAACAACAACGATACCGAAGATATCGCAGTTTCCGCATATCAAACGCACTGTGGAGTGTTGAAAACTCCAGAAAACGTGTTTTTCGCATTCAAAGGCACGAAAACAGCGATTTCGGTGATTCTGCACACTTGTAACAGCAGAATCGTGAAGATTATCACTGAAAATGCATATCTCAGGTGGAAACAACAACGATACCGAAGATATCGTAGTTTCCGCATGTCAAACGCTCTGTGGCGTGCTGAAAACACCAGAAAACGTGTTTTTCGCATTGAATAGCGCGAGAACAGCGATTTCGGTGATTCTGCACACTTGTAACAGCAGAATCATGAAGATTATCACTGATAATGCATATCTCAGCTGGAAACAACAACGATACCGAAGATATCGTAGTTTCCGCATGTCAAACGCTCTGTGGAGTGCTGAAAACACCAGAAAACGTGTTTTTCTCATTCAAAAGCACGAAAACAGCGATTTCGGTGATTCTGCACACTTGTAACAGCAGAATCGTGAGAGATTATCACTGAAAGTGCATATCTCAGCTGGAAACAACAGCGATACCGAAGATATCGCAGTTTCCGCATATCAAACGCACTGTGGAGTGCTGAAAACACCAGAAAACGTGTTTTTCGCATTCAAAAGCACGAAAACAGGGATTTCGGTGATTCTGCACACTTGTAACAGCAGAATCGTGAAGATTATCACTGAAAGTGCATATCTCAGCTGGAAACAACAACGATACCGAAGATATCGCAGTTTCCGCATATCAAACGCACTGTGGAGTGTTGAAAACACCAGAAAACGCGTTTTTCGCATTCAAAAGCACGAAAACAGCGATTTCGGTGATTCTGCACACTTGTAACAGCAGAATCATGAAGATTATCACTGAAAATGCATGTCTCAGCTTGAAACAACAACGATACCGAAGATATCGTAGTTTGCGCATATCAAACGCACTGTGGAGTGCTGAAAACACCAGAAAACGTGTTTTTCGCATTCAAAAGCACGAAAACAGCGATTTCGGTGATTCTGCACTCTTGTAACAGCAGAATCGTGAAGATTATCACTGAAAATGCATATCTCAGCTGGAAACAACAACGATACCGAAGATATGGCAGTTTCCGCATATCAAACGCACTGTGGAGTGCTGAAAACACCAGAAAACGTGTTTTTCGCATTGAATAGCGCCAGAACAGCGATTTCGGTGATTCTGCACACTTGTAACAGCAGAATCATGAAGATTATCACTGATAATGCATATCTCAGCTGGAAACAACAACGATACCGAAGATATGGCAGTTTCCGCATATGAAACGCACTGTGGAGTGTTGAAAACACCAGAAAACGTGTTTTTCGCATTCAAAAGCACGAAAACAGCGATTTCGGTGATTCTGCACACTTGTAACAGCAGAATCGTGAAGATTATCACTGAAAGTGCATATCTCAGCTGGAAACAACAACGATACCGAAGATATCGCAGTTTCCGCATATCAAACGCACTGTGGAGTGCTGAAAACACCAGAAAACGTGTTTTTCGCATTCAAAAGCACGAAAACAGCGATTTCGGAGATTCTGCACACTTGTAACAGCAGAATCGTGAAGATTATCACTGAAAGTGCATATCTCAGCTGGAAACAACAACGATACCGAAGATATCGTAGTTTCCGCATATCAAACGCACTGTAGAGTGCTGAAAACACCAGAAAACGTGTTTTTCGCATTCAAAAGCACGAAAACAGCGATTTCGGTGATTCTGCACACTTGTAACAGCAGAATCATGAAGATTATAACTGAAAATGCATATCTCAGCTGGAAACAACAACGATACCGAAGATATCGTAGTTTCCGCATATCAAACGCACTGTGGAGTGCTGAAAACACCAGAAAACGTGTTTTTCGCATTGAATAGCGCGAAAACAGCGATTTCGGTGATTCTGCACACTTGTAACGGCAGAATCATGAAGATTATCACTGATAATGCATATCTCAGCTGGAAACAACAACGATACCGAAGATATCGCAGTTTCCGCATATCAAACGCACTGTGGAGTGCTGAAAACACCAGAAAACGTGTTTTCCGCATTCAAAAGCACGAAAACAGCGATTTCGGTGATTCTGCACACTTGTAACAGCAGAATCATGAAGATTATCACTGAAAATGCATATCTCAGCTGGAAACAACAACGATACCGAAGATATCGTAGTTTCCGCATGTCAAACGCTCTGTGGAGTGCTGAAAACACCAGAAAACGTGTTTTTCTCATTCAAAAGCACGAAAACAGCGATTTCGGTGATTCTGCACACTTGTAACAGCAGAATCGTGAGAGATTATCACTGAAAGTGCATATCTCAGCTGGAAACAACAGCGATACCGAAGATATCGCAGTTTCCGCATATCAAACGCACTGTGGAGTGCTGAAAACACCAGAAAACGTGTTTTTCGCATTCAAAAGCACGAAAACAGCGATTTCGGTGATTCTGCACACTTGTAACAGCAGAATCGTGAAGATTATCACTGAAAATGCATATCTCAGGTGGAAACAACAACGATACCGAAGATATCGTAGTTTCCGCATGTCAAACGCTCTGTGGCGTGCTGAAAACACCAGAAAACGTGTTTTTCGCATTGAATAGCGCGAGAACAGCGATTTCGGTGATTCTGCACACTTGTAACAGCAGAATCATGAAGATTATCACTGATAATGCATATCTCAGCTGGAAACAACAACGATACCGAAGATATCGTATTTTCCGCATGTCAAACGCTCTGTGGAGTGCTGAAAACACCAGAAAACGTGTTTTTCTCATTCAAAAGCACGAAAACAGCGATTTCGGTGATTCTGCACACTTGTAACAGCAGAATCGTGAGAGATTATCACTGAAAGTGCATATCTCAGCTGGAAACAACAGCGATACCGAAGATATCGCAGTTTCCGCATATCAAACGCACTGTGGAGTGCTGAAAACACCAGAAAACGTGTTTTTCGCATTCAAAAGCACGAAAACAGCGATTTCGGTGATTCTGCACACTTGTAACAGCAGAATCGTGAAGATTATCACTGAAAGTGCATATCTCAGCTGGAAACAACAACGATACCGAAGATATCGCAGTTTCCGCATATCAAACGCACTGTGGAGTGTTGAAAACACCAGAAAACCTGTTTTTCGCATTCAAAAGCACGAAAACAGCGATTTCGGTGATTCTGCACACTTGTAACAGCAGAATCATGAAGATTATCACTGAAAATGCATGTCTCAGCTTGAAACAACAACGATACCGAAGATATCGTAGTTTGCGCATATCAAACGCACTGTGGAGTGCTGAAAACACCAGAAAACGTGTTTTTCGCATTGAATAGCGCGAGAACAGCGATTTCGGTGATTCTGCACACTTGTAACAGCAGAATCATGAAGATTATCACTGAAAATGCATGTCTCAGCTTGAAACAACAACGATACCGAAGATATCGTAGTTTGCGCATATCAAACGCACTGTGGAGTGCTGAAAACACCAGAAAACGTGTTTTTCGCATTCAAAAGCACGAAAACAGCGATTTCGGTGATTCTGCACTCTTGTAACAGCAGAATCGTGAAGATTATCACTGAAAATGCATATCTCAGCTGGAAACAACAACGATACCGAAGATATGGCAGTTTCCGCATATCAAACGCACTGTGGAGTGCTGAAAACACCAGAAAACGTGTTTTTCGCATTGAATAGCGCCAGAACAGCGATTTCGGTGATTCTGCACACTTGTAACAGCAGAATCATGAAGATTATCACTGATAATGCATATCTCAGCTGGAAACAACAACGATACCGAAGATATGGCAGTTTCCGCATATGAAACGCACTGTGGAGTGTTGAAAACACCAGAAAACGTGTTTTTCGCATTCAAAAGCACGAAAACAGCGATTTCGGTGATTCTGCACACTTGTAACAGCAGAATCGTGAAGATTATCACTGAAAGTGCATATCTCAGCTGGAAACAACAACGATACCGAAGATATGGCAGTTTCCGCATATGAAACGCACTGTGGAGTGTTGAAAACACCAGAAAACGTGTTTTTCGCATTCAAAAGCACGAAAACAGCGATTTCGGTGATTCTGCACACTTGTAACAGCAGAATCGTGAAGATTATCACTGAAAGTGCATATCTCAGCTGGAAACAACAACGATACCGAAGATATCGCAGTTTCCGCATATCAAACGCACTGTGGAGTGCTGAAAACACCAGAAAACGTGTTTTTCGCATTCAAAAGCACGAAAACAGCGATTTCGGAGATTCTGCACACTTGTAACAGCAGAATCGTGAAGATTATCACTGAAAGTGCATATCTCAGCTGGAAACAACAACGATACCGAAGATATCGTAGTTTCCGCATATCAAACGCACTGTAGAGTGCTGAAAACACCAGAAAACGTGTTTTTCGCATTCAAAAGCACGAAAACAGCGATTTCGGTGATTCTGCACACTTGTAACAGCAGAATCATGAAGATTATAACTGAAAATGCATATCTCAGCTGGAAACAACAACGATACCGAAGATATCGTAGTTTCCGCATATCAAACGCACTGTGGAGTGCTGAAAACACCAGAAAACGTGTTTTTCGCATTGAATAGCGCGAAAACAGCGATTTCGGTGATTCTGCACACTTGTAACGGCAGAATCATGAAGATTATCACTGATAATGCATATCTCAGCTGGAAACAACAACGATACCGAAGATATCGCAGTTTCCGCATATCAAACGCACTGTGGAGTGCTGAAAACACCAGAAAACGTGTTTTCCGCATTCAAAAGCACGAAAACAGCGATTTCGGTGATTCTGCACACTTGTAACAGCAGAATCATGAAGATTATCACTGAAAATGCATATCTCAGCTGGAAACAACAACGATACCGAAGATATCGTAGTTTCCGCATGTCAAACGCACTGTGGAGTGTTGAAAACACCAGAAAACGTGTTTTTCGCATTCAAAAGCACGAAAGCAGCGATTTCGGTGATTCTGCACACTTGTAACAGCAGAATCGTGAAGATTATCACTGAAAGTGCGTATCTCAGCTGGAAACAACAACGATACCGAAGATATCGCAGTTTCCGCATATCAAACGCACTGTGGAGTGTTGAAAACACCAGAAAACGTGTTTTTCGCATTCAAAAGCACGAAAGCAGCGATTTCGGTGATTCTGCACACTTGTAACAGCAGAATCATGAAGATTATCACTGAAAATGCATATCTCAGCTGGAAACAACAACGATACCGAAGATATCGTAGTTTCCGCATATCAAACGCACTGTGGAGTGCGGAAAACACCAGAAAACGTGTTTTTCGCATTCAAAAGCACGAAAACAGCGATTTCGGAGATTCTACACACTTGTAACAGCAGAATCGTGAAGATTATCACTGAAAGTGCATATCTCAGCTGGAAACAACAACGATACCGAAGATATCGCAGTTTCCGCATATCAAACGCACTGTGGAGTGTTGAAAACTCCAGAAAACGTGTTTTTCGCATTCAAAGGCACGAAAACAGCGATTTCGGTGATTCTGCACACTTGTAACAGCAGAATCGTGAAGATTATCACTGAAAATGCATATCTCAGGTGGAAACAACAACGATACCGAAGATATCGTAGTTTCCGCATGTCAAACGCTCTGTGGCGTGCTGAAAACACCAGAAAACGTGTTTTTCGCATTGAATAGCGCGAGAACAGCGATTTCGGTGATTCTGCACACTTGTAACAGCAGAATCATGAAGATTATCACTGATAATGCATATCTCAGCTGGAAACAACAACGATACCGAAGATATCGTAGTTTCCGCATGTCAAACGCTCTGTGGAGTGCTGAAAACACCAGAAAACGCGTTTTTCTCATTCAAAAGCACGAAAACAGCGATTTCGGTGATTCTGCACACTTGTAACAGCAGAATCGTGAGAGATTATCACTGAAAGTGCATATCTCAGCTGGAAACAACAGCGATACCGAAGATATCGCAGTTTCCGCATATCAAACGCACTGTGGAGTGCTGAAAACACCAGAAAACGTGTTTTTCGCATTCAAAAGCACGAAAACAGGGATTTCGGTGATTCTGCACACTTGTAACAGCAGAATCGTGAAGATTATCACTGAAAGTGCATATCTCAGCTGGAAACAACAACGATACCGAAGATATCGCAGTTTCCGCATATCAAACGCACTGTGGAGTGTTGAAAACACCAGAAAACGCGTTTTTCGCATTCAAAAGCACGAAAACAGCGATTTCGGTGATTCTGCACACTTGTAACAGCAGAATCATGAAGATTATCACTGAAAATGCATGTCTCAGCTTGAAACAACAACGATACCGAAGATATCGTAGTTTGCGCATATCAAACGCACTGTGGAGTGCTGAAAACACCAGAAAACGTGTTTTTCGCATTCAAAAGCACGAAAACAGCGATTTCGGTGATTCTGCACTCTTGTAACAGCAGAATCGTGAAGATTATCACTGAAAATGCATATCTCAGCTGGAAACAACAACGATACCGAAGATATGGCAGTTTCCGCATATCAAACGCACTGTGGAGTGCTGAAAACACCAGAAAACGTGTTTTTCGCATTGAATAGCGCCAGAACAGCGATTTCGGTGATTCTGCACACTTGTAACAGCAGAATCATGAAGATTATCACTGATAATGCATATCTCAGCTGGAAACAACAACGATACCGAAGATATGGCAGTTTCCGCATATGAAACGCACTGTGGAGTGTTGAAAACACCAGAAAACGTGTTTTTCGCATTCAAAAGCACGAAAACAGCGATTTCGGTGATTCTGCACACTTGTAACAGCAGAATCGTGAAGATTATCACTGAAAGTGCATATCTCAGCTGGAAACAACAACGATACCGAAGATATCGCAGTTTCCGCATATCAAACGCACTGTGGAGTGCTGAAAACACCAGAAAACGTGTTTTTCGCATTCAAAAGCACGAAAACAGCGATTTCGGAGATTCTGCACACTTGTAACAGCAGAATCGTGAAGATTATCACTGAAAGTGCATATCTCAGCTGGAAACAACAACGATACCGAAGATATCGTAGTTTCCGCATATCAAACGCACTGTAGAGTGCTGAAAACACCAGAAAACGTGTTTTTCGCATTCAAAAGCACGAAAACAGCGATTTCGGTGATTCTGCACACTTGTAACAGCAGAATCATGAAGATTATAACTGAAAATGCATATCTCAGCTGGAAACAACAACGATACCGAAGATATCGTAGTTTCCGCATATCAAACGCACTGTGGAGTGCTGAAAACACCAGAAAACGTGTTTTTCGCATTGAATAGCGCGAAAACAGCGATTTCGGTGATTCTGCACACTTGTAACGGCAGAATCATGAAGATTATCACTGATAATGCATATCTCAGCTGGAAACAACAACGATACCGAAGATATCGCAGTTTCCGCATATCAAACGCACTGTGGAGTGCTGAAAACACCAGAAAACGTGTTTTCCGCATTCAAAAGCACGAAAACAGCGATTTCGGTGATTCTGCACACTTGTAACAGCAGAATCATGAAGATTATCACTGAAAATGCATATCTCAGCTGGAAACAACAACGATACCGAAGATATCGTAGTTTCCGCATGTCAAACGCTCTGTGGAGTGCTGAAAACACCAGAAAACGTGTTTTTCTCATTCAAAAGCACGAAAACAGCGATTTCGGTGATTCTGCACACTTGTAACAGCAGAATCGTGAGAGATTATCACTGAAAGTGCATATCTCAGCTGGAAACAACAGCGATACCGAAGATATCGCAGTTTCCGCATATCAAACGCACTGTGGAGTGCTGAAAACACCAGAAAACGTGTTTTTCGCATTCAAAAGCACGAAAACAGCGATTTCGGTGATTCTGCACACTTGTAACAGCAGAATCGTGAAGATTATCACTGAAAATGCATATCTCAGGTGGAAACAACAACGATACCGAAGATATCGTAGTTTCCGCATGTCAAACGCTCTGTGGCGTGCTGAAAACACCAGAAAACGTGTTTTTCGCATTGAATAGCGCGAGAACAGCGATTTCGGTGATTCTGCACACTTGTAACAGCAGAATCATGAAGATTATCACTGATAATGCATATCTCAGCTGGAAACAACAACGATACCGAAGATATCGTATTTTCCGCATGTCAAACGCTCTGTGGAGTGCTGAAAACACCAGAAAACGTGTTTTTCTCATTCAAAAGCACGAAAACAGCGATTTCGGTGATTCTGCACACTTGTAACAGCAGAATCGTGAGAGATTATCACTGAAAGTGCATATCTCAGCTGGAAACAACAGCGATACCGAAGATATCGCAGTTTCCGCATATCAAACGCACTGTGGAGTGCTGAAAACACCAGAAAACGTGTTTTTCGCATTCAAAAGCACGAAAACAGCGATTTCGGTGATTCTGCACACTTGTAACAGCAGAATCGTGAAGATTATCACTGAAAGTGCATATCTCAGCTGGAAACAACAACGATACCGAAGATATCGCAGTTTCCGCATATCAAACGCACTGTGGAGTGTTGAAAACACCAGAAAACCTGTTTTTCGCATTCAAAAGCACGAAAACAGCGATTTCGGTGATTCTGCACACTTGTAACAGCAGAATCATGAAGATTATCACTGAAAATGCATGTCTCAGCTTGAAACAACAACGATACCGAAGATATCGTAGTTTGCGCATATCAAACGCACTGTGGAGTGCTGAAAACACCAGAAAACGTGTTTTTCGCATTGAATAGCGCGAGAACAGCGATTTCGGTGATTCTGCACACTTGTAACAGCAGAATCATGAAGATTATCACTGAAAATGCATGTCTCAGCTTGAAACAACAACGATACCGAAGATATCGTAGTTTGCGCATATCAAACGCACTGTGGAGTGCTGAAAACACCAGAAAACGTGTTTTTCGCATTCAAAAGCACGAAAACAGCGATTTCGGTGATTCTGCACTCTTGTAACAGCAGAATCGTGAAGATTATCACTGAAAATGCATATCTCAGCTGGAAACAACAACGATACCGAAGATATGGCAGTTTCCGCATATCAAACGCACTGTGGAGTGCTGAAAACACCAGAAAACGTGTTTTTCGCATTGAATAGCGCCAGAACAGCGATTTCGGTGATTCTGCACACTTGTAACAGCAGAATCATGAAGATTATCACTGATAATGCATATCTCAGCTGGAAACAACAACGATACCGAAGATATGGCAGTTTCCGCATATGAAACGCACTGTGGAGTGTTGAAAACACCAGAAAACGTGTTTTTCGCATTCAAAAGCACGAAAACAGCGATTTCGGTGATTCTGCACACTTGTAACAGCAGAATCGTGAAGATTATCACTGAAAGTGCATATCTCAGCTGGAAACAACAACGATACCGAAGATATGGCAGTTTCCGCATATGAAACGCACTGTGGAGTGTTGAAAACACCAGAAAACGTGTTTTTCGCATTCAAAAGCACGAAAACAGCGATTTCGGTGATTCTGCACACTTGTAACAGCAGAATCGTGAAGATTATCACTGAAAGTGCATATCTCAGCTGGAAACAACAACGATACCGAAGATATCGCAGTTTCCGCATATCAAACGCACTGTGGAGTGCTGAAAACACCAGAAAACGTGTTTTTCGCATTCAAAAGCACGAAAACAGCGATTTCGGAGATTCTGCACACTTGTAACAGCAGAATCGTGAAGATTATCACTGAAAGTGCATATCTCAGCTGGAAACAACAACGATACCGAAGATATCGTAGTTTCCGCATATCAAACGCACTGTAGAGTGCTGAAAACACCAGAAAACGTGTTTTTCGCATTCAAAAGCACGAAAACAGCGATTTCGGTGATTCTGCACACTTGTAACAGCAGAATCATGAAGATTATAACTGAAAATGCATATCTCAGCTGGAAACAACAACGATACCGAAGATATCGTAGTTTCCGCATATCAAACGCACTGTGGAGTGCTGAAAACACCAGAAAACGTGTTTTTCGCATTGAATAGCGCGAAAACAGCGATTTCGGTGATTCTGCACACTTGTAACGGCAGAATCATGAAGATTATCACTGATAATGCATATCTCAGCTGGAAACAACAACGATACCGAAGATATCGCAGTTTCCGCATATCAAACGCACTGTGGAGTGCTGAAAACACCAGAAAACGTGTTTTCCGCATTCAAAAGCACGAAAACAGCGATTTCGGTGATTCTGCACACTTGTAACAGCAGAATCATGAAGATTATCACTGAAAATGCATATCTCAGCTGGAAACAACAACGATACCGAAGATATCGTAGTTTCCGCATGTCAAACGCTCTGTGGAGTGCTGAAAACACCAGAAAACGTGTTTTTCTCATTCAAAAGCACGAAAACAGCGATTTCGGTGATTCTGCACACTTGTAACAGCAGAATCGTGAGAGATTATCACTGAAAGTGCATATCTCAGCTGGAAACAACAGCGATACCGAAGATATCGCAGTTTCCGCATATCAAACGCACTGTGGAGTGCTGAAAACACCAGAAAACGTGTTTTTCGCATTCAAAAGCACGAAAACAGCGATTTCGGTGATTCTGCACACTTGTAACAGCAGAATCGTGAAGATTATCACTGAAAATGCATATCTCAGGTGGAAACAACAACGATACCGAAGATATCGTAGTTTCCGCATGTCAAACGCTCTGTGGCGTGCTGAAAACACCAGAAAACGTGTTTTTCGCATTGAATAGCGCGAGAACAGCGATTTCGGTGATTCTGCACACTTGTAACAGCAGAATCATGAAGATTATCACTGATAATGCATATCTCAGCTGGAAACAACAACGATACCGAAGATATCGTATTTTCCGCATGTCAAACGCTCTGTGGAGTGCTGAAAACACCAGAAAACGTGTTTTTCTCATTCAAAAGCACGAAAACAGCGATTTCGGTGATTCTGCACACTTGTAACAGCAGAATCGTGAGAGATTATCACTGAAAGTGCATATCTCAGCTGGAAACAACAGCGATACCGAAGATATCGCAGTTTCCGCATATCAAACGCACTGTGTAGTGCTGAAAACACCAGAAAACGTGTTTTTCGCATTCAAAAGCACGAAAACAGCGATTTCGGTGATTCTGCACACTTGTAACAGCAGAATCGTGAAGATTATCACTGAAAGTGCATATCTCAGCTGGAAACAACAACGATACCGAAGATATCGCAGTTTCCGCATATCAAACGCACTGTGGAGTGTTGAAAACACCAGAAAACCTGTTTTTCGCATTCAAAAGCACGAAAACAGCGATTTCGGTGATTCTGCACACTCGTAACAGCAGAATCATGAAGATTATCACTGAAAATGCATGTCTCAGCTTGAAACAACAACGATACCGAAGATATCGTAGTTTGCGCATATCAAACGCACTGTGGAGTGCTGAAAACACCAGAAAACGTGTTTTTCGCATTCAAAAGCACGAAAACAGCGATTTCGGTGATTCTGCACTCTTGTAACAGCAGAATCGTGAAGATTATCACTGAAAATGCATATCTCAGCTGGAAACAACAACGATACCGAAGATATGGCAGTTTCCGCATATCAAACGCACTGTGGAGTGCTGAAAACACCAGAAAACGTGTTTTTCGCATGGAATAGCGCCAGAACAGCGATTTCGGTGATTCTGCACACTTGTAACAGCAGAATCATGAAGATTATCACTGATAATGCATATCTCAGCTGGAAACAACAACGATACCGAAGATATGGCAGTTTCCGCATATGAAACGCACTGTGGAGTGTTGAAAACACCAGAAAACGTGTTTTTCGCATTCAAAAGCACGAAAACAGCGATTTCGGTGATTCTGCACACTCGTAACAGCAGAATCATGAAGATTATCACTGAAAATGCATGTCTCAGCTTGAAACAACAACGATACCGAAGATATCGTAGTTTGCACATATCAAACGCACTGTGGAGTGCTGAAAACACCAGAAAACGTGTTTTTCGCATTCAAAAGCACGAAAACAGCGATTTCGGTGATTCTGCACTCTTGTAACAGCAGAATCGTGAAGATTATCACTGAAAATGCATATCTCAGCTGGAAACAACAACGATACCGAAGATATGGCAGTTTCCGCATATCAAACGCACTGTGGAGAGCTGAAAACACCAGAAAACGTGTTTTTCGCATTCAAAAGCACGAAAACAGCGATTTCGGAGATTCTGCACACTTGTAACAGCAGAATCGTGAAGATTATCACTGAAAGTGCATATCTCAGCTGGAAACAACAACGATACCGAAGATATCGCAGTTTCCGCATATCAAACGCACTGTGGAGTGCTGAAAACACCAGAAAACGTGTTTTCCGCATTCAAAAGCACGAAAACAGCGATTTCGGTGATTCTGCACACTTGTAACAGCAGAATCATGAAGATTATCACTGAAAATGCATATCTCAGCTGGAAACAACAACGATACCGAAGATATCGCAGTTTCCGCATATCAAACGCACTGTGGAGTGTTGAAAACTCCAGAAAACGTGTTTTTCGCATTCAAAAGCACGAAAACAGCGATTTCGGTGATTCTGCACACTTGTAACAGCAGAATCATGAAGATTATCACTGAAAATGCATATCTCAGCTGGAAACAACAACGATACCGAAGATATCGCAGTTTCCGCATATCAAACGCACTGTGGAGTGTTGAAAACTCCAGAAAACGTGTTTTTCGCATTCAAAAGCACGAAAACAGCGATTTCGGTGATTCTGCACACTTGTAACAGCAGAATCATGAAGATTATCACTGAAAATGCATATCTCAGCTGGAAACAACAACGATACCGAAGATATCGTAGTTTCCGCATATCAAACGCACTGTGGAGTGCTGAAAACACCAGAAAACGTGTTTTCCGCATTCAAAAGCACGAAAACAGCGATTTCGGTGATTCTGCACACTTGTAACAGCAGAATCATGAAGATTATCACTGAAAATGCATATCTCAGCTGGAAACAACAACGATACCGAAGATATCGCAGTTTCCGCATATCAAACGCACTGTGGAGTGCTGAAAACACCAGAAAACGTGTTTTCCGCATTCAAAAGCACGAAAACAGCGATTTCGGTGATTCTGCACACTTGTAACAGCAGAATCATGAAGATTATCACTGAAAATGCATATCTCAGGTGGAAACAACAACGATACCGAAGATATCGTAGTTTCCGCATGTCAAACGCACTGTGGAGTGCTGAAAACACCAGAAAACGTGTTTTTCGCATTCAAAAGCACGAAAACAGCGTTTTCGGTGATTCTGCACACTTGTAACAGCAGAATCGTGAAGATTATCACTGAAAGTGCGTATCTCAGCTGGAAACAACAACGATACCGAAGATATCGCAGTTTCCGCATATCAAACGCACTGTGGAGTGTTGAAAACACCAGAAAACGTGTTTTTCGCATTCAAAAGCACGAAAGCAGCGATTTCGGTGATTCTGCACACTTGTAACAGCAGAATCGTGAAGATTATCACTGAAAGTGCGTATCTCAGCTGGAAACAACAACGATACCGAAGATATCGCAGTTTCCGCATATCAAACGCACTGTGGAGTGTTGAAAACACCAGAAAACGTGTTTTTCGCATTCAAAAGCACGAAAGCAGCGATTTCGGTGATTCTGAACACTTGTAACAGCAGAATCATGAAGATTATCACTGAAAATGCATATCTCAGCTGGAAACAACAACGATACCGAAGATATCGTAGTTTCCGCATATCAAACGCACTGTGGAGTGTTGAAAACACCAGAAAACGTGTTTTTCGCATTCAAAAGCACGAAAACAGCGATTTCGGTGATTCTGCACACTTGTAACAGCAGAATCGTGAAGATTATACTGAAAGTGCATATCTCAGCTGGAAACAACAACGATACCGAAGATATCGCAGTTTCCGCATATCAAACGCACTGTGGAGTGTTGAAAACACCAGAAAACGTGTTTTTCGCATTCAAAAGCACGAAAACAGCGATTTCGGTGATTCTGCACACTTGTAACAGCAGAATCATGAAGATTATCACTGAAAATGCATGTCTCAGCTTGAAACAACAACGATACCGAAGATATCGTAGTTTGCGCATATCAAACGCACTGTGGAGTGCTGAAAACACCAGAAAACGTGTTTTTCGCATTCAAAAGCACGAAAACAGCGATTTCGGTGATTCTGCACTCTTGTAACAGCAGAATCGTGAAGATTATCACTGAAAATGCATATCTCAGCTGGAAACAACAACGATACCGAAGATATGGCAGTTTCCGCATATCAAACGCACTGTGGAGTGCTGAAAACACCAGAAAACGTGTTTTTCGCATTGAATAGCGCCAGAACAGCGATTTCGGTGATTCTGCACACTTGTAACAGCAGAATCATGAAGATTATCACTGATAATGCATATCTCAGCTGGAAACAACAACGATACCGAAGATATGGCAGTTTCCGCATATGAAACGCACTGTGGAGTGTTGAAAACACCAGAAAACGTGTTTTTCGCATTCAAAAGCACGAAAACAGCGATTTCGGTGATTCTGCACACTTGTAACAGCAGAATCATGAAGATTATCACTGATAATGCATATCTCAGCTGGAAACAACAACGATACCGAAGATATCGCAGTTTCCGCATATCAAACGCACTGTGGAGTGCTGAAAACACCAGAAAACGTGTTTTCCGCAATCAAAAGCACGAAAACAGCGATTTCGGTGATTCTGCACACTTGTAACAGCAGAATCATGAAGATTATCACTGAAAATGCATATCTCAGCTGGAAACAACAACGATACCGAAGATATCGCAGTTTCCGCATATCAAACGAACTGTGGAGTGCTGAAAACACCAGAAAACGTGTTTTTCGCATTCAAAGGCACGAAAACAGCGATTTCTGTGATTCTGCACACTTGTAACAGCAGAATCGTGAAGATTATCACTGAAAATGCATATCTCAGGTGGAAACAACAACGATACCGAAGATATCGTAGTTTCCGCATGTCAAACGCTCTGTGGAGTGCTGAAAACACCAGAAAACGTGTTTTTCTCATTCAAAAGCACGAAAACAGCGATTTCGGTGATTCTGCACACTTGTAACAGCAGAATCGTGAGAGATTATCACTGAAAGTGCATATCTCAGCTGGAAACAACAGCGATACCGAAGATATCGCAGTTTCCGCATATCAAACGCACTGTGGAGTGCTGAAAACACCAGAAAACGTGTTTTTCGCATTCAAAAGCACGAAAACAGCGATTTCGGTGATTCTGCACACTTGTAACAGCAGAATCGTGAAGATTATCACTGAAAATGCATATCTCAGCTGGAAACAACAACGATACCGAAGATATGGCAGTTTCCGCATATCAAACGCACTGTGGAGTGCTGAAAACACCAGAAAACGTGTTTTTCGCATTGAATAGCGCCAGAACAGCGATTTCGGTGATTCTGCACACTTGTAACAGCAGAATCATGAAGATTATCACTGATAATGCATATCTCAGCTGGAAACAACAACGATACCGAAGATATGGCAGTTTCCGCATATGAAACGCACTGTGGAGTGTTGAAAACACCAGAAAACGTGTTTTTCGCATTCAAAAGCACGAAAACAGCGATTTCGGTGATTCTGCACACTTGTAACAGCAGAATCGTGAAGATTATCACTGAAAGTGCATATCTCAGCTGGAAACAACAACGATACCGAAGATATCGCAGTTTCCGCATATCAAACGCACTGTGGAGTGCTGAAAACACCAGAAAACGTGTTTTTCGCATTCAAAAGCACGAAAACAGCGATTTCGGAGATTCTGCACACTTGTAACAGCAGAATCGTGAAGATTATCACTGAAAGTGCATATCTCTGCTGGAAACAACAACGATACCGAAGATATCGTAGTTTCCGCATGTCAAACGCTCTGTGGAGTGCTGAAAACACCAGAAAACGTGTTTTTCTCATTCAAAAGCACGAAAACAGCGATTTCGGAGATTCTGCACACTTGTAACAGCAGAATCGTGAAGATTATCACTGAAAGTGCATATCTCAGCTGGAAACAACAGCGATACCGAAGATATCGCAGTTTCCGCATATCAAACGCACTGTGGAGTGCTGAAAACACCAGAAAACGTGTTTTTCGCATTCAAAAGCACGAAAACAGCGATTTCGGTGATTCTGCACACTTGTAACAGCAGAATCGTGAAGATTATCACTGAAAGTGCATATCTCAGCTGGAAACAACAACGATACCGAAGATATCGCAGTTTCCGCATATCAAACGCACTGTGGAGTGTTGAAAACACCAGAAAACGTGTTTTTCGCATTCAAAAGCACGAAAACAGCGATTTCGGTGATTCTGCACACTTGTAACAGCAGAATCATGAAGATTATCACTGAAAATGCATGTCTCAGCTTGAAACAACAACGATACCGAAGATATCGTAGTTTGCGCATATCAAACGCACTGTGGAGTGCTGAAAACACCAGAAAACGTGTTTTTCGCATTCAAAAGCACGAAAACAGCGATTTCGGTGATTCTGCACTCTTGTAACAGCAGAATCGTGAAGATTATCACTGAAAATGCATATCTCAGCTGGAAACAACAACGATACCGAAGATATGGCAGTTTCCGCATATCAAACGCACTGTGGAGTGCTGAAAACACCAGAAAACGTGTTTTTCGCATTGAATAGCGCCAGAACAGCGATTTCGGTGATTCTGCACACTTGTAACAGCAGAATCATGAAGATTATCACTGATAATGCATATCTCAGCTGGAAACAACAACGATACCGAAGATATGGCAGTTTCCAGAAATAAAACGCACTGTGGAGTGTTGAAAACACCAGAAAACGTGTTTTTCGCATTCAAAAGCACGAAAACAGCGATTTCGGTGATTCTGCACACTTGTAACAGCAGAATCGTGAAGATTATCACTGAAAGTGCATATCTCAGCTGGAAACAACAACGATACCGAAGATATCGCAGTTTCCGCATATCAAACGCACTGTGGAGTGTTGAAAACACCAGAAAACGTGTTTTTCGCATTCAAAAGCACGAAAACAGCGATTTCGGTGATTCTGCACACTTGTAACAGCAGAATCATGAAGATTATCACTGAAAATGCATGTCTCAGCTTGAAACAACAACGATACCGAAGATATCGTAGTTTGCGCATATCAAACGCACTGTGGAGTGCTGAAAACACCAGAAAACGTGTTTTTCGCATTCAAAAGCACGAAAACAGCGATTTCGGTGATTCTGCACACTTGTAACAGCAGAATCATGAAGATTATCACTGAAAATGCATGTCTCAGCTTGAAACAACAACGATACCGAAGATATCGTAGTTTGCGCATATCAAACGCACTGTGGAGTGCTGAAAACACCAGAAAACGTGTTTTTCGCATTCAAAAGCACGAAAACAGCGATTTCGGTGATTCTGCACTCTCGTAACAGCAGAATCGTGAAGATTATCACTGAAAATGCATATCTCAGCTGGAAACAACAACGATACCGAAGATATGGCAGTTTCCGCATATCAAACGCACTGTGGAGTGCTGAAAACACCAGAAAACGTGTTTTTCGCATTGAATAGCGCCAGAACAGCGATTTCGGTGATTCTGCACACTTGTAACAGCAGAATCATGAAGATTATCACTGATAATGCATATCTCAGCTGGAAACAACAACGATACCGAAGATATGGCAGTTTCCGCATATGAAACGCACTGTGGAGTGTTGAAAACACCAGAAAACGTGTTTTTCGCATTCAAAAGCACGAAAACAGCGATTTCGGTGATTCTGCACACTTGTAACAGCAGAATCATGAAGATTATCACTGATAATGCATATCTCAGCTGGAAACAACAACGATACCGAAGATATCGCAGTTTCCGCATATCAAACGCACTGTGGAGTGCTGAAAACACCAGAAAACGTGTTTTCCGCAATCAAAAGCACGAAAACAGCGATTTCGGTGATTCTGCACACTTGTAACAGCAGAATCATGAAGATTATCACTGAAAATGCATATCTCAGCTGGAAACAACAACGATACCGAAGATATCGCAGTTTCCGCATATCAAACGAACTGTGGAGTGCTGAAAACACCAGAAAACGTGTTTTTCGCATTCAAAGGCACGAAAACAGCGATTTCGGTGATTCTGCACACTTGTAACAGCAGAATCGTGAAGATTATCACTGAAAATGCATATCTCAGGTGGAAACAACAACGATACCGAAGATATCGTAGTTTCCGCATGTCAAACGCTCTGTGGAGTGCTGAAAACACCAGAAAACGTGTTTTTCTCATTCAAAAGCACGAAAACAGCGATTTCGGTGATTCTGCACACTTGTAACAGCAGAATCGTGAGAGATTATCACTGAAAGTGCATATCTCAGCTGGAAACAACAGCGATACCGAAGATATCGCAGTTTCCGCATATCAAACGCACTGTGGAGTGCTGAAAACACCAGAAAACGTGTTTTTCGCATTCAAAAGCACGAAAACAGCGATTTCGGTGATTCTGCACACTTGTAACAGCAGAATCGTGAAGATTATCACTGAAAGTGCATATCTCAGCTGGAAACAACAACGATACCGAAGATATCGCAGTTTCCGCATATCAAACGCACTGTGGAGTGTTGAAAACACCAGAAAACGTGTTTTTCGCATTCAAAAGCACGAAAACAGCGATTTCGGTGATTCTGCACACTTGTAACAGCAGAATCATGAAGATTATCACTGAAAATGCATGTCTCAGCTTGAAACAACAACGATACCGAAGATATCGTAGTTTGCGCATATCAAACGCACTGTGGAGTGCTGAAAACACCAGAAAACGTGTTTTTCGCATTCAAAAGCACGAAAACAGCGATTTCGGTGATTCTGCACTCCTGTAACAGCAGAATCGTGAAGATTATCACTGAAAATGCATATCTCAGCTGGAAACAACAACGATACCGAAGATATGGCAGTTTCCGCATATCAAACGCACTGTGGAGTGCTGAAAACATCAGAAAACGTGTTTTTCGCATTGAATAGCGCCAGAACAGCGATTTCGGTGATTCTGCACACTTGTAACAGCAGAATCATGAAGATTATCACTGATAATGCATATCTCAGCTGGAAACAACAACGATACCGAAGATATGGCAGTTTCCGCATATGAAACGCACTGTGGAGTGTTGAAAACACCAGAAAACGTGTTTTTCGCATTCAAAAGCACGAAAACAGCGATTTCGGTGATTCTGCACACTTGTAACAGCAGAATCGTGAAGATTATCACTGAAAGTGCATATCTCAGCTGGAAACAACAACGATACCGAAGATATCGCAGTTTCCGCATATCAAACGCACTGTGGAGTGCTGAAAACACCAGAAAACGTGTTTTTCGCATTCAAAAGCACGAAAACAGCGATTTCGGAGATTCTGCACACTTGTAACAGCAGAATCGTGAAGATTATCACTGAAAGTGCATATCTCAGCTGGAAACAACAACGATACCGAAGATATCGCAGTTTCCGCATATCAAACGCACTGTGGAGTGTTGAAAACACCAGAAAACGTGTTTTTCGCATTCAAAAGCACGAAAACAGCGATTTCGGTGATTCTGCACACTTGTAACAGCAGAATCATGAAGATTATCACTGAAAATGCATGTCTCAGCTTGAAACAACAACGATACCGAAGATATCGTAGTTTGCGCATATCAAACGCACTGTGGAGTGCTGAAAACACCAGAAAACGTGTTTTTCGCATTCAAAAGCACGAAAACAGCGATTTCGGTGATTCTGCACTCTTGTAACAGCAGAATCGTGAAGATTATCACTGAAAATGCATATCTCAGCTGGAAACAACAACGATACCGAAGATATGGCAGTTTCCGCATATCAAACGCACTGTGGAGTGCTGAAAACACCAGAAAACGTGTTTTTCGCATTGAATAGCGCCAGAACAGCGATTTCGGTGATTCTGCACACTTGTAACAGCAGAATCATGAAGATTATCACTGATAATGCATATCTCAGCTGGAAACAACAACGATACCGAAGATATGGCAGTTTCCGCATATGAAACGCACTGTGGAGTGTTGAAAACACCAGAAAACGTGTTTTTCGCATTCAAAAGCACGAAAACAGCGATTTCGGTGATTCTGCACACTTGTAACAGCAGAATCGTGAAGATTATCACTGAAAGTGCATATCTCAGCTGGAAACAACAACGATACCGAAGATATCGCAGTTTCCGCATATCAAACGCACTGTGGAGTGCTGAAAACACCAGAAAACGTGTTTTTCGCATTCAAAAGCACGAAAACAGCGATTTCGGAGATTCTGCACACTTGTAACAGCAGAATCGTGAAGATTATCACTGAAAGTGCATATCTCAGCTGGAAACAACAACGATACCGAAGATATCGTAGTTTCCGCATGTCAAACGCTCTGTGGAGTGCTGAAAACACCAGAAAACGTGTTTTTCTCATTCAAAAGCACGAAAACAGCGATTTCGGAGATTCTGCACACTTGTAACAGCAGAATCGTGAAGATTATCACTGAAAGTGCATATCTCAGCTGGAAACAACAGCGATACCGAAGATATCGCAGTTTCCGCATATCAAACGCACTGTGGAGTGCTGAAAACACCAGAAAACGTGTTTTTCGCATTCAAAAGCACGAAAACAGCGATTTCGGTGATTCTGCACACTTGTAACAGCAGAATCGTGAAGATTATCACTGAAAGTGCATATCTCAGCTGGAAACAACAACGATACCGAAGATATCGCAGTTTCCGCATATCAAACGCACTGTGGAGTGTTGAAAACACCAGAAAACGTGTTTTTCGCATTCAAAAGCACGAAAACAGCGATTTCGGTGATTCTGCACACTTGTAACAGCAGAATCATGAAGATTATCACTGAAAATGCATGTCTCAGCTTGAAACAACAACGATACCGAAGATATCGTAGTTTGCGCATATCAAACGCACTGTGGAGTGCTGAAAACACCAGAAAACGTGTTTTTCGCATTCAAAAGCACGAAAACAGCGATTTCGGTGATTCTGCACTCTTGTAACAGCAGAATCGTGAAGATTATCACTGAAAATGCATATCTCAGCTGGAAACAACAACGATACCGAAGATATGGCAGTTTCCGCATATCAAACGCACTGTGGAGTGCTGAAAACACCAGAAAACGTGTTTTTCGCATTGAATAGCGCCAGAACAGCGATTTCGGTGATTCTGCACACTTGTAACAGCAGAATCATGAAGATTATCACTGATAATGCATATCTCAGCTGGAAACAACAACGATACCGAAGATATGGCAGTTTCCAGAAATAAAACGCACTGTGGAGTGTTGAAAACACCAGAAAACGTGTTTTTCGCATTCAAAAGCACGAAAACAGCGATTTCGGTGATTCTGCACACTTGTAACAGCAGAATCATGAAGATTATCACTGAAAATGCATGTCTCAGCTTGAAACAACAACGATACCGAAGATATCGTAGTTTGCGCATATCAAACGCACTGTGGAGTGCTGAAAACACCAGAAAACGTGTTTTTCGCATTCAAAAGCACGAAAACAGCGATTTCGGTGATTCTGCACTCTTGTAACAGCAGAATCGTGAAGATTATCACTGAAAATGCATATCTCAGCTGGAAACAACAACGATACCGAAGATATCGCAGTTTCCGCATATCAAACGCACTGTGGAGTGCTGAAAACACCAGAAAACGTGTTTTCCGCAATCAAAAGCACGAAAACAGCGATTTCGGTGATTCTGCACACTTGTAACAGCAGAATCATGAAGATTATCACTGAAAATGCATATCTCAGCTGGAAACAACAACGATACCGAAGATATCGCAGTTTCCGCATATCAAACGAACTGTGGAGTGCTGAAAACACCAGAAAACGTGTTTTTCGCATTCAAAGGCACGAAAACAGCGATTTCGGTGATTCTGCACACTTGTAACAGCAGAATCGTGAAGATTATCACTGAAAATGCATATCTCAGGTGGAAACAACAACGATACCGAAGATATCGTAGTTTCCGCATGTCAAACGCTCTGTGGAGTGCTGAAAACACCAGAAAACGTGTTTTTCTCATTCAAAAGCACGAAAACAGCGATTTCGGTGATTCTGCACACTTGTAACAGCAGAATCGTGAGAGATTATCACTGAAAGTGCATATCTCAGCTGGAAACAACAGCGATACCGAAGATATCGCAGTTTCCGCATATCAAACGCACTGTGGAGTGCTGAAAACACCAGAAAACGTGTTTTTCGCATTCAAAAGCACGAAAACAGCGATTTCGGTGATTCTGCACACTTGTAACAGCAGAATCGTGAAGATTATCACTGAAAGTGCATATCTCAGCTGGAAACAACAACGATACCGAAGATATCGCAGTTTCCGCATATCAAACGCACTGTGGAGTGTTGAAAACACCAGAAAACGTGTTTTTCGCATTCAAAAGCACGAAAACAGCGATTTCGGTGATTCTGCACACTTGTAACAGCAGAATCATGAAGATTATCACTGAAAATGCATGTCTCAGCTTGAAACAACAACGATACCGAAGATATCGTAGTTTGCGCATATCAAACGCACTGTGGAGTGCTGAAAACACCAGAAAACGTGTTTTTCGCATTCAAAAGCACGAAAACAGCGATTTCGGTGATTCTGCACTCCTGTAACAGCAGAATCGTGAAGATTATCACTGAAAATGCATATCTCAGCTGGAAACAACAACGATACCGAAGATATGGCAGTTTCCGCATATCAAACGCACTGTGGAGTGCTGAAAACATCAGAAAACGTGTTTTTCGCATTGAATAGCGCCAGAACAGCGATTTCGGTGATTCTGCACACTTGTAACAGCAGAATCATGAAGATTATCACTGATAATGCATATCTCAGCTGGAAACAACAACGATACCGAAGATATGGCAGTTTCCGCATATGAAACGCACTGTGGAGTGTTGAAAACACCAGAAAACGTGTTTTTCGCATTCAAAAGCACGAAAACAGCGATTTCGGTGATTCTGCACACTTGTAACAGCAGAATCGTGAAGATTATCACTGAAAGTGCATATCTCAGCTGGAAACAACAACGATACCGAAGATATCGCAGTTTCCGCATATCAAACGCACTGTGGAGTGCTGAAAACACCAGAAAACGTGTTTTTCGCATTCAAAAGCACGAAAACAGCGATTTCGGAGATTCTGCACACTTGTAACAGCAGAATCGTGAAGATTATCACTGAAAGTGCATATCTCAGCTGGAAACAACAACGATACCGAAGATATCGTAGTTTCCGCATGTCAAACGCTCTGTGGAGTGCTGAAAACACCAGAAAACGTGTTTTTCTCATTCAAAAGCACGAAAACAGCGATTTCGGTGATTCTGCACACTTGTAACAGCAGAATCGTGAGAGATTATCACTGAAAGTGCATATCTCAGCTGGAAACAACAGCGATACCGAAGATATCGCAGTTTCCGCATATCAAACGCACTGTGGAGTGCTGAAAACACCAGAAAACGTGTTTTTCGCATTCAAAAGCACGAAAACAGCGATTTCGGTGATTCTGCACACTTGTAACAGCAGAATCGTGAAGATTATCACTGAAAGTGCATATCTCAGCTGGAAACAACAACGATACCGAAGATATCGCAGTTTCCGCATATCAAACGCACTGTGGAGTGTTGAAAACACCAGAAAACGTGTTTTTCGCATTCAAAAGCACGAAAACAGCGATTTCGGTGATTCTGCACACTTGTAACAGCAGAATCATGAAGATTATCACTGAAAATGCATGTCTCAGCTTGAAACAACAACGATACCGAAGATATCGTAGTTTGCGCATATCAAACGCACTGTGGAGTGCTGAAAACACCAGAAAACGTGTTTTTCGCATTCAAAAGCACGAAAACAGCGATTTCGGTGATTCTGCACTCTTGTAACAGCAGAATCGTGAAGATTATCACTGAAAATGCATATCTCAGCTGGAAACAACAACGATACCGAAGATATGGCAGTTTCCGCATATCAAACGCACTGTGGAGTGCTGAAAACACCAGAAAACGTGTTTTTCGCATTGAATAGCGCCAGAACAGCGATTTCGGTGATTCTGCACACTTGTAACAGCAGAATCATGAAGATTATCACTGATAATGCATATCTCAGCTGGAAACAACAACGATACCGAAGATATAGCAGTTTCCGCATATGAAACGCACTGTGGAGTGTTGAAAACACCAGAAAACGTGTTTTTCGCATTCAAAAGCACGAAAACAGCGATTTCGGTGATTCTGCACACTTGTAACAGCAGAAACGTGAAGATTATCACTGAAAGTGCATATCTCAGCTGGAAACAACAACGATACCGAAGATATCGCAGTTTCCGCATATCAAACGCACTGTGGAGTGCTGAAAACACCAGAAAACGTGTTTTTCGCATTCAAAAGCACGAAAACAGCGATTTCGGAGATTCTGCACACTTGTAACAGCAGAATCGTGAAGATTATCACTGAAAGTGCATATCTCAGCTGGAAACAACAACGATACCGAAGATATCGTAGTTTCCGCATATCAAACGCACTGTGGAGTGCTGAAAACACCAGAAAACGTGTTTTTCGCATTCAAAAGCACGAAAACAGCGATTTCGGTGATTCTGCACACTTGTAACAGCAGAATCATGAAGATTATAACTGAAAATGCATATCTCAGCTGGAAACAACAACGATACCGAAGATATCGTAGTTTCCGCATATCAAACGCACTGTGGAGTGCTGAAAACACCAGAAAACGTGTTTTTCGCATTGAATAGCGCGAAAACAGCGATTTCGGTGATTCTGCACACTTGTAACGGCAGAATCATGAAGATTATCACTGATAATGCATATCTCAGCTGGAAACAACAACGATACCGAAGATATCGCAGTTTCCGCATATCAAACGCACTGTGGAGTGCTGAAAACACCAGAAAACGTGTTTTCCGCATTCAAAAGCACGAAAACAGCGATTTCGGTGATTCTGCACACTTGTAACAGCAGAATCATGAAGATTATCACTGAAAATGCATATCTCAGCTGGAAACAACAACGATACCGAAGATATCGTAGTTTCCGCATGTCAAACGCTCTGTGGAGTGCTGAAAACACCAGAAAACGTGTTTTTCTCATTCAAAAGCACGAAAACAGCGATTTCGGTGATTCTGCACACTTGTAACAGCAGAATCATGAAGATTATCACTGATAATGCATATCTCAGCTGGAAACAACAACGATACCGAAGATATGGCAGTTTCCGCATATGAAACGCACTGTGGAGTGTTGAAAACACCAGAAAACGTGTTTTTCGCATTCAAAAGCACGAAAACAGCGATTTCGGTGATTCTGCACACTTGTAACAGCAGAATCGTGAAGATTATCACTGAAAGTGCATATCTCAGCTGGAAACAACAACGATGCCGAAGATATCGCAGTTTCCGCATATCAAACGCACTGTGGAGTGCTGAAAACACCAGAAAACGTGTTTTTCGCATTCAAAAGCACGAAAACAGCGATTTCGGAGATTCTGCACACTTGTAACAGCAGAATCGTGAAGATTATCACTGAAAGTGCATATCTCAGCTGGAAACAACAACGATACCGAAGATATCGTAGTTTCCGCATGTCAAACGCTCTGTGGAGTGCTGAAAACACCAGAAAACGTGTTTTTCTCATTCAAAAGCACGAAAACAGCGATTTCGGTGATTCTGCACACTTGTAACAGCAGAATCGTGAGAGATTATCACTGAAAGTGCATATCTCAGCTGGAAACAACAGCGATACCGAAGATATCGCAGTTTCCGCATATCAAACGCACTGTGGAGTGCTGAAAACACCAGAAAACGTGTTTTTCGCATTCAAAAGCACGAAAACAGCGATTTCGGTGATTCTGCACACTTGTAACAGCAGAATCGTGAAGATTATCACTGAAAGTGCTGTTACGTCGGCAAGCGACGTTGGAATTAGTCATAAGCATATATATACATACACACATATATACGATAAGCATAGTAGTCATAAGCGCGCCCTTACTCCTGTTAGAATTATTTATAAGCATAGTCATAAGCGCGCCTTCACTCCCGCTACATCCTACTATCAGTTCCTATGTCATCCTTCCAGAAGCTTCTAGAATAATCTAGATCATTCTAGAAGCATTCCCTGATAATCCCATCCCTTTCCCAAGCTCAACATCACATAAACATCCACCGAACCTTCCAGACTAAACCACCAAGCCAAACACATTCCATTCCCACACTCGTATTATATTCCAACTCCTTATCTCCCAAACATCCGCCGACCGCCAGACCTAATCTCCCGCCACACACCAATCCTATGACGTCATCATGCACGTGTCCCGACTCCCAGGCCTCTCCTTATCGCATTCCTCCGCTATCTCATAAACATTCTGACTCCCACGATCCAAGCCACACGTGTCCTAATCTCCTCCAGACAAATTCCTCCGCTATCATATCTACACCACACCCCGCGCCTACAACCACACAGTATAATTAAACCATTCCGCCAGCCACTTAGTCAGTCTGAGCCCAGAGCTCGAGGAGCTCACATCACCGCGTTTCTACATCTTGTATTTCTATATCCTGCGATTCTATATCTAGTATTCTTTAACTGTATTCTATATCTTGTATTACTACCTATCTCTTAGTATAACTCCATTGTATTCTATAATCCCAAAGTGTATTAAAGTTCATATAATTGTCTAACTATAATTCTAATTATTCCAACTTCCAAACCGAGTGCGCGCTACTGAATTATATCTATTACGTTCAACTTTAGTCTGCTGATCAACCAGGAGTTGAGGTGAGTAACCACTACCATTCAATTGGATTAGCGAGAGACCCCGTCAGACGCAGACGTACGCGCTGCGTGGACGTTTAAAGAACAGCAAATTGTTGTGCTCGATCTTGGTTTTGCCTGTTTGCGCGATCCGGGACGTAACAACTGGTGACAGCGGTGGGATGCTGTTCACTCTCGCGGTTTAAATTCATTGTGATTAATAACCGGCGATCCTCACCAACCTCCTTTCACACGTTGATTCCAGGCTTGAATTTTCTGCCTGACAGACGAGCGCGCTGACGCTAGCGCACCTGTGCAGAACTAACGGTTACACGCAGTGATCTTGTCGTGACACCAGACGCAATGCACGGAGTCAGGAAGGTAGTTGTTCGAAGCTATTAATATACCGAATTTTCTACACTTTACTATTCCCTATATCGAAATCTATTCCAAATCAGTCACGTCGTCGAGGCCGTCGTGGTGGTCACAGGGTCCAAGCAAGGAGGATTGCCGCTATACAAAGGGAATTAAAGGAACTCCAGGCGCAGCAGCCTGCGCCGGAAACTCCGATCCCAGATAGCGCAGGAGCCGAGCCAGATCCTGAACCGATCATTATCGACGATTCTTGCGACGAAATCGTACCAGTACCCATTCCTCCGCCGCCAATCGAAATATTAGACACCGATATATCTCTTAAAGTCTACAACCACCGAGAAATACCCCAAGAAGTGTTACTCTCGTTTGTACGAAATTTTTCACACGGAAATATACCCGAGATTGTACCTGACGAAGTAGCAAACTGGTGTACTTTTGTATTCGATAACCAATAAATACTGAAAAATTTTCTGTAAATTCATCATCAATATCTATAATGGACACCCGTTCCAAAAAGCACGCGGAAAGCGCAGAGACTTCCAGGATGGAGCACGACTGTAACACGCTAAAGCAAGAACGCGACGCCGCGTTGGCGGAAATTGAAAATTTAAGAAGGCAACATAGAGAATATCGCTCTCCCATCGAAGATACCTCCACAGATTCCTTCACGCTAAAGGAAGCTTTAGCTATAATCCCTACATTCAATGGAACGGAACCGTCCGTTCTCACATTTACGCGCGCGTGCACCCGCGCTCGCGACCTTATATCTCCCAGTGCCGAAGGCACTCTCACGCGACTAATTACTACGCGTTTACGCGGACGGGCAGCCACCGCAGTGGAAGACGAGCGGTATATAAACGTCACCGACCTCTGTAATAGACTTAAGCGTATCTTCGGTCCGCAAAAGACGATTGACCACTATCGCGGCGATATGGCCAATATCTACATGAAGAAGGAAGAACATATCCTCGATTTCATCACTCGGGTCAAGGACATACGAAACGCAATTATAGACTGCGATTCCACCTCGATTTCTGAAATCGACAATCTGACGGCAGATTGTTTCATCCGCGGAGTAACCCCACAGATAAGAAGCGAGCTCCGTCATTTGCGTAGAAATCCGCTGTCTCATATCTTTAATGAGGCAATCGAAATTTATAAAGAACTAGAACGCGACAACATTCGATACGGACGCGTCACAGATTCCAAACACGTACAATTCCGTGATCAAACGCCGGAACGTAAGCCGTATCACAACCCTCCTTCACCTCGCAATTCATGGCAAGGGTCTTCATGGCGGGAACCTTCACCGCGACGATTTAACGAATCTCGCTACCGGGATTCCTACCGCGATCCGCGCACACCTCCGCGCAATACTTTCGCCTATGAAACGTCACGAGGAAATACTTCCGTAAGTCCCAGTAGACAGCCAAAGGTCTGCTCCTACTGTAAATTCTCCGGGCACGACATACACGAGTGTCGCAAAAGGGAATATAATAATCAACGGAATCCGGGAAACGGACAAGCCCTCCCGTCGAACTCGGGCCGAAGGCGAGAGGCGTCCCCAGCAAACACGGTCCGAACCATCGCAACGGAATCAACACCCGAATTGCAAAATGCGAATTAAAGTCGAAGGGAAAAGTTCCTCACGTAGAAGTCCAATCGCCAGGACTCCCGCGAATAACGACACTAATGATTGATACCGGGTCGGAACCAAATCTGATTAAAAAATCAGCGCTCCACCTCAATCATCGGATTGCAACTGACGAAAAGTTGCAATTATACGGAATCACATCCGAAGCCGTATCCACCATGGGTTCCGTCAAGATCCCGCTATATGGAACTATAATTAGGTTCCATGTAGTTCCATCCGACTTCCCGATCCTCCCCGACGGAATCCTTGGATGTCATTTCTTAGAAGAGGGAGCCGAAATCTCGTACACTCAAAACAGAGTGCTCTGGAAGGGAATCGAAATTCCGTTTGCAAACAACCCGCATAATGAGCAGAGATGCGAACGAAACCAAAATTCCAAAACCTGTAGCAAAGGTAACCCCTCTACTAACACCCTAAAAACCCCTTCTAACTCGGAACCACGTTCCAAAACTACTAATTCGAGCGCACGGGCTAAAGGACCGAAAACAGGCTCAAAACTTTCCAAATCTACTAGTTCTAAATCCGTAAAATCTTCTATATCCAAAACCGCAAGTCCTGAGAGAATAACGTGTACGATAGAAAGCCGTTCAGCTAAAGTAATCGAAATAGGAGCCACCGGTCCGGAGATAGGTTATCTACCGCGTCAGGAGCTGGCCTCCGGTATCACCGTCTTCGACTCCCTAGTCAAAACAAACAACGGCAGAACGTTCGTGCGCGTTGTCAATACGACGAATAGCCGTATCTCGTTTCCTGTACCCACTGTGGAGGTGCAAGAAGTCGCCGATTTCAAGGATACACCGCAAGACGGAAGTCCTCATTTTATACACTCTATCAAAGAATCTCGTTCCCATCAGGAACGCGAAGAAGAGATCAGAGACATAATAAGTACGGATCATCTTAACGCAGAGGAACGCGATCATGTGTATAAAATTATCAACGAAAGCGCCGACGTCTTTCACCTCCCGGGTGAGCGTTTAGGGAAAACAACTATTGTAGAGCACAAAATTCCAACGACCGACGATAAACCCATACATGTAAAGCAATATCGCTATCCGCCAGTCCACAAGGAGGAGATCAACAAGCAAATGAAGGAACTTCTCGAAAACGACATTGTCAGTCCTTCTACCTCTCCGTATAACTCGCCCTTGTGGATTGTGCCCAAGAAATCTGATGAAAACGGGACCAAAAAGTGGAGGATGGTCATCGATTACCGCCAACTGAATGAAAAGACTACCGCGGACGCGTACCCCTTGCCGAGTATTGTGGAAATTTTAGACCAGCTCGGTTCTGCAAAATACTTCTCCACTTTCGATTTGGCCTCCGGTTTTCACCAGATTGGCATGAACAAAGAGGACGCTGGGAAAACAGCGTTTTCTACCCCATACGGTCATTATGAGTTTAATCGAATGCCCTTCGGCTTACGTAACGCTCCTGCGACATTTCAACGTTTAATGGATTCGATTCTCTCAGGATTGCAGGGCACAGAAATGTTCGTTTATCTCGACGACATTGTTATTTATGCAAGCTCATTATCAGAGCACTGTTCAAAATTCAATAAATTGGCTAAGCGTCTCAGGAAAGCCAACCTGAAGCTACAACCTTCGAAGTGTACATTTCTCCGTCGCGAAGTCGCTTACTTAGGACATGTAATCAGCGACGAAGGCGTCAAACCATGCCCCAACAAGGTGGTAGCGGTACAAAACTTTCCGAAACCGAAAACCACGAAACAAGTCCGAGAGTTCCTTGGTTTAGCAGGCTATTATCGACGTTTTATAGATAAATTCTCCCATATCTCGAAACCGCTAACGCATCTACTACGGAAAGACGCGAAATTCGAATGGTCACTACCACAGGACCAAGCGTTCGATACATTACGCACGGCATTGTGCACTGAGCCAGTGCTCCGTTACCCAGATTTTTCCAAACCGTTCAACATCACAACCGACGCATCAAATTACGCGATCGGTGCCATTCTAAGTCAGGGCGAGATAAATAAAGATCAACCGATAGCCTATGCCTCGCGACTGCTTCACGGAGCAGAACTAAACTATGCAACTATTGAGAAGGAATGCTTGGCAATAATATACGCAGTTCAACACTTTAGATCATACATATACGGAAAGAAGTTCAATCTCGTCACAGACCACCAGCCATTGGTGTGGATGAATTCTGTAAAGGATCCGTCATCGCGTCTACTTCGCTGGCGTTTAAAACTAGCCGAGTACGAATATAAAATTATATACAAATCAGGTAAAATGAACACTAATGCAGACGCTCTCTCTAGAAATCCTATCCAAGCTCCTGTATATCCATTATCATCGCATTCTACTTCACCACTACTATTCCAATCCCAACCATCAACCTCGTCTCCGATATCACCCGACACAGATAGCGAAATCGATATATCCAGTCCAGCCACGACACCGACGAACATACATTACACACGAGACCGACTTATCATGAAAAATGACCACATAGCATGTTTCGTGACCCTCGCAAATGACCCACTGGACGAAGGCGCGATCGATCTATACAAAAACAACAGACTGCCGAAACTAGCAAACGCTATAATCGGTAGAGCGAAAGTCCACACTGAAAAGTATACACTGATACAATTACCCATAAAAGAATCGTTATCTCATATTGCAACTTACGAAGACATGTTAGAATCCCTCCGAGCGTTACGCGACGCAATTATAGAACTAAACTTACCGTCAATTACATTATCGCGAATTTCAATAGACGACATATCTTGGACAACTATACGAGACGTACTAACGGAACTTCTAGAGGAAACCAACATTCGAATAACTATTTGCACTAACGAAATCGTCATACCTCCAGAAAATACGAGACAAGCTATAATATCAGAAAATCACATCTCCGCATACGCCGGACATAAGGGCGTGACAAAAACCTACAGACGCATACGAGAAAAGTACTTTTGGCCTTCAATGAAACCCGAAATAATGAAATTTGTAACAACGTGTAAAGATTGCCAGACGAAAAAATTAACAAGAGTAAAGACGCGAAATCCAATGATACTAACAGACACACCTGGACAGGCGTTCGATAAAATTGCACTAGACATCGTTGGCCCCCTTCCTACCACTCCCTCTGGTCATCATTACATCCTCACGATGCAGGATTTGTTGACCAAATATTCAATTGCTGTCCCTCTCAAAACCGTCTCTGCAATAGAAACAGCTGATGCATTAGTTGACAACCTAATTTGCAAATTCGGTGCGCCAAAAGCAATACTTACGGATCAGGGTACAAACTTCATCAACGCTCTCATGCGCGCGGTGACACGTCGATTTAGAATTCAACATATCAAAACCACTGCATTCCACCCTCAAACAAACGGCTCGTTAGAAAGGTCACATCTAGTCCTGACGGAATATCTAAAACAGTACATAAGTAACAAAAATGATTGGAACAATTGGCTTCAGTGTGCGATGTTTAGTTACAACACAAGTACTCACGAAGGTACATTATATACACCACACGAACTTATATTTGGAAACAAAGCTAGAGTACCATCCGCATACTCCTATGAAACTCCTGTGGAAGACGAAACATACACCGCGTATTTACGGAAACTCGAAGCCAAGCTAACCGAATCACGAGCGATAGCAGCCTCAAACCTTAATCTTGCTAAACAAAGATCCAAACGCTATTACGATCGAAGATTAAACACAAAGGAATTCTCGGAAGGAGATTTGGTATTCTTATTAAAAGAACCGACTAAAAACAAATTCGATGCGCAATACACAGGTCCACACAAAATATCACGTATCCTCGACAACCATAACGTCCGCCTGACACTCGATACCGGCCGAGAAAGAACGGTCCACCAAAACAAATTGAAGCTAGCCAAAACATTAACAACCTCAATGTCATCCTCACCCCATTCGTCATCATGACTAGTATATAAGAGCCAAACAAGAGGCGAAGAGATCAGTCAACAACAATCAACCAACATGCATCTACAAGCAGCAGTACTCATCATCTCCGTATCCTCGGCTGCAGCCCTTATCGGTTACGACTGCAGCGGCCCGACACTAAACGTCTCAACATTCTCCGCAATCGACCCACTCAACTGCGAGACAGAAGAAAAGGCACCCATCATCAAGGAAAGGGCAATCCAATTACTGCAACTGTCCGAATTTCAAACTGCCGAGGTCACACAATGCCACGTGGAAATCGACAGAACAATCTTCCACTGCGGCATGCATTCGCACATCTCCGCAGTCAACAACGGACGGCAAATTTACCTAATGAACATCCCGAGAGACGCGTGCCAGATGCTACACCGTACCGGCACACTATACGTCACCCCATCGGCACAGATCACAGGCGTAGTTACGAACTCTTCCACAACCCGAAGTCTCACCTTGTCAGGAAAAATCGATAACGACGGCACATGCTACGGCTCCACGTTCAGCGATCCATACGGCACCTGGAACAGCATAGTCGTTCAAGCTGTCATCCGTATAAAAATACGCACCCATATCGCAGCTGTCAAACTCGCCACCAACGAAATCATCATGCAATCTGGCCAACGATGCCTGGTCCAACAAGGATCCTGCCTGGACTCCGAAGATGGATTCTCCTACTGGGACAACTCACCCACAGACTACTGCAAATTCAACAATTACGATGTCCTCTACGAAGGTAAAGCAACACTAGTAGAAGACGAAGACAACCAAGGGTTATCCCTCTACTCGGTCACATCGCAAGGAACTACATTCGCCCTTGCCAGAACAACCAGTACGAAGGTCTGTGGATACACATTGATACATACCGAACATCCCAAGCTCTTCATTCTCGAGACGGAGAAAGAAGGACACTTCAAAACCAGGACATCCATCGCAATAAACAATCTCGACATCTTCGCATACGTGAATTCCAAATTCGTATACGTAGAGAAGCACCTAAAAACACAGATAATACAGTTATATCGGGACGTAATAAAACAAAAGTGCGCATTAGAACGACAGATTCTGCATAACGCACTCACACTTATTCACGTCGCCCCAGCCGAAGTAGCAAGGACAATTGCCAGGGAACACGGATTCATGGCAATCGCATCGGGCGAAGTTATCCACATAGTCAAATGCGTTCCGGTTGTCTGCCAAGTGAGGCACACAGACACCTGTTACGACGAGTTGCCTGTAACATACAAAAACACGTCATTGTTTATTACGCCGATTCACCACATACTAACGCGCTCAGGCACGAGGAAAGACTGCAGCGAACTCATGCCGAATATGTTCAAAATCCATGGCCTATGGTACAGGCTAACACCAAAACCTGTGGAAAGTCTACCGCCAACACCGCTGAAGCCACTTACCAAGGCAACCTGGAAATACGTCAACCCACATAACCTGGCAGACGGAGGTATCTATTCACCAGAGGACCTGGCAAAGCTAAAGGAACACATAATGTTCCCTATCGAAAGACCCGCCATCGTGAACTCTCTAGCTCAAGGAGTTACCGGCCGGGAATACAGCTCACAAGCCCTTCAGCTGTACAACCTTTTCGACGAAACAACGTTGAAAAAGCTAGCAGAATCCACTGGAAGACGAATCTGGTCCGGATTCGTCGCATTCGGATCATTCACCGCTGGCATTATGGGCATCTACCTCGCAATCCGAGTCATCAAAGCCGCCGTCAGCACGATCATCAACGGGATAGCACTACACTCAGTATACGGATGGAGCCTACACCTATTGGGAGCCGTTTGGAGCTCTCTCACACACTTCTTCCTGTTCCTCAGCCAGAGGAAAACCGATGGCGAGATCACAGATACCCAAACCAACCTCGAACACACCCGAAACCAACCCAACCCCAAGCCAGAAGATACAGAGCAGCAGCCCACTGAAGTAGTGAACCAGTGCACCCCCGAACGCTTATACCCGAGTTTCAAACTCCATAGTGAATTTCATTAGAACACTCAAACAGTGCCCCATTCCAACGAACTCTCTCACCCGAATAACAAAAACTCTCTAGTAAACCCGACTAGAAAATTCATTTTCCATGAATTTTCTCACCCAGGGGGGGAGGTGTTACGTCGGCAAGCGACGTTGGAATTAGTCATAAGCATATATAAACATACACACTTACATACGATAAGCATAGTAGTCATGAGCGCGCCCTTACTCCTGTTAGAATTATTTATAAGCATAGTCATAAGCGCGCCTTAACTCCCGCTACATCCTACTATCAGTTCCTATGTCATCCTTCCAGAAGCTTCTAGAATAATCTAGATCATTCTAGAAGCATTCCCTGATAATCCCATCCCTTTCCCAAGCTCAACATCACATAAACATCCACCGAACCTTCCAGACTAAACCACCAAGCCAAACACATTCCATTCCCACACTCGTATTATATTCCAACTCCTTATCTCCCAAACATCCGCCGACCGCCAGACCTAATCTCCCGCCACACACCAATCCTATGACGTCATCATGCACGTGTCCCGACTCCCAGGCCTCTCCTTATCGCATTCCTCCGCTATCTCATAAACATTCTGACTCCCACGATCCAAGCCACACGTGTCCTAATCTCCTCCAGACAAATTCCTCCGCTATCATATCTACACCACACCCCGCGCCTACAACCACACAGTATAATTAAACCATTCCGCCAGCCACTTAGTCAGTCTGAGCCCAGAGCTCGAGGAGCTCACATCACCGCGTTTCTACATCTTGTATTTCTATATCCTGCGATTCTATATCTAGTATTCTTTAACTGTATTCTATATCTTGTATTACTACCTATCTCTTAGTATAACTCCATTGTATTCTATAATCCCAAAGTGTATTAAAGTTCATATAATTGTCTAACTATAATTCTAATTATTCCAACTTCCAAACCGAGTGCGCGCTACTGAATTATATCTATTACGTTCAACTTTAGTCTGCTGATCAACCAGGAGTTGAGGTGAGTAACCACTACCATTCAATTGAATTAGCGAGAGACCCCGTCAGACGCAGACGTACGCGCTGCGTGGACGTTTAAAGAACAGCAAATTGTTGTGCTCGATCTTGGTTTTGCCTGTTTGCGCGATCCGGGACGTAACAATATCGTAGTTTCCGCATGTCAAACGCTCTGTGGCGTGCTGAAAACACCAGAAAACGTGTTTTTCGCATTGAATAGCACGAGAACAGCGATTTCGGTGATTCTGCACACTTGTAACAGCAGAATCATGAAGATTATCACTGATAATGCATATCTCAGCTGGAAACAACAACGATACCGAAGATATCGTAGTTTCCGCATGTCAAACGCTCTGTGGAGTGCTGAAAACACCAGAAAACGTGTTTTTCTCATTCAAAAGCACGAAAACAGCGATTTCGGTGATTCTGCACACTTGTAACAGCAGAATCGTGAGAGATTATCACTGAAAGTGCATATCTCAGCTGGAAACAACAGCGATACCGAAGATATCGCAGTTTCCGCATATCAAACGCACTGTGGAGTGCTGAAAACACCAGAAAACGTGTTTTTCGCATTCAAAAGCACGAAAACAGCGATTTCGGTGATTCTGCACACTTGTAACAGCAGAATCGTGAAGATTATCACTGAAAGTGCATATCTCAGCTGGAAACAACAACGATACCGAAGATATCGCAGTTTCCGCATATCAAACGCACTGTGGAGTGCTGAAAACACCAGAAAACGTGTTTTTCGCATTCAAAAGCACGAAAACAGCGATTTCGGTGATTCTGCACACTTGTAACAGCAGAATCGTGAAGATTATCACTGAAAATGCATATCTCAGCTGGAAACAACAACGATACCGAAGATATGGCAGTTTCCGCATATCAAACGCACTGTGGAGTGCTGAAAACACCAGAAAACGTGTTTTTCGCATTGAATAGCGCCAGAACAGCGATTTCGGTGATTCTGCACACTTGTAACAGCAGAATCATGAAGATTATCACGGATAATGCATATCTCAGCTGGAAACAACAACGATACCGAAGATATGGCAGTTTCCGCATATGAAACGCACTGTGGAGTGTTGAAAACACCAGAAAACGTGTTTTTCGCATTCAAAAGCACGAAAACAGCGATTTCGGTGATTCTGCACACTTGTAACAGCAGAATCGTGAAGATTATCACTGAAAGTGCATATCTCAGCTGGAAACAACAACGATACCGAAGATATCGCAGTTTCCGCATATCAAACGCACTGTGGAGTGCTGAAAACACCAGAAAACGTGTTTTTCGCATTCAAAAGCACGAAAACAGCGATTTCGGAGATTCTGCACACTTGTAACAGCAGAATCGTGAAGATTATCACTGAAAGTGCATATCTCAGCTGGAAACAACAACGATACCGAAGATATCGTAGTTTCCGCATATCAAACGCACTGTGGAGTGCTGAAAACACCAGAAAACGTGTTTTTCGCATTCAAAAGCACGAAAACAGCGATTTCGGTGATTCTGCACACTTGTAACAGCAGAATCGTGAAGATTATCACTGAAAATGCATATCTCAGCTGGAAACAACAACGATACCGAAGATATGGCAGTTTCCGCATATCAAACGCACTGTGGAGTGCTGAAAACACCAGAAAACGTGTTTTTCGCATTGAATAGCGCCAGAACAGCGATTTCGGTGATTCTGCACACTTGTAACAGCAGAATCATGAAGATTATCACTGATAATGCATATCTCAGCTGGAAACAACAACGATACCGAAGATATGGCAGTTTCCGCATATGAAACGCACTGTGGAGTGTTGAAAACACCAGAAAACGTGTTTTTCGCATTCAAAAGCACGAAAACAGCGATTTCGGTGATTCTGCACACTTGTAACAGCAGAATCGTGAAGATTATCACTGAAAATGCATATCTCAGCTGGAAACAACAACGATACCGAAGATATGGCAGTTTCCGCATATCAAACGCACTGTGGAGTGCTGAAAACACCAGAAAACGTGTTTTTCGCATTGAATAGCGCCAGAACAGCGATTTCGGTGATTCTGCACACTTGTAACAGCAGAATCATGAAGATTATCACTGATAATGCATATCTCAGCTGGAAACAACAACGATACCGAAGATATCGCAGTTTCCGCGTATCAAACGCACTGTGGAGTGTTGAAAACACCAGAAAACGTGTTTTTCGCATTGAATAGCGCGAGAACAGCGATTTCGGTGATTCTGCACACTTGTAACAGCAGAATCATGAAGATTATCACTGATAATGCATATCTCAGCTGGAAACAACAACGATACCGAGGATATCGTAGTTTCCGCATATCAAACGCACTGTGGAGTGCGGAAAACACCAGAAAACGTGTTTTTCGCAATCAAAAGCACGAGAACAGCGATTTCGGAGATTCTGCACACTTGTAACAGCAGAATCGTGAAGATTATCACTGAAAGTGCATATCTCAGCTGGAAACAACAACGATACCGAAGATATCGCAGTTTCCGCATATCAAACGCACTGTGGAGTGCTGAAAACACCAGAAAACGTGTTTTTCGCATTGAATAGCGCGAAAACAGCGATTTCGGTAATTCTGCACACTTGTAACAGCAGAATCATGAAGATTATCACTGATAATGCATATCTCAGCTGGAAACAACAACGATACCGAAGATATCGCAGTTTCCGCATATCAAACGAACTGTGGAGTGCTGAAAACACCAGAAAACGTGTTTTTCGCATTCAAAGGCACGAAAACAGCGATTTCGGTGATTCTGCACACTTGTAACAGCAGAATCGTGAAGATTATCACTGAAAATGCATATCTCAGGTGGAAACAACAACGATACCGAAGATATCGTAGTTTGCGCATGTCAAACGCTCTGTGGCGTGCTGAAAACACCAGAAAACGTGTTTTTCGCATTGAATAGCGCGAGAACAGCGATTTCGGTGATTCTGCACACTTGTAACAGCAGAATCATGAAGATTATCACTGATAATGCATATCTCAGCTGGAAACAACAACGATACCGAAGATATCGTAGTTTCCGCATGTCAAACGCTCTGTGGAGTGCTGAAAACACCAGAAAACGTGTTTTTCTCATTCAAAAGCACGAAAACAGCGATTTCGGTGATTCTGCACACTTGTAACAGCAGAATCGTGAGAGATTATCACTGAAAGTGCATATCTCAGCTGGAAACAACAGCGATACCGAAGATATCGCAGTTTCCGCATATCAAACGCACTGTGGAGTGCTGAAAACACCAGAAAACGTGTTTTTCGCATTCAAAAGCACGAAAACAGCGATTTCGGTGATTCTGCACACTTGTAACAGCAGAATCGTGAAGATTATCACTGAAAGTGCATATCTCAGCTGGAAACAACAACGATACCGAAGATATCGCAGTTTCCGCATATCAAACGCACTGTGGAGTGCTGAAAACACCAGAAAACGTGTTTTTCGCATTCAAAAGCACGAAAACAGCGATTTCGGTGATTCTGCACACTTGTAACAGCAGAATCGTGAAGATTATCACTGAAAATGCATATCTCAGCTGGAAACAACAACGATACCGAAGATATGGCAGTTTCCGCATATCAAACGCACTGTGGAGTGCTGAAAACACCAGAAAACGTGTTTTTCGCATTGAATAGCGCCAGAACAGCGATTTCGGTGATTCTGCACACTTGTAACAGCAGAATCGTGAAGATTATCACTGAAAGTGCATATCTCAGCTGGAAACAACAACGATACCGAAGATATCGTAGTTTCCGCATATCAAACGCACTGTGGAGTGCTGAAAACACCAGAAAACGTGTTTTTCGCATTCAAAAGCACGAAAACAGCGATTTCGGTGATTCTGCACACTTGTAACAGCAGAATCGTGAAGATTATCACTGAAAATGCATATCTCAGCTGGAAACAACAACGATACCGAAGATATGGCAGTTTCCGCATATCAAACGCACTGTGGAGTGCTGAAAACACCAGAAAACGTGTTTTTCGCATTGAATAGCGCCAGAACAGCGATTTCGGTGATTCTGCACACTTGTAACAGCAGAATCATGAAGATTATCACTGATAATGCATATCTCAGCTGGAAACAACAACGATACCGAAGATATGGCAGTTTCCGCATATGAAACGCACTGTGGAGTGTTGAAAACACCAGAAAACGTGTTTTTCGCATTCAAAAGCACGAAAACAGCGATTTCGGTGATTCTGCACACTTGTAACAGCAGAATCGTGAAGATTATCACTGAAAGTGCATATCTCAGCTGGAAACAACAACGATACCGAAGATATCGCAGTTTCCGCATATCAAACGCACTGTGGAGTGCTGAAAACACCAGAAAACGTGTTTTTCGCATTCAAAAGCACGAAAACAGCGATTTCGGAGATTCTGCACACTTGTAACAGCAGAATCGTGAAGATTATCACTGAAAGTGCATATCTCAGCTGGAAACAACAACGATACCGAAGATATCGTAGTTTCCGCATATCAAACGCACTGTGGAGTGCTGAAAACACCAGAAAACGTGTTTTTCGCATTCAAAAGCACGAAAACAGCGATTTCGGTGATTCTGCACACTTGTAACAGCAGAATCATGAAGATTATAACTGAAAATGCATATCTCAGCTGGAAACAACAACGATACCGAAGATATCGTAGTTTCCGCATATCAAACGCACTGTGGAGTGCTGAAAACACCAGAAAACGTGTTTTTCGCATTGAATAGCGCGAAAACAGCGATTTCGGTGATTCTGCACACTTGTAACGGCAGAATCATGAAGATTATCACTGATAATGCATATCTCAGGTGGAAACAACAACGATACCGAAGATATCGTAGTTTCCGCATGTCAAACGCTCTGTGGCGTGCTGAAAACACCAGAAAACGTGTTTTTCGCATTGAATAGCGCGAGAACAGCGATTTCGGTGATTCTGCACACTTGTAACAGCAGAATCATGAAGATTATCACTGATAATGCATATCTCAGCTGGAAACAACAACGATACCGAAGATATCGTAGTTTCCGCATGTCAAACGCTCTGTGGAGTGCTGAAAACACCAGAAAACGTGTTTTTCTCATTCAAAAGCACGAAAACAGCGATTTCGGTGATTCTGCACACTTGTATCAGCAGAATCGTGAGAGATTATCACTGAAAGTGCATATCTCAGCTGGAAACAACAGCGATACCGAAGATATCGCAGTTTCCGCATATCAAACGCACTGTGGAGTGCTGAAAACACCAGAAAACGTGTTTTTCGCATTCAAAAGCACGAAAACAGCGATTTCGGTGATTCTGCACACTTGTAACAGCAGAATCGTGAAGATTATCACTGAAAGTGCATATCTCAGCTGGAAACAACAACGATACCGAAGATATCGCAGTTTCCGCATATGAAACGCACTGTGGAGTGTTGAAAACACCAGAAAACGTGTTTTTCGCATTCAAAAGCACGAAAACAGCGATTTCGGTGATTCTGCACACTTGTAACAGCAGAATCGTGAAGATTATCACTGAAAGTGCATATCTCAGCTGGAAACAACAACGATACCGAAGATATCGCAGTTTCCGCATATCAAACGCACTGTGGAGTGCTGAAAACACCAGAAAACGTGTTTTTCGCATTCAAAAGCACGAAAACAGCGATTTCGGAGATTCTGCACACTTGTAACAGCAGAATCGTGAAGATTATCACTGAAAGTGCATATCTCAGCTGGAAACAACAACGATACCGAAGATATCGTAGTTTCCGCATATCAAACGCACTGTGGAGTGCTGAAAACACCAGAAAACGTGTTTTTCGCATTCAAAAGCACGAAAACAGCGATTTCGGTGATTCTGCACACTTGTAACAGCAGAATCATGAAGATTATAACTGAAAATGCATATCTCAGCTGGAAACAACAACGATACCGAAGATATCGTAGTTTCCGCATATCAAACGCACTGTGGAGTGCTGAAAACACCAGAAAACGTGTTTTTCGCATTGAATAGCGCGAAAACAGCGATTTCGGAGATTCTGCACACTTGTAACAGCAGAATCGTGAAGATTATCACTGAAAGTGCATATCTCAGCTGGAAACAACAACGATACCGAAGATATCGTAGTTTCCACATATCAAACGCACTGTGGAGTGCTGAAAACATCAGAAAACGTGTTTTTCGCATTCAAAAGCACGAAAACAGCGATTTCGGTGATTCTGCACACTTGTAACAGCAGAATCATGAAGATTATAACTGAAAATGCATATCTCAGCTGGAAACAACAACGATACCGAAGATATCGTAGTTTCCGCATATCAAACGCACTGTGGAGTGCTGAAAACACCAGAAAACGTGTTTTTCGCATTGAATAGCGCGAAAACAGCGATTTCGGTGATTCTGCACACTTGTAACGGCAGAATCATGAAGATTATCACTGATAATGCATATCTCAGCTGGAAACAACAACGATACCGAAGATATCGCAGTTTCCGCATATCAAACGCACTGTGGAGTGCTGAAAACACCAGAAAACGTGTTTTCCGCATTCAAAAGCACGAAAACAGCGATTTCGGTGATTCTGCACACTTGTAACAGCAGAATCATGAAGATTATCACTGAAAATGCATATCTCAGGTGGAAACAACAACGATACCGAAGATATCGTAGTTTCCGCATGTCAAACGCTCTGTGGCGTGCTGAAAACACCAGAAAACGTGTTTTTCGCATTGAATAGCGCGAGAACAGCTATTTCGGTGATTCTGCACACTTGTAACAGCAGAATCATGAAGATTATCACTGATAATGCATATCTCAGCTGGAAACAACAACGATACCGAAGATATCGTAGTTTCCGCATGTCAAACGCTCTGTGGAGTGCTGAAAACACCAGAAAACGTGTTTTTCTCATTCAAAAGCACGAAAACAGCGATTTCGGTGATTCTGCACACTTGTAACAGCAGAATCGTGAAGATTATCACTGATAATGCATATCTCAGCTGGAAACAACAACGATACCGAAGATATGGCAGTTTCCGCATATGAAACGCACTGTGGAGTGTTGAAAACACCAGAAAACGTGTTTTTCGCATTCAAAAGCACGAAAACAGCGATTTCGGTGATTCTGCACACTTGTAACAGCAGAATCGTGAAGATTATCACTGAAAGTGCATATCTCAGCTGGAAACAACAACGATACCGAAGATATCGCAGTTTCCGCATATCAAACGCACTGTGGAGTGCTGAAAACACCAGAAAACGTGTTTTTCGCATTCAAAAGCACGAAAACAGCGATTTCGGAGATTCTGCACACTTGTAACAGCAGAATCGTGAAGATTATCACTGAAAGTGCATATCTCAGCTGGAAACAACAACGATACCGAAGATATCGCAGTTTCCGCATATCAAACGCACTGTGGAGTGCTGAAAACACCAGAAAACGTGTTTTTCGCATTCAAAAGCACGAAAACAGCGATTTCGGAGATTCTGCACACTTGTAACAGCAGAATCGTGAAGATTATCACTGAAAGTGCATATCTCAGCTGGAAACAACAACGATACCGAAGATATCGTAGTTTCCGCATATCAAACGCACTGTGGAGTGCTGAAAACACCAGAAAACGTGTTTTTCGCATTCAAAAGCACGAAAACAGCGATTTCGGTGATTCTGCACACTTGTAACAGCAGAATCATGAAGATTATAACTGAAAATGCATATCTCAGCTGGAAACAACAACGATACCGAAGATATCGTAGTTTCCGCATATCAAACGCACTGTGGAGTGCTGAAAACACCAGAAAACGTGTTTTTCGCATTGAATAGCGCGAAAACAGCGATTTCGGTGATTCTGCACACTTGTAACGGCAGAATCATGAAGATTATCACTGATAATGCATATCTCAGGTGGAAACAACAACGATACCGAAGATATCGTAGTTTCCGCATGTCAAACGCTCTGTGGCGTGCTGAAAACACCAGAAAACGTGTTTTTCGCATTGAATAGCGCGAGAACAGCGATTTCGGTGATTCTGCACACTTGTAACAGCAGAATCATGAAGATTATCACTGATAATGCATATCTCAGCTGGAAACAACAACGATACCGAAGATATCGCAGTTTCCGCATATCAAACGAACTGTGGAGTGCTGAAAACACCAGAAAACGTGTTTATCGCATTCAAAGGCACGAAAACAGCGATTTCGGTGATTCTGCACACTTGTAACAGCAGAATCGTGAAGATTATCACTGAAAATGCATATCTCAGGTGGAAACAACAACGATACCGAAGATATCGTAGTTTCCGCATGTCAAACGCTCTGTGGCGTGCTGAAAACACCAGAAAACGTGTTTTTCGCATTGAATAGCGCGAGAACAGCGATTTCGGTGATTCTGCACACTTGTAACAGCAGAATCATGAAGATTATCACTGATAATGCATATCTCAGCTGGAAACAACAACGATACCGAAGATATCGTAGTTTCCGCATGTCAAACGCTCTGTGGAGTGCTGAAAACACCAGAAAACGTGTTTTTCTCATTCAAAAGCACGAAAACAGCGATTTCGGTGATTCTGCACACTTGTATCAGCAGAATCGTGAGAGATTATCACTGAAAGTGCATATCTCAGCTGGAAACAACAGCGATACCGAAGATATCGCAGTTTCCGCATATCAAACGCACTGTGGAGTGCTGAAAACACCAGAAAACGTGTTTTTCGCATTCAAAAGCACGAAAACAGCGATTTCGGTGATTCTGCACACTTGTAACAGCAGAATCGTGAAGATTATCACTGAAAGTGCATATCTCAGCTGGAAACAACAACGATACCGAAGATATCGCAGTTTCCGCATATCAAACGCACTGTGGAGTGCTGAAAACACCAGAAAACGTGTTTTTCGCATTCAAAAGCACGAAAACAGCGATTTCGGTGATTCTGCACACTTGTAACAGCAGAATCGTGAAGATTATCACTGAAAATGCATATCTCAGCTGGAAACAACAACGATACCGAAGATATGGCAGTTTCCGCATATCAAACGCACTGTGGAGTGCTGAAAACACCAGAAAACGTGTTTTTCGCATTGAATAGCGCCAGAACAGCGATTTCGGTGATTCTGCACACTTGTAACAGCAGAATCATGAAGATTATCACTGATAATGCATATCTCAGCTGGAAACAACAACGATACCGAAGATATGGCAGTTTCCGCATATGAAACGCACTGTGGAGTGTTGAAAACACCAGAAAACGTGTTTTTCGCATTCAAAAGCACGAAAACAGCGATTTCGGTGATTCTGCACACTTGTAACAGCAGAATCGTGAAGATTATCACTGAAAGTGCATATCTCAGCTGGAAACAACAACGATACCGAAGATATCGCAGTTTCCGCATATCAAACGCACTGTGGAGTGCTGAAAACACCAGAAAACGTGTTTTTCGCATTCAAAAGCACGAAAACAGCGATTTCGGAGATTCTGCACACTTGTAACAGCAGAATCGTGAAGATTATCACTGAAAGTGCATATCTCAGCTGGAAACAACAACGATACCGAAGATATCGTAGTTTCCGCATATCAAACGCACTGTGGAGTGCTGAAAACACCAGAAAACGTGTTTTTCGCATTCAAACGCACGAAAACAGCGATTTCGGTGATTCTGCACACTTGTAACAGCAGAATCATGAAGATTATAACTGAAAATGCATATCTCAGCTGGAAACAACAACGATACCGAAGATATCGTAGTTTCCGCATATCAAACGCACTGTGGAGTGCTGAAAACACCAGAAAACGTGTTTTTCGCATTGAATAGCGCGAAAACAGCGATTTCGGAGATTCTGCACACTTGTAACAGCAGAATCGTGAAGATTATCACTGAAAGTGCATATCTCAGCTGGAAACAACAACGATACCGAAGATATCGTAGTTTCCACATATCAAACGCACTGTGGAGTGCTGAAAACACCAGAAAACGTGTTTTTCGCATTCAAAAGCACGAAAACAGCGATTTCGGTGATTCTGCACACTTGTAACAGCAGAATCATGAAGATTATAACTGAAAATGCATATCTCAGCTGGAAACAACAACGATACCGAAGATATCGTAGTTTCCGCATATCAAACGCACTGTGGAGTGCTGAAAACACCAGAAAACGTGTTTTTCGCATTGAATAGCGCGAAAACAGCGATTTCGGTGATTCTGCACACTTGTAACGGCAGAATCATGAAGATTATCACTGATAATGCATATCTCAGCTGGAAACAACAACGATACCGAAGATATCGCAGTTTCCGCATATCAAACGCACTGTGGAGTGCTGAAAACACCAGAAAACGTGTTTTCCGCATTCAAAAGCACGAAAACAGCGATTTCGGTGATTCTGCACACTTGTAACAGCAGAATCATGAAGATTATCACTGAAAATGCATATCTCAGGTGGAAACAACAACGATACCGAAGATATCGTAGTTTCCGCATGTCAAACGCTCTGTGGCGTGCTGAAAACACCAGAAAACGTGTTTTTCGCATTGAATAGCGCGAGAACAGCTATTTCGGTGATTCTGCACACTTGTAACAGCAGAATCATGAAGATTATCACTGATAATGCATATCTCAGCTGGAAACAACAACGATACCGAAGATATCGTAGTTTCCGCATGTCAAACGCTCTGTGGAGTGCTGAAAACACCAGAAAACGTGTTTTTCTCATTCAAAAGCACGAAAACAGCGATTTCGGTGATTCTGCACACTTGTAACAGCAGAATCGTGAAGATTATCACTGATAATGCATATCTCAGCTGGAAACAACAACGATACCGAAGATATGGCAGTTTCCGCATATGAAACGCACTGTGGAGTGTTGAAAACACCAGAAAACGTGTTTTTCGCATTCAAAAGCACGAAAACAGCGATTTCGGTGATTCTGCACACTTGTAACAGCAGAATCGTGAAGATTATCACTGAAAGTGCATATCTCAGCTGGAAACAACAACGATACCGAAGATATCGCAGTTTCCGCATATCAAACGCACTGTGGAGTGCTGAAAACACCAGAAAACGTGTTTTTCGCATTCAAAAGCACGAAAACAGCGATTTCGGAGATTCTGCACACTTGTAACAGCAGAATCGTGAAGATTATCACTGAAAGTGCATATCTCAGCTGGAAACAACAACGATACCGAAGATATCGTAGTTTCCGCATATCAAACGCACTGTGGAGTGCTGAAAACACCAGAAAACGTGTTTTTCGCATTCAAAAGCACGAAAACAGCGATTTCGGTGATTCTGCACACTTGTAACAGCAGAATCATGAAGATTATAACTGAAAATGCATATCTCAGCTGGAAACAACAACGATACCGAAGATATCGTAGTTTCCGCATATCAAACGCACTGTGGAGTGCTGAAAACACCAGAAAACGTGTTTTTCGCATTGAATAGCGCGAAAACAGCGATTTCGGTGATTCTGCACACTTGTAACGGCAGAATCATGAAGATTATCACTGATAATGCATATCTCAGGTGGAAACAACAACGATACCGAAGATATCGTAGTTTCCGCATGTCAAACGCTCTGTGGCGTGCTGAAAACACCAGAAAACGTGTTTTTCGCATTGAATAGCGCGAGAACAGCGATTTCGGTGATTCTGCACACTTGTAACAGCAGAATCATGAAGATTATCACTGATAATGCACATCTCAGCTGGAAACAACAACGATACCGAAGATATCGCAGTTTCCGCATATCAAACGAACTGTGGAGTGCTGAAAACACCAGAAAACGTGTTTATCGCATTCAAAGGCACGAAAACAGCGATTTCGGTGATTCTGCACACTTGTAACAGCAGAATCGTGAAGATTATCATTGAAAATGCATATCTCAGGTGGAAACAACAACGATACCGAAGATATCGTAGTTTCCGCATGTCAAACGCTCTGTGGCGTGCTGAAAACACCAGAAAACGTGTTTTTAGCATTGAATAGCGCGAGAACAGCGATTTCGGTGATTCTGCACACTTGTAACAGCAGAATCATGAAGATTATCACTGATAATGCATATCTCAGCTGGAAACAACAACGATACCGAAGATATCGTAGTTTCCGCATGTCAAACGCTCTGTGGAGTGCTGAAAACACCAGAAAACGTGTTTTTCTCATTCAAAAGCACGAAAACAGCGATTTCGGTGATTCTGCACACTTGTAACAGCAGAATCGTGAAGATTATCACTGAAAGTGCATATCTCAGCTGGAAACAACAACGATACCGAAGATATCGCAGTTTCCGCATATGAAACGCACTGTGGAGTGTTGAAAACACCAGAAAACGTGTTTTTCGCATTCAAAAGCACGAAAACAGCGATTTCGGTGATTCTGCACACTTGTAACAGCAGAATCGTGAAGATTATCACTGAAAGTGCATATCTCAGCTGGAAACAACAACGATACCGAAGATATCGCAGTTTCCGCATATCAAACGCACTGTGGAGTGCTGAAAACACCAGAAAACGTGTTTTTCGCATTCAAAAGCACGAAAACAGCGATTTCGGAGATTCTGCACACTTGTAACAGCAGAATCGTGAAGATTATCACTGAAAGTGCATATCTCAGCTGGAAACAACAACGATACCGAAGATATCGTAGTTTCCGCATATCAAACGCACTGTGGAGTGCTGAAAACACCAGAAAACGTGTTTTTCGCATTCAAAAGCACGAAAACAGCGATTTCGGTGATTCTGCACACTTGTAACAGCAGAATCATGAAGATTATAACTGAAAATGCATATCTCAGCTGGAAACAACAACGATACCGAAGATATCGTAGTTTCCGCATATCAAACGCACTGTGGAGTGCTGAAAACACCAGAAAACGTGTTTTTCGCATTGAATAGCGCGAAAACAGCGATTTCGGAGATTCTGCACACTTGTAACAGCAGAATCGTGAAGATTATCACTGAAAGTGCATATCTCAGCTGGAAACAACAACGATACCGAAGATATCGTAGTTTCCACATATCAAACGCACTGTGGAGTGCTGAAAACATCAGAAAACGTGTTTTTCGCATTCAAAAGCACGAAAACAGCGATTTCGGTGATTCTGCACACTTGTAACAGCAGAATCATGAAGATTATAACTGAAAATGCATATCTCAGCTGGAAACAACAACGATACCGAAGATATCGTAGTTTCCGCATATCAAACGCACTGTGGAGTGCTGAAAACACCAGAAAACGTGTTTTTCGCATTGAATAGCGCGAAAACAGCGATTTCGGTGATTCTGCACACTTGTAACGGCAGAATCATGAAGATTATCACTGATAATGCATATCTCAGCTGGAAACAACAACGATACCGAAGATATCGCAGTTTCCGCATATCAAACGCACTGTGGAGTGCTGAAAACACCAGAAAACGTGTTTTCCGCATTCAAAAGCACGAAAACAGCGATTTCGGTGATTCTGCACACTTGTAACAGCAGAATCATGAAGATTATCACTGAAAATGCATATCTCAGGTGGAAACAACAACGATACCGAAGATATCGTAGTTTCCGCATGTCAAACGCTCTGTGGCGTGCTGAAAACACCAGAAAACGTGTTTTTCGCATTGAATAGCGCGAGAACAGCTATTTCGGTGATTCTGCACACTTGTAACAGCAGAATCATGAAGATTATCACTGATAATGCATATCTCAGCTGGAAACAACAACGATACCGAAGATATCGTAGTTTCCGCATGTCAAACGCTCTGTGGAGTGCTGAAAACACCAGAAAACGTGTTTTTCTCATTCAAAAGCACGAAAACAGCGATTTCGGTGATTCTGCACACTTGTAACAGCAGAATCGTGAAGATTATCACTGATAATGCATATCTCAGCTGGAAACAACAACGATACCGAAGATATGGCAGTTTCCGCATATGAAACGCACTGTGGAGTGTTGAAAACACCAGAAAACGTGTTTTTCGCATTCAAAAGCACGAAAACAGCGATTTCGGTGATTCTGCACACTTGTAACAGCAGAATCGTGAAGATTATCACTGAAAGTGCATATCTCAGCTGGAAACAACAACGATACCGAAGATATCGCAGTTTCCGCATATCAAACGCACTGTGGAGTGCTGAAAACACCAGAAAACGTGTTTTTCGCATTCAAAAGCACGAAAACAGCGATTTCGGAGATTCTGCACACTTGTAACAGCAGAATCGTGAAGATTATCACTGAAAGTGCATATCTCAGCTGGAAACAACAACGATACCGAAGATATCGCAGTTTCCGCATATCAAACGCACTGTGGAGTGCTGAAAACACCAGAAAACGTGTTTTTCGCATTCAAAAGCACGAAAACAGCGATTTCGGAGATTCTGCACACTTGTAACAGCAGAATCGTGAAGATTATCACTGAAAGTGCATATCTCAGCTGGAAACAACAACGATACCGAAGATATCGTAGTTTCCGCATATCAAACGCACTGTGGAGTGCTGAAAACACCAGAAAACGTGTTTTTCGCATTCAAAAGCACGAAAACAGCGATTTCGGTGATTCTGCACACTTGTAAAAGCAGAATCATGAAGATTATAACTGAAAATGCATATCTCAGCTGGAAACAACAACGATACCGAAGATATCGTAGTTTCCGCATATCAAACGCACTGTGGAGTGCTGAAAACACCAGAAAACGTGTTTTTCGCATTGAATAGCGCGAAAACAGCGATTTCGGTGATTCTGCACACTTGTAACGGCAGAATCATGAAGATTATCACTGATAATGCATATCTCAGGTGGAAACAGCAACGATACCGAAGATATCGTAGTTTCCGCATGTCAAACGCTCTGTGGCGTGCTGAAAACACCAGAAAACGTGTTTTTCGCATTGAATAGCGCGAGAACAGCGATTTCGGTGATTCTGCACACTTGTAACAGCAGAATCATGAAGATTATCACTGATAATGCATATCTCAGCTGGAAACAACAACGATACCGAAGATATCGCAGTTTCCGCATATCAAACGAACTGTGGAGTGCTGAAAACACCAGAAAACGTGTTTATCGCATTCAAAGGCACGAAAACAGCGATTTCGGTGATTCTGCACACTTGTAACAGCAGAATCGTGAAGATTATCACTGAAAATGCATATCTCAGGTGGAAACAACAACGATACCGAAGATATCGTAGTTTCCGCATGTCAAACGCTCTGTGGCGTGCTGAAAACACCAGAAAACGTGTTTTTCGCATTGAATAGCGCGAGAACAGCGATTTCGGTGATTCTGCACACTTGTAACAGCAGAATCATGAAGATTATCACTGATAATGCATATCTCAGCTGGAAACAACAACGATACCGAAGATATCGTAGTTTCCGCATGTCAAACGCTCTGTGGAGTGCTGAAAACACCAGAAAACGTGTTTTTCTCATTCAAAAGCACGAAAACAGCGATTTCGGTGATTCTGCACACTTGTATCAGCAGAATCGTGAGAGATTATCACTGAAAGTGCATATCTCAGCTGGAAACAACAGCGATACCGAAGATATCGCAGTTTCCGCATATCAAACGCACTGTGGAGTGCTGAAAACACCAGAAAACGTGTTTTTCGCATTCAAAAGCACGAAAACAGCGATTTCGGTGATTCTGCACACTTGTAACAGCAGAATCGTGAAGATTATCACTGAAAGTGCATATCTCAGCTGGAAACAACAACGATACCGAAGATATCGCAGTTTCCGCATATCAAACGCACTGTGGAGTGCTGAAAACACCAGAAAACGTGTTTTTCGCATTGAATAGCGCGAAAACAGCGATTTCGGTGATTCTGCACACTTGTAACGGCAGAATCATGAAGATTATCACTGATAATGCATATCTCAGCTGGAAACAACAACGATACCGAAGATATCGCAGTTTCCGCATATCAAACGCACTGTGGAGTGCTGAAAACACCAGAAAACGTGTTTTCCGCATTCAAAAGCACGAAAACAGCGATTTCGGTGATTCTGCACACTTGTAACAGCAGAATCATGAAGATTATCACTGAAAATGCATATCTCAGGTGGAAACAACAACGATACCGAAGATATCGTAGTTTCCGCATGTCAAACGCTCTGTGGCGTGCTGAAAACACCAGAAAACGTGTTTTTCGCATTGAATAGCGCGAGAACAGCTATTTCGGTGATTCTGCACACTTGTAACAGCAGAATCATGAAGATTATCACTGATAATGCATATCTCAGCTGGAAACAACAACGATACCGAAGATATCGTAGTTTCCGCATGTCAAACGCTCTGTGGAGTGCTGAAAACACCAGAAAACGTGTTTTTCTCATTCAAAAGCACGAAAACAGCGATTTCGGTGATTCTGCACACTTGTAACAGCAGAATCGTGAAGATTATCACTGATAATGCATATCTCAGCTGGAAACAACAACGATACCGAAGATATGGCAGTTTCCGCATATGAAACGCACTGTGGAGTGTTGAAAACACCAGAAAACGTGTTTTTCGCATTCAAAAGCACGAAAACAGCGATTTCGGTGATTCTGCACACTTGTAACAGCAGAATCGTGAAGATTATCACTGAAAGTGCATATCTCAGCTGGAAACAACAACGATACCGAAGATATCGCAGTTTCCGCATATCAAACGCACTGTGGAGTGCTGAAAACACCAGAAAACGTGTTTTTCGCATTCAAAAGCACGAAAACAGCGATTTCGGAGATTCTGCACACTTGTAACAGCAGAATCGTGAAGATTATCACTGAAAGTGCATATCTCAGCTGGAAACAACAACGATACCGAAGATATCGTAGTTTCCGCATATCAAACGCACTGTGGAGTGCTGAAAACACCAGAAAACGTGTTTTTCGCATTCAAAAGCACGAAAACAGCGATTTCGGTGATTCTGCACACTTGTAACAGCAGAATCATGAAGATTATAACTGAAAATGCATATCTCAGCTGGAAACAACAACGATACCGAAGATATCGTAGTTTCCGCATATCAAACGCACTGTGGAGTGCTGAAAACACCAGAAAACGTGTTTTTCGCATTGAATAGCGCGAAAACAGCGATTTCGGTGATTCTGCACACTTGTAACGGCAGAATCATGAAGATTATCACTGATAATGCATATCTCAGGTGGAAACAACAACGATACCGAAGATATCGTAGTTTCCGCATGTCAAACGCTCTGTGGCGTGCTGAAAACACCAGAAAACGTGTTTTTCGCATTGAATAGCGCGAGAACAGCGATTTCGGTGATTCTGCACACTTGTAACAGCAGAATCATGAAGATTATCACTGATAATGCACATCTCAGCTGGAAACAACAACGATACCGAAGATATCGCAGTTTCCGCATATCAAACGAACTGTGGAGTGCTGAAAACACCAGAAAACGTGTTTATCGCATTCAAAGGCACGAAAACAGCGATTTCGGTGATTCTGCACACTTGTATCAGCAGAATCGTGAGAGATTATCACTGAAAGTGCATATCTCAGCTGGAAACAACAGCGATACCGAAGATATCGCAGTTTCCGCATATCAAACGCACTGTGGAGTGCTGAAAACACCAGAAAACGTGTTTTTCGCATTCAAAAGCACGAAAACAGCGATTTCGGTGATTCTGCACACTTGTAACAGCAGAATCGTGAAGATTATCACTGAAAGTGCATATCTCAGCTGGAAACAACAACGATACCGAAGATATCGCAGTTTCCGCATATCAAACGCACTGTGGAGTGCTGAAAACACCAGAAAACGTGTTTTTCGCATTCAAAAGCACGAAAACAGCGATTTCGGTGATTCTGCACACTTGTAACAGCAGAATCGTGAAGATTATCACTGAAAATGCATATCTCAGCTGGAAACAACAACGATACCGAAGATATGGCAGTTTCCGCATATCAAACGCACTGTGGAGTGCTGAAAACACCAGAAAACGTGTTTTTCGCATTGAATAGCGCCAGAACAGCGATTTCGGTGATTCTGCACACTTGTAACAGCAGAATCATGAAGATTATCACTGATAATGCATATCTCAGCTGGAAACAACAACGATACCGAAGATATGGCAGTTTCCGCATATGAAACGCACTGTGGAGTGTTGAAAACACCAGAAAACGTGTTTTTCGCATTCAAAAGCACGAAAACAGCGATTTCGGTGATTCTGCACACTTGTAACAGCAGAATCGTGAAGATTATCACTGAAAGTGCATATCTCAGCTGGAAACAACAACGATACCGAAGATATCGCAGTTTCCGCATATCAAACGCACTGTGGAGTGCTGAAAACACCAGAAAACGTGTTTTTCGCATTCAAAAGCACGAAAACAGCGATTTCGGAGATTCTGCACACTTGTAACAGCAGAATCGTGAAGATTATCACTGAAAGTGCATATCTCAGCTGGAAACAACAACGATACCGAAGATATCGTAGTTTCCGCATATCAAACGCACTGTGGAGTGCTGAAGACACCAGAAAACATGTTTTTCGCATTCAAACGCACGAAAACAGCGATTTCGGTGATTCTGCACACTTGTAACAGCAGAATCATGAAGATTATAACTGAAAATGCATATCTCAGCTGGAAACAACAACGATACCGAAGATATCGTAGTTTCCGCATATCAAACGCACTGTGGAGTGCTGAAAACACCAGAAAACGTGTTTTTCGCATTGAATAGCGCGAAAACAGCGATTTCGGAGATTCTGCACACTTGTAACAGCAGAATCGTGAAGATTATCACTGAAAGTGCATATCTCAGCTGGAAACAACAACGATACCGAAGATATCGTAGTTTCCACATATCAAACGCACTGTGGAGTGCTGAAAACACCAGAAAACGTGTTTTTCGCATTCAAAAGCACGAAAACAGCGATTTCGGTGATTCTGCACACTTGTAACAGCAGAATCATGAAGATTATAACTGAAAATGCATATCTCAGCTGGAAACAACAACGATACCGAAGATATCGTAGTTTCCGCATATCAAACGCACTGTGGAGTGCTGAAAACACCAGAAAACGTGTTTTTCGCATTGAATAGCGCGAAAACAGCGATTTCGGTGATTCTGCACACTTGTAACGGCAGAATCATGAAGATTATCACTGATAATGCATATCTCAGCTGGAAACAACAACGATACCGAAGATATCGCAGTTTCCGCATATCAAACGCACTGTGGAGTGCTGAAAACACCAGAAAACGTGTTTTCCGCATTCAAAAGCACGAAAACAGCGATTTCGGTGATTCTGCACACTTGTAACAGCAGAATCATGAAGATTATCACTGAAAATGCATATCTCAGGTGGAAACAACAACGATACCGAAGATATCGTAGTTTCCGCATGTCAAACGCTCTGTGGCGTGCTGAAAACACCAGAAAACGTGTTTTTCGCATTGAATAGCGCGAGAACAGCTATTTCGGTGATTCTGCACACTTGTAACAGCAGAATCATGAAGATTATCACTGATAATGCATATCTCAGCTGGAAACAACAACGATACCGAAGATATCGTAGTTTCCGCATGTCAAACGCTCTGTGGAGTGCTGAAAACACCAGAAAACGTGTTTTTCTCATTCAAAAGCACGAAAACAGCGATTTCGGTGATTCTGCACACTTGTAACAGCAGAATCGTGAAGATTATCACTGATAATGCATATCTCAGCTGGAAACAACAACGATACCGAAGATATGGCAGTTTCCGCATATGAAACGCACTGTGGAGTGTTGAAAACACCAGAAAACGTGTTTTTCGCATTCAAAAGCACGAAAACAGCGATTTCGGTGATTCTGCACACTTGTAACAGCAGAATCGTGAAGATTATCACTGAAAGTGCATATCTCAGCTGGAAACAACAACGATACCGAAGATATCGCAGTTTCCGCATATCAAACGAACTGTGGAGTGCTGAAAACACCAGAAAACGTGTTTATCGCATTCAAAGGCACGAAAACAGCGATTTCGGTGATTCTGCACACTTGTAACAGCAGAATCGTGAAGATTATCATTGAAAATGCATATCTCAGGTGGAAACAACAACGATACCGAAGATATCGTAGTTTCCGCATGTCAAACGCTCTGTGGCGTGCTGAAAACACCAGAAAACGTGTTTTTAGCATTGAATAGCGCGAGAACAGCGATTTCGGTGATTCTGCACACTTGTAACAGCAGAATCATGAAGATTATCACTGATAATGCATATCTCAGCTGGAAACAACAACGATACCGAAGATATCGTAGTTTCCGCATGTCAAACGCTCTGTGGAGTGCTGAAAACACCAGAAAACGTGTTTTTCTCATTCAAAAGCACGAAAACAGCGATTTCGGTGATTCTGCACACTTGTAACAGCAGAATCGTGAAGATTATCACTGAAAGTGCATATCTCAGCTGGAAACAACAACGATACCGAAGATATCGCAGTTTCCGCATATGAAACGCACTGTGGAGTGTTGAAAACACCAGAAAACGTGTTTTTCGCATTCAAAAGCACGAAAACAGCGATTTCGGTGATTCTGCACACTTGTAACAGCAGAATCGTGAAGATTATCACTGAAAGTGCATATCTCAGCTGGAAACAACAACGATACCGAAGATATCGCAGTTTCCGCATATCAAACGCACTGTGGAGTGCTGAAAACACCAGAAAACGTGTTTTTCGCATTCAAAAGCACGAAAACAGCGATTTCGGAGATTCTGCACACTTGTAACAGCAGAATCGTGAAGATTATCACTGAAAGTGCATATCTCAGCTGGAAACAACAACGATACCGAAGATATCGTAGTTTCCGCATATCAAACGCACTGTGGAGTGCTGAAAACACCAGAAAACGTGTTTTTCGCATTCAAAAGCACGAAAACAGCGATTTCGGTGATTCTGCACACTTGTAACAGCAGAATCATGAAGATTATAACTGAAAATGCATATCTCAGCTGGAAACAACAACGATACCGAAGATATCGTAGTTTCCGCATATCAAACGCACTGTGGAGTGCTGAAAACACCAGAAAACGTGTTTTTCGCATTGAATAGCGCGAAAACAGCGATTTCGGAGATTCTGCACACTTGTAACAGCAGAATCGTGAAGATTATCACTGAAAGTGCATATCTCAGCTGGAAACAACAACGATACCGAAGATATCGTAGTTTCCACATATCAAACGCACTGTGGAGTGCTGAAAACATCAGAAAACGTGTTTTTCGCATTCAAAAGCACGAAAACAGCGATTTCGGTGATTCTGCACACTTGTAACAGCAGAATCATGAAGATTATAACTGAAAATGCATATCTCAGCTGGAAACAACAACGATACCGAAGATATCGTAGTTTCCGCATATCAAACGCACTGTGGAGTGCTGAAAACACCAGAAAACGTGTTTTTCGCATTGAATAGCGCGAAAACAGCGATTTCGGTGATTCTGCACACTTGTAACGGCAGAATCATGAAGATTATCACTGATAATGCATATCTCAGCTGGAAACAACAACGATACCGAAGATATCGCAGTTTCCGCATATCAAACGCACTGTGGAGTGCTGAAAACACCAGAAAACGTGTTTTCCGCATTCAAAAGCACGAAAACAGCGATTTCGGTGATTCTGCACACTTGTAACAGCAGAATCATGAAGATTATCACTGAAAATGCATATCTCAGGTGGAAACAACAACGATACCGAAGATATCGTAGTTTCCGCATGTCAAACGCTCTGTGGCGTGCTGAAAACACCAGAAAACGTGTTTTTCGCATTGAATAGCGCGAGAACAGCTATTTCGGTGATTCTGCACACTTGTAACAGCAGAATCATGAAGATTATCACTGATAATGCATATCTCAGCTGGAAACAACAACGATACCGAAGATATCGTAGTTTCCGCATGTCAAACGCTCTGTGGAGTGCTGAAAACACCAGAAAACGTGTTTTTCTCATTCAAAAGCACGAAAACAGCGATTTCGGTGATTCTGCACACTTGTAACAGCAGAATCGTGAAGATTATCACTGATAATGCATATCTCAGCTGGAAACAACAACGATACCGAAGATATGGCAGTTTCCGCATATGAAACGCACTGTGGAGTGTTGAAAACACCAGAAAACGTGTTTTTCGCATTCAAAAGCACGAAAACAGCGATTTCGGTGATTCTGCACACTTGTAACAGCAGAATCGTGAAGATTATCACTGAAAGTGCATATCTCAGCTGGAAACAACAACGATACCGAAGATATCGCAGTTTCCGCATATCAAACGCACTGTGGAGTGCTGAAAACACCAGAAAACGTGTTTTTCGCATTCAAAAGCACGAAAACAGCGATTTCGGAGATTCTGCACACTTGTAACAGCAGAATCGTGAAGATTATCACTGAAAGTGCATATCTCAGCTGGAAACAACAACGATACCGAAGATATCGCAGTTTCCGCATATCAAACGCACTGTGGAGTGCTGAAAACACCAGAAAACGTGTTTTTCGCATTCAAAAGCACGAAAACAGCGATTTCGGAGATTCTGCACACTTGTAACAGCAGAATCGTGAAGATTATCACTGAAAGTGCATATCTCAGCTGGAAACAACAACGATACCGAAGATATCGTAGTTTCCGCATATCAAACGCACTGTGGAGTGCTGAAAACACCAGAAAACGTGTTTTTCGCATTCAAAAGCACGAAAACAGCGATTTCGGTGATTCTGCACACTTGTAAAAGCAGAATCATGAAGATTATAACTGAAAATGCATATCTCAGCTGGAAACAACAACGATACCGAAGATATCGTAGTTTCCGCATATCAAACGCACTGTGGAGTGCTGAAAACACCAGAAAACGTGTTTTTCGCATTGAATAGCGCGAAAACAGCGATTTCGGTGATTCTGCACACTTGTAACGGCAGAATCATGAAGATTATCACTGATAATGCATATCTCAGGTGGAAACAGCAACGATACCGAAGATATCGTAGTTTCCGCATGTCAAACGCTCTGTGGCGTGCTGAAAACACCAGAAAACGTGTTTTTCGCATTGAATAGCGCGAGAACAGCGATTTCGGTGATTCTGCACACTTGTAACAGCAGAATCATGAAGATTATCACTGATAATGCATATCTCAGCTGGAAACAACAACGATACCGAAGATATCGCAGTTTCCGCATATCAAACGAACTGTGGAGTGCTGAAAACACCAGAAAACGTGTTTATCGCATTCAAAGGCACGAAAACAGCGATTTCGGTGATTCTGCACACTTGTAACAGCAGAATCGTGAAGATTATCACTGAAAATGCATATCTCAGGTGGAAACAACAACGATACCGAAGATATCGTAGTTTCCGCATGTCAAACGCTCTGTGGCGTGCTGAAAACACCAGAAAACGTGTTTTTCGCATTGAATAGCGCGAGAACAGCGATTTCGGTGATTCTGCACACTTGTAACAGCAGAATCATGAAGATTATCACTGATAATGCATATCTCAGCTGGAAACAACAACGATACCGAAGATATCGTAGTTTCCGCATGTCAAACGCTCTGTGGAGTGCTGAAAACACCAGAAAACGTGTTTTTCTCATTCAAAAGCACGAAAACAGCGATTTCGGTGATTCTGCACACTTGTATCAGCAGAATCGTGAGAGATTATCACTGAAAGTGCATATCTCAGCTGGAAACAACAGCGATACCGAAGATATCGCAGTTTCCGCATATCAAACGCACTGTGGAGTGCTGAAAACACCAGAAAACGTGTTTTTCGCATTCAAAAGCACGAAAACAGCGATTTCGGTGATTCTGCACACTTGTAACAGCAGAATCGTGAAGATTATCACTGAAAGTGCATATCTCAGCTGGAAACAACAACGATACCGAAGATATCGCAGTTTCCGCATATCAAACGCACTGTGGAGTGCTGAAAACACCAGAAAACGTGTTTTTCGCATTGAATAGCGCGAAAACAGCGATTTCGGTGATTCTGCACACTTGTAACGGCAGAATCATGAAGATTATCACTGATAATGCATATCTCAGCTGGAAACAACAACGATACCGAAGATATCGCAGTTTCCGCATATCAAACGCACTGTGGAGTGCTGAAAACACCAGAAAACGTGTTTTCCGCATTCAAAAGCACGAAAACAGCGATTTCGGTGATTCTGCACACTTGTAACAGCAGAATCATGAAGATTATCACTGAAAATGCATATCTCAGGTGGAAACAACAACGATACCGAAGATATCGTAGTTTCCGCATGTCAAACGCTCTGTGGCGTGCTGAAAACACCAGAAAACGTGTTTTTCGCATTGAATAGCGCGAGAACAGCTATTTCGGTGATTCTGCACACTTGTAACAGCAGAATCATGAAGATTATCACTGATAATGCATATCTCAGCTGGAAACAACAACGATACCGAAGATATCGTAGTTTCCGCATGTCAAACGCTCTGTGGAGTGCTGAAAACACCAGAAAACGTGTTTTTCTCATTCAAAAGCACGAAAACAGCGATTTCGGTGATTCTGCACACTTGTAACAGCAGAATCGTGAAGATTATCACTGATAATGCATATCTCAGCTGGAAACAACAACGATACCGAAGATATGGCAGTTTCCGCATATGAAACGCACTGTGGAGTGTTGAAAACACCAGAAAACGTGTTTTTCGCATTCAAAAGCACGAAAACAGCGATTTCGGTGATTCTGCACACTTGTAACAGCAGAATCGTGAAGATTATCACTGAAAGTGCATATCTCAGCTGGAAACAACAACGATACCGAAGATATCGCAGTTTCCGCATATCAAACGCACTGTGGAGTGCTGAAAACACCAGAAAACGTGTTTTTCGCATTCAAAAGCACGAAAACAGCGATTTCGGAGATTCTGCACACTTGTAACAGCAGAATCGTGAAGATTATCACTGAAAGTGCATATCTCAGCTGGAAACAACAACGATACCGAAGATATCGTAGTTTCCGCATATCAAACGCACTGTGGAGTGCTGAAAACACCAGAAAACGTGTTTTTCGCATTCAAAAGCACGAAAACAGCGATTTCGGTGATTCTGCACACTTGTAACAGCAGAATCATGAAGATTATAACTGAAAATGCATATCTCAGCTGGAAACAACAACGATACCGAAGATATCGTAGTTTCCGCATATCAAACGCACTGTGGAGTGCTGAAAACACCAGAAAACGTGTTTTTCGCATTGAATAGCGCGAAAACAGCGATTTCGGTGATTCTGCACACTTGTAACGGCAGAATCATGAAGATTATCACTGATAATGCATATCTCAGGTGGAAACAACAACGATACCGAAGATATCGTAGTTTCCGCATGTCAAACGCTCTGTGGCGTGCTGAAAACACCAGAAAACGTGTTTTTCGCATTGAATAGCGCGAGAACAGCGATTTCGGTGATTCTGCACACTTGTAACAGCAGAATCATGAAGATTATCACTGATAATGCACATCTCAGCTGGAAACAACAACGATACCGAAGATATCGCAGTTTCCGCATATCAAACGAACTGTGGAGTGCTGAAAACACCAGAAAACGTGTTTATCGCATTCAAAGGCACGAAAACAGCGATTTCGGTGATTCTGCACACTTGTAACAGCAGAATCGTGAAGATTATCATTGAAAATGCATATCTCAGGTGGAAACAACAACGATACCGAAGATATCGTAGTTTCCGCATGTCAAACGCTCTGTGGCGTGCTGAAAACACCAGAAAACGTGTTTTTCGCATTGAATAGCGCGAGAACAGCGATTTCGGTGATTCTGCACACTTGTAACAGCAGAATCATGAAGATTATCACTGATAATGCATATCTCAGCTGGAAACAACAACGATACCGAAGATATCGTAGTTTCCGCATGTCAAACGCTCTGTGGAGTGCTGAAAACACCAGAAAACGTGTTTTTCTCATTCAAAAGCACGAAAACAGCGATTTCGGTGATTCTGCACACTTGTATCAGCAGAATCGTGAGAGATTATCACTGAAAGTGCATATCTCAGCTGGAAACAACAGCGATACCGAAGATATCGCAGTTTCCGCATATCAAACGCACTGTGGAGTGCTGAAAACACCAGAAAACGTGTTTTTCGCATTCAAAAGCACGAAAACAGCGATTTCGGTGATTCTGCACACTTGTAACAGCAGAATCGTGAAGATTATCACTGAAAGTGCATATCTCAGCTGGAAACAACAACGATACCGAAGATATCGCAGTTTCCGCATATCAAACGCACTGTGGAGTGCTGAAAACACCAGAAAACGTGTTTTTCGCATTCAAAAGCACGAAAACAGCGATTTCGGTGATTCTGCACACTTGTAACAGCAGAATCGTGAAGATTATCACTGAAAATGCATATCTCAGCTGGAAACAACAACGATACCGAAGATATGGCAGTTTCCGCATATCAAACGCACTGTGGAGTGCTGAAAACACCAGAAAACGTGTTTTTCTCATTCAAAAGCACGAAAACAGCGATTTCGGTGATTCTGCACACTTGTAACAGCAGAATCGTGAAGATTATCACTGATAATGCATATCTCAGCTGGAAACAACAACGATACCGAAGATATGGCAGTTTCCGCATATCAAACGCACTGTGGAGTGCTGAAAACACCAGAAAACGTGTTTTTCGCATTCAAAAGCACGAAAACAGCGATTTCGGAGATTCTGCACACTTGTAACAGCAGAATCGTGAAGATTATCACTGAAAGTGCATATCTCAGCTGGAAACAACAACGATACCGAAGATATCGTAGTTTCCGCATATCAAACGCACTGTGGAGTGCTGAAAACACCAGAAAACGTGTTTTTCGCATTCAAAAGCACGAAAACAGCGATTTCGGTGATTCTGCACACTTGTAACAGCAGAATCATGAAGATTATAACTGAAAATGCATATCTCAGCTGGAAACAACAACGATACCGAAGATATCGTAGTTTCCGCATATCAAACGCACTGTGGAGTGCTGAAAACACCAGAAAACGTGTTTTTCGCATTGAATAGCGCGAAAACAGCGATTTCGGTGATTCTGCACACTTGTAACGGCAGAATCATGAAGATTATCACTGATAATGCATATCTCAGGTGGAAACAACAACGATACCGAAGATATCGTAGTTTCCGCATGTCAAACGCTCTGTGGCGTGCTGAAAACACCAGAAAACGTGTTTTTCGCATTGAATAGCGCGAGAACAGCGATTTCGGTGATTCTGCACACTTGTAACAGCAGAATCATGAAGATTATCACTGATAATGCACATCTCAGCTGGAAACAACAACGATACCGAAGATATCGCAGTTTCCGCATATCAAACGAACTGTGGAGTGCTGAAAACACCAGAAAACGTGTTTATCGCATTCAAAGGCACGAAAACAGCGATTTCGGTGATTCTGCACACTTGTAACAGCAGAATCGTGAAGATTATCACTGAAAATGCATATCTCAGGTGGAAACAACAACGATACCGAAGATATCGTAGTTTCCGCATGTCAAACGCTCTGTGGCGTGCTGAAAACACCAGAAAACGTGTTTTTCGCATTGAATAGCGCGAGAACAGCGATTTCGGTGATTCTGCACACTTGTAACAGCAGAATCATGAAGATTATCACTGATAATGCATATCTCAGCTGGAAACAACAACGATACCGAAGATATCGTAGTTTCCGCATGTCAAACGCTCTGTGGAGTGCTGAAAACACCAGAAAACGTGTTTTTCTCATTCAAAAGCACGAAAACAGCGATTTCGGTGATTCTGCACACTTGTATCAGCAGAATCGTGAGAGATTATCACTGAAAGTGCATATCTCAGCTGGAAACAACAGCGATACCGAAGATATCGCAGTTTCCGCATATCAAACGCACTGTGGAGTGCTGAAAACACCAGAAAACGTGTTTTTCGCATTCAAAAGCACGAAAACAGCGATTTCGGTGATTCTGCACACTTGTAACAGCAGAATCGTGAAGATTATCACTGAAAGTGCATATCTCAGCTGGAAACAACAACGATACCGAAGATATCGCAGTTTCCGCATATCAAACGCACTGTGGAGTGCTGAAAACACCAGAAAACGTGTTTTTCGCATTCAAAAGCACGAAAACAGCGATTTCGGTGATTCTGCACACTTGTAACAGCAGAATCGTGAAGATTATCACTGAAAATGCATATCTCAGCTGGAAACAACAACGATACCGAAGATATGGCAGTTTCCGCATATCAAACGCACTGTGGAGTGCTGAAAACACCAGAAAACGTGTTTTTCGCATTGAATAGCGCCAGAACAGCGATTTCGGTGATTCTGCACACTTGTAACAGCAGAATCATGAAGATTATCACTGATAATGCATATCTCAGCTGGAAACAACAACGATACCGAAGATATGGCAGTTTCCGCATATGAAACGCACTGTGGAGTGTTGAAAACACCAGAAAACGTGTTTTTCGCATTCAAAAGCACGAAAACAGCGATTTCGGTGATTCTGCACACTTGTAACAGCAGAATCGTGAAGATTATAACTGAAAATGCATATCTCAGCTGGAAACAACAACGATACCGAAGATATCGTAGTTTCCGCATATCAAACGCACTGTGGAGTGCTGAAAACACCAGAAAACGTGTTTTTCGCATTGAATAGCGCGAAAACAGCGATTTCGGTGATTCTGCACACTTGTAACGGCAGAATCATGAAGATTATCACTGATAATGCATATCTCAGGTGGAAACAACAACGATACCGAAGATATCGTAGTTTCCGCATGTCAAACGCTCTGTGGCGTGCTGAAAACACCAGAAAACGTGTTTTTCGCATTGAATAGCGCGAGAACAGCGATTTCGGTGATTCTGCACACTTGTAACAGCAGAATCATGAAGATTATCACTGATAATGCACATCTCAGCTGGAAACAACAACGATACCGAAGATATCGCAGTTTCCGCATATCAAACGAACTGTGGAGTGCTGAAAACACCAGAAAACGTGTTTATCGCATTCAAAGGCACGAAAACAGCGATTTCGGTGATTCTGCACACTTGTAACAGCAGAATCGTGAAGATTATCACTGAAAATGCATATCTCAGGTGGAAACAACAACGATACCGAAGATATCGTAGTTTCCGCATGTCAAACGCTCTGTGGCGTGCTGAAAACACCAGAAAACGTGTTTTTCGCATTGAATAGCGCGAGAACAGCGATTTCGGTGATTCTGCACACTTGTAACAGCAGAATCATGAAGATTATCACTGATAATGCATATCTCAGCTGGAAACAACAACGATACCGAAGATATCGTAGTTTCCGCATGTCAAACGCTCTGTGGAGTGCTGAAAACACCAGAAAACGTGTTTTTCTCATTCAAAAGCACGAAAACAGCGATTTCGGTGATTCTGCACACTTGTATCAGCAGAATCGTGAGAGATTATCACTGAAAGTGCATATCTCAGCTGGAAACAACAGCGATACCGAAGATATCGCAGTTTCCGCATATCAAACGCACTGTGGAGTGCTGAAAACACCAGAAAACGTGTTTTTCGCATTCAAAAGCACGAAAACAGCGATTTCGGTGATTCTGCACACTTGTAACAGCAGAATCGTGAAGATTATCACTGAAAGTGCATATCTCAGCTGGAAACAACAACGATACCGAAGATATCGCAGTTTCCGCATATCAAACGCACTGTGGAGTGCTGAAAACACCAGAAAACGTGTTTTTCGCATTCAAAAGCACGAAAACAGCGATTTCGGTGATTCTGCACACTTGTAACAGCAGAATCGTGAAGATTATCACTGAAAATGCATATCTCAGCTGGAAATAACAACGATACCGAAGATATGGCAGTTTCCGCATATCGAACGCACTGTGGAGTGCTGAAAACACCAGAAAACGTGTTTTTCGCATTGAATAGCGCCAGAACAGCGATTTCGGTGATTCTGCACACTTGTAACAGCAGAATCATGAAGATTATCACTGATAATGCATATCTCAGCTGGAAACAACAACGATACCGAAGATATGGCAGTTTCCGCATATGAAACGCACTGTGGAGTGTTGAAAACACCAGAAAACGTGTTTTTCGCATTCAAAAGCACGAAAACAGCGATTTCGGTGATTCTGCACACTTGTAACAGCAGAATCGTGAAGATTATCACTGAAAGTGCATATCTCAGCTGGAAACAACAACGATACCGAAGATATCGCAGTTTCCGCATATCAAACGCACTGTGGAGTGCTGAAAACACCAGAAAACGTGTTTTTCGCATTCAAAAGCACGAAAACAGCGATTTCGGAGATTCTGCACACTTGTAACAGCAGAATCGTGAAGATTATCACTGAAAGTGCATATCTCAGCTGGAAACAACAACGATACCGAAGATATCGTAGTTTCCGCATATCAAACGCACTGTGGAGTGCTGAAAACAACAGAAAACGTGTTTTTCGCATTCAAAAGCACGAAAACAGCGATTTCGGTGATTCTGCACACTTGTAACAGCAGAATCATGAAGATTATAACTGAAAATGCATATCTCAGCTGGAAACAACAACGATACCGAAGATATCGTAGTTTCCGCATATCAAACGCACTGTGGAGTGCTGAAAACACCAGAAAACGTGTTTTTCGCATTGAATAGCGCGAAAACAGCGATTTCGGAGATTCTGCACACTTGTAACAGCAGAATCGTGAAGATTATCACTGAAAGTGCATATCTCAGCTGGAAACAACAACGATACCGAAGATATCGTAGTTTCCACATATCAAACGCACTGTGGAGTGCTGAAAACACCAGAAAACGTGTTTTTCGCATTCAAAAGCACGAAAACAGCGATTTCGGTGATTCTGCACACTTGTAACAGCAGAATCATGAAGATTATAACTGAAAATGCATATCTCAGCTGGAAACAACAACGATACCGAAGATATCGTAGTTTCCGCATATCAAACGCACTGTGGAGTGCTGAAAACACCAGAAAACGTGTTTTTCGCATTGAATAGCGCGAAAACAGCGATTTCGGTGATTCTGCACACTTGTAACGGCAGAATCATGAAGATTATCACTGATAATGCATATCTCAGCTGGAAACAACAACGATACCGAAGATATCGCAGTTTCCGCATATCAAACGCACTGTGGAGTGCTGAAAACACCAGAAAACGTGTTTTCCGCATTCAAAAGCACGAAAACAGCGATTTCGGTGATTCTGCACACTTGTAACAGCAGAATCATGAAGATTATCACTGAAAATGCATATCTCAGGTGGAAACAACAACGATACCGAAGATATCGTAGTTTCCGCATGTCAAACGCTCTGTGGCGTGCTGAAAACACCAGAAAACGTGTTTTTCGCATTGAATAGCGCGAGAACAGCGATTTCGGTGATTCTGCACACTTGTAACAGCAGAATCATGAAGATTATCACTGATAATGCATATCTCAGCTGGAAACAACAACGATACCGAAGATATCGTAGTTTCCGCATGTCAAACGCTCTGTGGAGTGCTGAAAACACCAGAAAACGTGTTTTTCTCATTCAAAAGCACGAAAACAACGATTTCGGTGATTCTGCACACTTGTAACAGCAGAATCGTGAGAGATTATCACTGAAAGTGCATATCTCAGCTGGAAACAACAGCGATACCGAAGATATCGCAGTTTCCGCATATCAAACGCACTGTGGAGTGCTGAAAACACCAGAAAACGTGTTTTTCGCATTCAAAAGCACGAAAACAGCGATTTCGGTGATTCTGCACACTTGTAACAGCAGAATCGTGAAGATTATCACTGAAAATGCATATCTCAGCTGGAAACAACAACGATACCGAAGATATGGCAGTTTCCGCATATCAAACGCACTGTGGAGTGCTGAAAACACCAGAAAACGTGTTTTTCGCATTGAATAGCGCCAGAACAGCGATTTCGGTGATTCTGCACACTTGTAACAGCAGAATCATGAAGATTATCACTGATAATGCATATCTCAGCTGGAAACAACAACGATACCGAAGATATGGCAGTTTCCGCATATGAAACGCACTGTGGAGTGTTGAAAACACCAGAAAACGTGTTTTTCGCATTCAAAAGCACGAAAACAGCGATTTCGGTGATTCTGCACACTTGTAACAGCAGAATCGTGAAGATTATCACTGAAAGTGCATATCTCAGCTGGAAACAACAACGATACCGAAGATATCGCAGTTTCCGCATATCAAACGCACTGTGGAGTGCTGAAAACACCAGAAAACGTGTTTTTCGCATTCAAAAGCACGAAAACAGCGATTTCGGAGATTCTGCACACTTGTAACAGCAGAATCGTGAAGATTATCACTGAAAGTGCATATCTCAGCTGGAAACAACAACGATACCGAAGATATCGTAGTTTCCGCATATCAAACGCACTGTGGAGTGCTGAAAACACCAGAAAACGTGTTTTTCGCATTCAAAAGCACGAAAACAGCGATTTCGGTGATTCTGCACACTTGTAACGGCAGAATCGTGAAGATTATCACTGAAAGTGCATATCTCAGCTGGAAACAACAACGATACCGAAGATATAGCAGTTTCCGCATATCAAACGCACTGTGGAGTGCTGAAAACACCAGAAAACGTGTTTTTCGCATTCAATAGCACGAAAACAGCGATTTCGGTGATTCTGCACACTTGTAACAGCAGAATCATGAAGATTATCACTGAAAATGCATGTCTCAGCTGGAAACAACAACGATACCGAAGATGTCGTAGTTTCCGCATATCAAACGCACTGTGGAGTGCTGAAAACACCAGTAAACGTGTTTTTCGCATTCAAAAGCACGAAAACAGCGATTTCGGTGATTCTGCACACTTGTAACAGCAGAATCGTGAAGATTATCACTGAAAGTGCATATCTCAGCTGGAAACAACAACGATACCGAAGATATCGCAGTTTCCGCATATCAAACGCACTGTGGAGTGTTGAAAACACCAGAAAACGTGTTTTTCGCATTGAATAGCGCGAGAACAGCGATTTCGGTGATTCTGCACACTTGTAACAGCAGAATCATGAAGATTATCACTGATAATGCATATCTCAGCTGGAAACAACAACGATACCGAAGATATCGTGGTTTCCGCATGTCAAACGCTCTGTGGAGTGCTGAAAACACCAGAAAACGTGTTTTTCTCATTCAAAAGCACGAAAACAGCGATTTCGGTGATTCTGCACACTTGTAACAGCAGAATCGTGAGAGATTATCACTGAAAGTGCATATCTCAGCTGGAAACAACAGCGATACCGAAGATATCGCAGTTTCCGCATATCAAACGCACTGTGGAGTGCTGAAAACACCAGAAAACGTGTTTTTCGCATTCAAAAGCACGAAAACAGCGATTTCGGTGATTCTGCACACTTGTAACAGCAGAATCGTGAAGATTATCACTGAAAGTGCATATCTCAGCTGGAAACAACAACGATACCGAAGATATCGCAGTTTCCGCAAATCAAACGCACTGTGGAGTGTTGAAAACACCAGAAAACGTGTTTTTCGCATTCAAAAGCACGAAAACAGCGATTTCGGTGATTCTGCACACTTGTAACAGCAGAATCGTGAAGATTATCACTGAAAGTGCATATCTCAGCTGGAAACAACAACGATACCGAAGATATCGCAGTTTCCGCATATCAAACGCACTGTGGAGTGTTGAAAACACCAGAAAACGTGTTTTTCGCATTCAAAAGCACGAAAACAGCGATTTCGGTGATTCTGCACACTTGTAACAACAGAATCGTGAAGATTATCACTGAAAGTGCATATCTCAGCTGGAAACAACAACGATACCGAAGATATCGCAGTTTCCGCATATCAAACGCACTGTGGAGTGTTGAAAACGCCAGAAAACGTGTTTTTCGCATTCAAAAGCACGAAAACAGCGATTTCGGTGATTCTGCACACTTGTAACAGCAGAATCGTGAAGATTATCACTGAAAGTGCATATCTCAGCTGGAAACAACAACGATAACGAAGATATCGCAGTTTCCGCATATCAAACGCACTGTGGAGTGTTGAAAACACCAGAAAACGTGTTTTTCGCATTCGAAAGCACGAAAACAGCGATTTCGGTGATTCTGCACACTTGTAACAGCAGAATCATGAAGATTATCACTGAAAATGCATATCTCAGCTGGAAACAACAACGATACCGAGGATATCGTAGTTTCCGCATATCAAACGCACTGTGGAGTGCGGAAAACACCAGAAAACGTGTTTTTCGCATTCAAAAGCACGAAAACAGCGATTTCGGAGATTCTGCACACTTGTAACAGCAGAATCGTGAAGATTATCACTGAAAGTTCATATCTCAGCTGGAAACAACAACGATACCGAAGATATCGCAGTTTCCGCATATCAAACGCACTGTGGAGTGCTGAAAACACCAGAAAACGTGTTTTTCGCATTGAATAGCGCGAAAACAGCGATTTCGGTGATTCTGCACACTTGTAACAGCAGAATCATGAAGATTATCACTGATAATGCATATCTCAGCTGGAAACAACAACGATACCGAAGATATCGCAGTTTCCGCATATCAAACGAACTGTGGAGTGCTGAAAACACCAGAAAACGTGTTTTTCGCATTCAAAGGCACGAAAACAGCGATTTCGGTGATTCTGCACACTTGTAACAGCAGAATCGTGAAGATTATCACTGAAAATGCATATCTCAGCTGGAAACAACAACGACAACGAAGATATGGCAGTTTCCGCATATCAAACGCACTGTGGAGTGCTGAAAACACCAGAAAACGTGTTTATCGCATTGAATAGCGCGAGAACAGCGATTTCGGTGATTCTGCACACTTGTAACAGCAGAATCATGAAGATTATCACTGATAATGCATATCTCAGCTGGAAACAACAACGATACCGAAGATATCGCAGTTTCCGCATATCAAACGCACTGTGGAGTGTTGAAAACAGCAGAAAACGTGTTTTTCGCATTCAAAAGCACGAAAACAGCGATTTCGATGATTCTGCACACTTGTAACAGCAGAATCATGAAGATTATCACTGAAAATGCATATCTCAGCTGGAAACAACAACGATACCGAAGATATCGTAGTTTCCGCATATCAAACGCACTGTGGAGTGCTGAAAACACCAGAAAACGTGTTTTCCGCATTCAAAAGCACGCAAACAGCGATTTCGGTGATTCTGCACACTTGTAACAGCAGAATCATGAAGATTATCACTGAAAATGCATATCTCAGCTGGAAACAACAACGATACCGAAGATTTCGTAGTTTCCGTATATCAAACGCACTGTGGAGTGCTGAAAACACCAGAAAACGTGTTTTTCGCATTGAATAGCGCGAAAACAGCGATTTCGGTGATTCTGCACACTTGTAACAGCAGAATCATGAAGATTATCACTGATAATGCATATCTCAGCTGGAAACAACAACGATACCGAAGATATCGCAGTTTCCGCATATCAAACGCACTGTGGAGTGCTGAAAACACCAGAAAACGTGTTTTCCGCATTCAAAAGCACGAAAACCGCGATTTCGGTGATTCTGCACACTTGTAACAGCAGAATCATGAAGATTATCACTGATAATGCATATCTCAGCTGGAAACAACAACGATACCGAAGATATCGCAGTTTCCGCATATCAAACGCACTGTGGAGTGTTGAAAACACCAGAAAACGTGTTTTTCGCATTCAAAAGCACGAAAACAGCGATTTCGGTGATTCTGCACACTTGTAACAGCGGAATCCTGAAGATTATCACTGAAAATGCATTTCTCAGCTGGAAACAACAACGATACCGAAGATATCGTAGTTTCCGCATATCAAACGCACTGTGGAGTGCGGAAAACACCAGAAAACGTGTTTTTCGCATTCAAAAGCACGAAAACAGCGATTTCGGAGATTCTGCACACTTGTAACAACAGAATCGTGAAGATTATCACTGAAAGTGCATATCTCAGCTGGAAACAACAACGATACCGAAGATATCGCAGTTTCCGCATATCAAACGCACTGTGGAGTGTTGAAAACGCCAGAAAACGTGTTTTTCGCATTCAAAAGCACGAAAACAGCGATTTCGGTGATTCTGCACACTTGTAACAGCAGAATCGTGAAGATTATCACTGAAAGTGCATATCTCAGCTGGAAACAACAACGATAACGAAGATATCGCAGTTTCCGCATATCAAACGCACTGTGGAGTGTTGAAAACACCAGAAAACGTGTTTTTCGCATTCGAAAGCACGAAAACAGCGATTTCGGTGATTCTGCACACTTGTAACAGCAGAATCATGAAGATTATCACTGAAAATGCATATCTCAGCTGGAAACAACAACGATACCGAGGATATCGTAGTTTCCGCATATCAAACGCACTGTGGAGTGCGGAAAACACCAGAAAACGTGTTTTTCGCATTCAAAAGCACGAAAACAGCGATTTCGGAGATTCTGCACACTTGTAACAGCAGAATCGTGAAGATTATCACTGAAAGTGCATATCTCAGCTGGAAACAACAACGATACCGAAGATATCGCAGTTTCCGCATATCAAACGCACTGTGGAGTGCTGAAAACACCAGAAAACGTGTTTTTCGCATTGAATAGCGCGAAAACAGCGATTTCGGTGATTCTGCACACTTGTAACAGCAGAATCATGAAGATTATCACTGATAATGCATATCTCAGCTGGAAACAACAACGATACCGAAGATATCGCAGTTTCCGCATATCAAACGCACTGTGGAGTGCTGAAAACACCAGAAAACGTGTTTTTCGCATTCAAAGGCACGAAAACAGCGATTTCGGTGATTCTGCACACTTGTAACAGCAGAATCGTGAAGATTATCACTGAAAATGCATATCTCAGCTGGAAACAACAACGACAACGAAGATATGGCAGTTTCCGCATATCAAACGCACTGTGGAGTGCTGAAAACACCAGAAAACGTGTTTATCGCATTGAATAGCGCGAGAACAGCGATTTCGGTGATTCTGCACACTTGTAACAGCAGAATCATGAAGATTATCACTGATAATGCATATCTCAGCTGGAAACAACAACGATACCGAAGATATCGCAGTTTCCGCATATCAAACGCACTGTGGAGTGTTGAAAACAGCAGAAAACGTGTTTTTCGCATTCAAAAGCACGAAAACAGCGATTTCGATGATTCTGCACACTTGTAACAGCAGAATCATGAAGATTATCACTGAAAATGCATATCTCAGCTGGAAACAACAACGATACCGAAGATATCGTAGTTTCCGCATATCAAACGCACTGTGGAGTGCTGAAAACACCAGAAAACGTGTTTTCCGCATTCAAAAGCACGCAAACAGCGATTTCGGTGATTCTGCACACTTGTAACAGCAGAATCATGAAGATTATCACTGAAAATGCATATCTCAGCTGGAAACAACAACGATACCGAAGATTTCGTAGTTTCCGTATATCAAACGCACTGTGGAGTGCTGAAAACACCAGAAAACGTGTTTTTCGCATTGAATAGCGCGAAAACAGCGATTTTGGTGATTCTGCACACTTGTAACAGCAGAATCATGAAGATTATCACTGATAATGCATATCTCAGCTGGAAACAACAACGATACCGAAGATATCGCAGTTTCCGCATATCAAACGCACTGTGGAGTGCTGAAAACACCAGAAAACGTGTTTTCCGCATTCAAAAGCACGAAAACCGCGATTTCGGTGATTCTGCACACTTGTAACAGCAGAATCATGAAGATTATCACTGATAATGCATATCTCAGCTGGAAACAACAACGATACCGAAGATATCGCAGTTTCCGCATATCAAACGCACTGTGGAGTGTTGAAAACACCAGAAAACGTGTTTTTCGCATTCAAAAGCACGAAAACAGCGATTTCGGTGATTCTGCACACTTGTAACAGCGGAATCCTGAAGATTATCACTGAAAATGCATTTCTCAGCTGGAAACAACAACGATACCGAAGATATCGTAGTTTCCGCATATCAAACGCACTGTGGAGTGCGGAAAACACCAGAAAACGTGTTTTTCGCATTCAAAAGCACGAAAACAGCGATTTCGGAGATTCTGCACACTTGTAACAACAGAATCGTGAAGATTATCACTGAAAGTGCATATCTCAGCTGGAAACAACAACGATACCGAAGATATCGCAGTTTCCGCATATCAAACGCACTGTGGAGTGTTGAAAACGCCAGAAAACGTGTTTTTCGCATTCAAAAGCACGAAAACAGCGATTTCGGTGATTCTGCACACTTGTAACAGCAGAATCGTGAAGATTATCACTGAAAGTGCATATCTCAGCTGGAAACAACAACGATAACGAAGATATCGCAGTTTCCGCATATCAAACGCACTGTGGAGTGTTGAAAACACCAGAAAACGTGTTTTTCGCATTCGAAAGCACGAAAACAGCGATTTCGGTGATTCTGCACACTTGTAACAGCAGAATCATGAAGATTATCACTGAAAATGCATATCTCAGCTGGAAACAACAACGATACCGAGGATATCGTAGTTTCCGCATATCAAACGCACTGTGGAGTGCGGAAAACACCAGAAAACGTGTTTTTCGCATTCTGGAGCACGAAAACAGCGATTTCGGAGATTCTGCACACTTGTAACAGCAGAATCGTGAAGATTATCACTGAAAGTGCATATCTCAGCTGGAAACAACAACGATACCGAAGATATCGCAGTTTCCGCATATCAAACGCACTGTGGAGTGCTGAAAACACCAGAAAACGTGTTTTTCGCATTGAATAGCGCGAAAACAGCGATTTCGGTGATTCTGCACACTTGTAACAGCAGAATCATGAAGATTATCACTGATAATGCATATCTCAGCTGGAAACAACAACGATACCGAAGATATCGCAGTTTCCGCATATCAAACGAACTGTGGAGTGCTGAAAACACCAGAAAACGTGTTTTTCGCATTCAAAGGCACGAAAACAGCGATTTCGGTGATTCTGCACACTTGTAACAGCAGAATCGTGAAGATTATCACTGAAAATGCATATCTCAGCTGGAAACAACAACGACAACGAAGATATGGCAGTTTCCGCATATCAAACGCACTGTGGAGTGCTGAAAACACCAGAAAACGTGTTTTTCGCATTGAATAGCGCGAGAACAGCGATTTCGGTGATTCTGCACACTTGTAACAGCAGAATCATGAAGATTATCACTGATAATGCATATCTCAGCTGGAAACAACAACGATACCGAAGATATCGCAGTTTCCGCATATCAAACGCACTGTGGAGTGCTGAAAACACCAGAAAACGTGTTTTCCGCAATCAAAAGCACGAAAACAGCGATTTCGGTGATTCTGCACACTTGTAACAGCAGAATCATGAAGATTATCACTGAAAATGCATATCTCAGGTGGAAACAACAACGATACCGAAGATATCGTAGTTTCCGCATGTCAAACGCTCTGTGGCGTGCTGAAAACACCAGAAAACGTGTTTTTCGCATTGAATAGCGCGAAAACAGCGATTTCGGTGATTCTGCACACTTGTAACAGCAGAATCATGAAGATTATCACTGAAAATGCATGTCTCAGCTGGAAACAACGACGATACCGAAGATGTGGCAGTTTCCGCATATCAAACGCACTGTGGAGTGTTGAAAACAGCAGAAAACGTGTTTTTCGCATTCAAAAGCACGAAAACAGCGATTTCGATGATTCTGCACACTTGTAACAGCAGAATCATGAAGATTATCACTGAAAATGCATATCTCAGCTGGAAACAACAACGATACCGAAGATATCGTAGTTTCCGCATATCAAACGCACTGTGGAGTGCTGAAAACACCAGAAAACGTGTTTTTCGCATTGAATAGCGCGAAAACAGCGATTTCGGTGATTCTGCACACTTGTAACAGCAGAATCATGAAGATTATCACTGAAAATGCATATCTCAGCTGGAAACAACAACGATACCGAAGATATCGTAGTTTCCGCATATCAAACGCACTGTGGAGTGTTGAAAACACCAGAAAACGTGTTTTTCGCATTCAAAAGCACGAAAACAGCGATTTCGGTGATTCTGCACACTTGTAACAGCAGAATCCTGAAGATTATCACTGACAATGCATATCTCAGCTGGAAACAATAATGATACCGAAGATATCGCAGTTTCCGCATTTCAAACGCACTGTGGAGTGCTGAAAACACCAGAAAACGTGTTTTCCGCATTCAAAAGCACGCAAACAGCGATTTCGGTGATTCTGCACACTTGTAACAGCAGAATCATGAAGATTATCACTGAAAATGCATATCTCAGCTGGAAACAACAACGATACCGAAGATTTCGTAGTTTCCGTATATCAAACGCACTGTGGAGTGCTGAAAACACCAGAAAACGTGTTTTTCGCATTGAATAGCGCGAAAACAGCGATTTCGGTGATTCTGCACACTTGTAACAGCAGAATCATGAAGATTATCACTGATAATGCATATCTCAGCTGGAAACAACAACGATACCGAAGATATCGCAGTTTCCGCATATCAAACGCACTGTGGAGTGCTGAAAACACCAGAAAACGTGTTTTCCGCATTCAAAAGCACGAAAAGCGCGATTTCGGTGATTCTGCACACTTGTAACAGCAGAATCATGAAGATTATCACTGATAATGCATATCTCAGCTGGAAACAACAACGATACCGAAGATATCGCAGTTTCCGCATATCAAACGCACTGTGGAGTGCTGAAAACACCAGAAAACGTGTTTTCCGCATTCAAAAGCACGAAAACAGCGATTTCGGTGATTCTGCACACTTGTAACAGCAGAATCATGAAGATTATCACTGAAAATGCATATCTCAGGTGGAAACAACAACGATACCGAAGATATCGTAGTTTCCGCATGTCAAACGCACTGTGGAGTGCTGAAAACACCAGAAAACGTGTTTTTCGCATTCAAAAGCACGAAAACAGCGTTTTCGGTGATTCTGCACACTTGTAACAGCAGAATCGTGAAGATTATCACTGAAAGTGCGTATCTCAGCTGGAAACAACAACGATACCGAAGATATCGCAGTTTCCGCATATCAAACGCACTGTGGAGTGTTGAAAACACCAGAAAACGTGTTTTTCGCATTCAAAAGCACGAAAGCAGCGATTTCGGTGATTCAGCACACTTGTAACAGCAGAATCATGAAGATTATCACTGAAAATGCATATCTCAGCTGGAAACAACAACGATACCGAAGATATCGTAGTTTCCGCATATCAAACGCACTGTGGAGTGTTGAAAACACCAGAAAACGTGTTTTTCGCATTCAAAAGCACGAAAACAGCGATTTCGGTGATTCTGCACACTTGTAACAGCAGAATCCTGAAGATTATCACTGAAAATGCATATCTCAGCTGGAAACAACAATGATATCGAAGATATCGCAGTTTCCGCATTTCAAACGCACTGTGGAGTGCTGAAAACACCAGAAAACGTGTTTTCCGCATTCAAAAGCACGAAAACAGCGATTTCGGTGATTCTGCACACTTGTAACAGCAGAATCATGAAGATTATCACTGAAAATGCATATCTCAGCTGGAAACAACAACGATACCGAAGATATCGTAGTTTCCGCATATCAAACGCACTGTGGAGTGCGGAAAACACCAGAAAACGTGTTTTTCGCATTCAAAAGCACGAAAACAGCGATTTCGGAGATTCTACACACTTGTAACAGCAGAATCGTGAAGATTATCACTGAAAGTGCATATCTCAGCTGGAAACAACAACGATACCGAAGATATCGCAGTTTCCGCATATCAAACGCACTGTGGAGTGTTGAAAACTCCAGAAAACGTGTTTTTCGCATTCAAAGGCACGAAAACAGCGATTTCGGTGATTCTGCACACTTGTAACAGCAGAATCGTGAAGATTATCACTGAAAATGCATATCTCAGGTGGAAACAACAACGATACCGAAGATATCGTAGTTTCCGCATGTCAAACGCTCTGTGGCGTGCTGAAAACACCAGAAAACGTGTTTTTCGCATTGAATAGCGCGAGAACAGCGATTTCGGTGATTCTGCACACTTGTAACAGCAGAATCATGAAGATTATCACTGATAATGCATATCTCAGCTGGAAACAACAACGATACCGAAGATATCGTAGTTTCCGCGTGTCAAACGCTCTGTGGAGTGCTGAAAACACCAGAAAACGTGTTTTTCTCATTCAAAAGCACGAAAACAGCGATTTCGGTGATTCTGCACACTTGTAACAGCAGAATCGTGAGAGATTATCACTGAAAGTGCATATCTCAGCTGGAAACAACAGCGATACCGAAGATATCGCAGTTTCCGCATATCAAACGCACTGTGGAGTGCTGAAAACACCAGAAAACGTGTTTTTCGCATTCAAAAGCACGAAAACAGCGATTTCGGTGATTCTGCACACTTGTAACAGCAGAATCGTGAAGATTATCACTGAAAATGCATATCTCAGGTGGAAACAACAACGATACCGAAGATATCGTAGTTTCCGCATGTCAAACGCTCTGTGGCGTGCTGAAAACACCAGAAAACGTGTTTTTCGCATTGAATAGCGCGAGAACAGCGATTTCGGTGATTCTGCACACTTGTAACAGCAGAATCATGAAGATTATCACTGATAATGCATATCTCAGCTGGAAACAACAACGATACCGAAGATATCGTAGTTTCCGCATGTCAAACGCTCTGTGGAGTGCTGAAAACACCAGAAAACGTGTTTTTCTCATTCAAAAGCACGAAAACAGCGATTTCGGTGATTCTGCACACTTGTAACAGCAGAATCGTGAGAGATTATCACTGAAAGTGCATATCTCAGCTGGAAACAACAGCGATACCGAAGATATCGCAGTTTCCGCATATCAAACGCACTGTGGAGTGCTGAAAACACCAGAAAACGTGTTTTCCGCATTCAAAAGCACGCAAACAGCGATTTCGGTGATTCTGCACACTTGTAACAGCAGAATCATGAAGATTATCACTGAAAATGCATATCTCAGCTGGAAACAACAACGATACCGAAGATTTCGTAGTTTCCGTATATCAAACGCACTGTGGAGTGCTGAAAACACCAGAAAACGTGTTTTTCGCATTGAATAGCGCGAAAACAGCGATTTCGGTGATTCTGCACACTTGTAACAGCAGAATCATGAAGATTATCACTGATAATGCATATCTCAGCTGGAAACAACAACGATACCGAAGATATCGCAGTTTCCGCATATCAAACGCACTGTGGAGTGCTGAAAACACCAGAAAACGTGTTTTCCGCATTCAAAAGCACGAAAAGCGCGATTTCGGTGATTCTGCACACTTGTAACAGCAGAATCATGAAGATTATCACTGATAATGCATATCTCAGCTGGAAACAACAACGATACCGAAGATATCGCAGTTTCCGCATATCAAACGCACTGTGGAGTGCTGAAAACACCAGAAAACGTGTTTTCCGCATTCAAAAGCACGAAAACAGCGATTTCGGTGATTCTGCACACTTGTAACAGCAGAATCATGAAGATTATCACTGAAAATGCATATCTCAGGTGGAAACAACAACGATACCGAAGATATCGTAGTTTCCGCATGTCAAACGCACTGTGGAGTGCTGAAAACACCAGAAAACGTGTTTTTCGCATTCAAAAGCACGAAAACAGCGTTTTCGGTGATTCTGCACACTTGTAACAGCAGAATCGTGAAGATTATCACTGAAAGTGCGTATCTCAGCTGGAAACAACAACGATACCGAAGATATCGCAGTTTCCGCATATCAAACGCACTGTGGAGTGTTGAAAACACCAGAAAACGTGTTTTTCGCATTCAAAAGCACGAAAGCAGCGATTTCGGTGATTCTGCACACTTGTAACAGCAGAATCGTGAAGATTATCACTGAAAGTGCGTATCTCAGCTGGAAACAACAACGATACCGAAGATATCGCAGTTTCCGCATATCAAACGCACTGTGGAGTGTTGAAAACACCAGAAAACGTGTTTTTCGCATTCAAAAGCACGAAAGCAGCGATTTCGGTGATTCTGCACACTTGTAACAGCAGAATCATGAAGATTATCACTGAAAATGCATATCTCAGCTGGAAACAACAACGATACCGAAGATATCGTAGTTTCCGCATATCAAACGCACTGTGGAGTGCGGAAAACACCAGAAAACGTGTTTTTCGCATTCAAAAGCACGAAAACAGCGATTTCGGAGATTCTACACACTTGTAACAGCAGAATCGTGAAGATTATCACTGAAAGTGCATATCTCAGCTGGAAACAACAACGATACCGAAGATATCGCAGTTTCCGCATATCAAACGCACTGTGGAGTGTTGAAAACTCCAGAAAACGTGTTTTTCGCATTCAAAGGCACGAAAACAGCGATTTCGGTGATTCTGCACACTTGTAACAGCAGAATCGTGAAGATTATCACTGAAAATGCATATCTCAGGTGGAAACAACAACGATACCGAAGATATCGTAGTTTCCGCATGTCAAACGCTCTGTGGCGTGCTGAAAACACCAGAAAACGTGTTTTTCGCATTGAATAGCGCGAGAACAGCGATTTCGGTGATTCTGCACACTTGTAACAGCAGAATCATGAAGATTATCACTGATAATGCATATCTCAGCTGGAAACAACAACGATACCGAAGATATCGTAGTTTCCGCATGTCAAACGCTCTGTGGAGTGCTGAAAACACCAGAAAACGTGTTTTTCTCATTCAAAAGCACGAAAACAGCGATTTCGGTGATTCTGCACACTTGTAACAGCAGAATCGTGAGAGATTATCACTGAAAGTGCATATCTCAGCTGGAAACAACAGCGATACCGAAGATATCGCAGTTTCCGCATATCAAACGCACTGTGGAGTGCTGAAAACACCAGAAAACGTGTTTTTCGCATTCAAAAGCACGAAAACAGCGATTTCGGTGATTCTGCACTCTTGTAACAGCAGAATCGTGAAGATTATCACTGAAAATGCATATCTCAGCTGGAAACAACAACGATACCGAAGATATGGCAGTTTCCGCATATCAAACGCACTGTGGAGTGCTGAAAACACCAGAAAACGTGTTTTTCGCATTGAATAGCGCCAGAACAGCGATTTCGGTGATTCTGCACACTTGTAACAGCAGAATCATGAAGATTATCACTGATAATGCATATCTCAGCTGGAAACAACAACGATACCGAAGATATCGTAGTTTCCGCATATCAAACGCACTGTGGAGTGCTGAAAACACCAGAAAACGTGTTTTTCGCATTGAATAGCGCGAAAACAGCGATTTCGGTGATTCTGCACACTTGTAACGGCAGAATCATGAAGATTATCACTGATAATGCATATCTCAGCTGGAAACAACAACGATACCGAAGATATCGCAGTTTCCGCATATCAAACGCACTGTGGAGTGCTGAAAACACCAGAAAACGTGTTTTCCGCATTCAAAAGCACGAAAACAGCGATTTCGGTGATTCTGCACACTTGTAACAGCAGAATCATGAAGATTATCACTGAAAATGCATATCTCAGCTGGAAACAACAACGATACCGAAGATATCGTAGTTTCCGCATGTCAAACGCTCTGTGGAGTGCTGAAAACACCAGAAAACGTGTTTTTCTCATTCAAAAGCACGAAAACAGCGATTTCGGTGATTCTGCACACTTGTAACAGCAGAATCGTGAGAGATTATCACTGAAAGTGCATATCTCAGCTGGAAACAACAGCGATACCGAAGATATCGCAGTTTCCGCATATCAAACGCACTGTGGAGTGCTGAAAACACCAGAAAACGTGTTTTTCGCATTCAAAAGCACGAAAACAGCGATTTCGGTGATTCTGCACACTTGTAACAGCAGAATCGTGAAGATTATCACTGAAAATGCATATCTCAGGTGGAAACAACAACGATACCGAAGATATCGTAGTTTCCGCATGTCAAACGCTCTGTGGCGTGCTGAAAACACCAGAAAACGTGTTTTTCGCATTGAATAGCGCGAGAACAGCGATTTCGGTGATTCTGCACACTTGTAACAGCAGAATCATGAAGATTATCACTGATAATGCATATCTCAGCTGGAAACAACAACGATACCGAAGATATCGTATTTTCCGCATGTCAAACGCTCTGTGGAGTGCTGAAAACACCAGAAAACGTGTTTTTCTCATTCAAAAGCACGAAAACAGCGATTTCGGTGATTCTGCACACTTGTAACAGCAGAATCGTGAGAGATTATCACTGAAAGTGCATATCTCAGCTGGAAACAACAGCGATACCGAAGATATCGCAGTTTCCGCATATCAAACGCACTGTGGAGTGCTGAAAACACCAGAAAACGTGTTTTTCGCATTCAAAAGCACGAAAACAGCGATTTCGGTGATTCTGCACACTTGTAACAGCAGAATCGTGAAGATTATCACTGAAAGTGCATATCTCAGCTGGAAACAACAACGATACCGAAGATATCGCAGTTTCCGCATATCAAACGCACTGTGGAGTGTTGAAAACACCAGAAAACCTGTTTTTCGCATTCAAAAGCACGAAAACAGCGATTTCGGTGATTCTGCACACTTGTAACAGCAGAATCATGAAGATTATCACTGAAAATGCATGTCTCAGCTTGAAACAACAACGATACCGAAGATATCGTAGTTTGCGCATATCAAACGCACTGTGGAGTGCTGAAAACACCAGAAAACGTGTTTTTCGCATTCAAAAGCACGAAAACAGCGATTTCGGTGATTCTGCACTCTTGTAACAGCAGAATCGTGAAGATTATCACTGAAAATGCATATCTCAGCTGGAAACAACAACGATACCGAAGATATGGCAGTTTCCGCATATCAAACGCACTGTGGAGTGCTGAAAACACCAGAAAACGTGTTTTTCGCATGGAATAGCGCCAGAACAGCGATTTCGGTGATTCTGCACACTTGTAACAGCAGAATCATGAAGATTATCACTGATAATGCATATCTCAGCTGGAAACAACAACGATACCGAAGATATGGCAGTTTCCGCATATGAAACGCACTGTGGAGTGTTGAAAACACCAGAAAACGTGTTTTTCGCATTCAAAAGCACGAAAACAGCGATTTCGGTGATTCTGCACACTTGTAACAGCAGAATCGTGAAGATTATCACTGAAAGTGCATATCTCAGCTGGAAACAACAACGATACCGAAGATATCGCAGTTTCCGCATATCAAACGCACTGTGGAGAGCTGAAAACACCAGAAAACGTGTTTTTCGCATTCAAAAGCACGAAAACAGCGATTTCGGAGATTCTGCACACTTGTAACAGCAGAATCGTGAAGATTATCACTGAAAGTGCATATCTCAGCTGGAAACAACAACGATACCGAAGATATCGCAGTTTCCGCATATCAAACGCACTGTGGAGTGCTGAAAACACCAGAAAACGTGTTTTCCGCATTCAAAAGCACGAAAACAGCGATTTCGGTGATTCTGCACACTTGTAACAGCAGAATCATGAAGATTATCACTGAAAATGCATATCTCAGCTGGAAACAACAACGATACCGAAGATATCGCAGTTTCCGCATATCAAACGCACTGTGGAGTGTTGAAAACTCCAGAAAACGTGTTTTTCGCATTCAAAAGCACGAAAACAGCGATTTCGGTGATTCTGCACACTTGTAACAGCAGAATCATGAAGATTATCACTGAAAATGCATATCTCAGCTGGAAACAACAACGATACCGAAGATATCGCAGTTTCCGCATATCAAACGCACTGTGGAGTGTTGAAAACTCCAGAAAACGTGTTTTTCGCATTCAAAAGCACGAAAACAGCGATTTCGGTGATTCTGCACACTTGTAACAGCAGAATCATGAAGATTATCACTGAAAATGCATATCTCAGCTGGAAACAACAACGATACCGAAGATATCGTAGTTTCCGCATATCAAACGCACTGTGGAGTGCTGAAAACACCAGAAAACGTGTTTTCCGCATTCAAAAGCACGAAAACAGCGATTTCGGTGATTCTGCACACTTGTAACAGCAGAATCATGAAGATTATCACTGAAAATGCATATCTCAGCTGGAAACAACAACGATACCGAAGATATCGCAGTTTCCGCATATCAAACGCACTGTGGAGTGCTGAAAACACCAGAAAACGTGTTTTCCGCATTCAAAAGCACGAAAACAGCGATTTCGGTGATTCTGCACACTTGTAACAGCAGAATCATGAAGATTATCACTGAAAATGCATATCTCAGGTGGAAACAACAACGATACCGAAGATATCGTAGTTTCCGCATGTCAAACGCACTGTGGAGTGCTGAAAACACCAGAAAACGTGTTTTTCGCATTCAAAAGCACGAAAACAGCGTTTTCGGTGATTCTGCACACTTGTAACAGCAGAATCGTGAAGATTATCACTGAAAGTGCGTATCTCAGCTGGAAACAACAACGATACCGAAGATATCGCAGTTTCCGCATATCAAACGCACTGTGGAGTGTTGAAAACACCAGAAAACGTGTTTTTCGCATTCAAAAGCACGAAAGCAGCGATTTCGGTGATTCTGCACACTTGTAACAGCAGAATCGTGAAGATTATCACTGAAAGTGCGTATCTCAGCTGGAAACAACAACGATACCGAAGATATCGCAGTTTCCGCATATCAAACGCACTGTGGAGTGTTGAAAACACCAGAAAACGTGTTTTTCGCATTCAAAAGCACGAAAGCAGCGATTTCGGTGATTCTGAACACTTGTAACAGCAGAATCATGAAGATTATCACTGAAAATGCATATCTCAGCTGGAAACAACAACGATACCGAAGATATCGTAGTTTCCGCATATCAAACGCACTGTGGAGTGTTGAAAACACCAGAAAACGTGTTTTTCGCATTCAAAAGCACGAAAACAGCGATTTCGGTGATTCTGCACACTTGTAACAGCAGAATCGTGAAGATTATCACTGAAAGTGCATATCTCAGCTGGAAACAACAACGATACCGAAGATATCGCAGTTTCCGCATATCAAACGCACTGTGGAGTGTTGAAAACACCAGAAAACGTGTTTTTCGCATTCAAAAGCACGAAAACAGCGATTTCGGTGATTCTGCACACTTGTAACAGCAGAATCATGAAGATTATCACTGAAAATGCATGTCTCAGCTTGAAACAACAACGATACCGAAGATATCGTAGTTTGCGCATATCAAACGCACTGTGGAGTGCTGAAAACACCAGAAAACGTGTTTTTCGCATTCAAAAGCACGAAAACAGCGATTTCGGTGATTCTGCACTCTTGTAACAGCAGAATCGTGAAGATTATCACTGAAAATGCATATCTCAGCTGGAAACAACAACGATACCGAAGATATGGCAGTTTCCGCATATCAAACGCACTGTGGAGTGCTGAAAACACCAGAAAACGTGTTTTTCGCATTGAATAGCGCCAGAACAGCGATTTCGGTGATTCTGCACACTTGTAACAGCAGAATCGTGAGAGATTATCACTGAAAGTGCATATCTCAGCTGGAAACAACAGCGATACCGAAGATATGGCAGTTTCCGCATATGAAACGCACTGTGGAGTGTTGAAAACACCAGAAAACGTGTTTTTCGCATTCAAAAGCACGAAAACAGCGATTTCGGTGATTCTGCACACTTGTAACAGCAGAATCATGAAGATTATCACTGATAATGCATATCTCAGCTGGAAACAACAACGATACCGAAGATATCGCAGTTTCCGCATATCAAACGCACTGTGGAGTGCTGAAAACACCAGAAAACGTGTTTTCCGCAATCAAAAGCACGAAAACAGCGATTTCGGTGATTCTGCACACTTGTAACAGCAGAATCATGAAGATTATCACTGAAAATGCATATCTCAGCTGGAAACAACAACGATACCGAAGATATCGCAGTTTCCGCATATCAAACGAACTGTGGAGTGCTGAAAACACCAGAAAACGTGTTTTTCGCATTCAAAGGCACGAAAACAGCGATTTCGGTGATTCTGCACACTTGTAACAGCAGAATCGTGAAGATTATCACTGAAAATGCATATCTCAGGTGGAAACAACAACGATACCGAAGATATCGTAGTTTCCGCATGTCAAACGCTCTGTGGAGTGCTGAAAACACCAGAAAACGTGTTTTTCTCATTCAAAAGCACGAAAACAGCGATTTCGGTGATTCTGCACACTTGTAACAGCAGAATCGTGAGAGATTATCACTGAAAGTGCATATCTCAGCTGGAAACAACAGCGATACCGAAGATATCGCAGTTTCCGCATATCAAACGCACTGTGGAGTGCTGAAAACACCAGAAAACGTGTTTTTCGCATTCAAAAGCACGAAAACAGCGATTTCGGTGATTCTGCACACTTGTAACAGCAGAATCGTGAAGATTATCACTGAAAGTGCATATCTCAGCTGGAAACAACAACGATACCGAAGATATCGCAGTTTCCGCATATCAAACGCACTGTGGAGTGTTGAAAACACCAGAAAACGTGTTTTTCGCATTCAAAAGCACGAAAACAGCGATTTCGGTGATTCTGCACACTTGTAACAGCAGAATCATGAAGATTATCACTGAAAATGCATGTCTCAGCTTGAAACAACAACGATACCGAAGATATCGTAGTTTGCGCATATCAAACGCACTGTGGAGTGCTGAAAACACCAGAAAACGTGTTTTTCGCATTCAAAAGCACGAAAACAGCGATTTCGGTGATTCTGCACTCTTGTAACAGCAGAATCGTGAAGATTATCACTGAAAATGCATATCTCAGCTGGAAACAACAACGATACCGAAGATATGGCAGTTTCCGCATATCAAACGCACTGTGGAGTGCTGAAAACACCAGAAAACGTGTTTTTCGCATTGAATAGCGCCAGAACAGCGATTTCGGTGATTCTGCACACTTGTAACAGCAGAATCATGAAGATTATCACTGATAATGCATATCTCAGCTGGAAACAACAACGATACCGAAGATATGGCAGTTTCCGCATATGAAACGCACTGTGGAGTGTTGAAAACACCAGAAAACGTGTTTTTCGCATTCAAAAGCACGAAAACAGCGATTTCGGTGATTCTGCACACTTGTAACAGCAGAATCGTGAAGATTATCACTGAAAGTGCATATCTCAGCTGGAAACAACAACGATACCGAAGATATCGCAGTTTCCGCATATCAAACGCACTGTGGAGTGCTGAAAACACCAGAAAACGTGTTTTTCGCATTCAAAAGCACGAAAACAGCGATTTCGGAGATTCTGCACACTTGTAACAGCAGAATCGTGAAGATTATCACTGAAAGTGCATATCTCAGCTGGAAACAACAACGATACCGAAGATATCGTAGTTTCCGCATGTCAAACGCTCTGTGGAGTGCTGAAAACACCAGAAAACGTGTTTTTCTCATTCAAAAGCACGAAAACAGCGATTTCGGTGATTCTGCACACTTGTAACAGCAGAATCGTGAGAGATTATCACTGAAAGTGCATATCTCAGCTGGAAACAACAGCGATACCGAAGATATCGCAGTTTCCGCATATCAAACGCACTGTGGAGTGCTGAAAACACCAGAAAACGTGTTTTTCGCATTCAAAAGCACGAAAACAGCGATTTCGGTGATTCTGCACACTTGTAACAGCAGAATCGTGAAGATTATCACTGAAAGTGCATATCTCAGCTGGAAACAACAACGATACCGAAGATATCGCAGTTTCCGCATATCAAACGCACTGTGGAGTGTTGAAAACACCAGAAAACGTGTTTTTCGCATTCAAAAGCACGAAAACAGCGATTTCGGTGATTCTGCACACTTGTAACAGCAGAATCATGAAGATTATAACTGAAAATGCATGTCTCAGCTTGAAACAACAACGATACCGAAGATATCGTAGTTTGCGCATATCAAACGCACTGTGGAGTGCTGAAAACACCAGAAAACGTGTTTTTCGCATTCAAAAGCACGAAAACAGCGATTTCGGTGATTCTGCACTCTTGTAACAGCAGAATCGTGAAGATTATCACTGAAAATGCATATCTCAGCTGGAAACAACAACGATACCGAAGATATGGCAGTTTCCGCATATCAAACGCACTGTGGAGTGCTGAAAACACCAGAAAACGTGTTTTTCGCATTGAATAGCGCCAGAACAGCGATTTCGGTGATTCTGCACACTTGTAACAGCAGAATCATGAAGATTATCACTGATAATGCATATCTCAGCTGGAAACAACAACGATACCGAAGATATGGCAGTTTCCGCATATGAAACGCACTGTGGAGTGTTGAAAACACCAGAAAACGTGTTTTTCGCATTCAAAAGCACGAAAACAGCGATTTCGGTGATTCTGCACACTTGTAACAGCAGAATCGTGAAGATTATCACTGAAAGTGCATATCTCAGCTGGAAACAACAACGATACCGAAGATATCGCAGTTTCCGCATATCAAACGCACTGTGGAGTGTTGAAAACACCAGAAAACGTGTTTTTCGCATTCAAAAGCACGAAAACAGCGATTTCGGTGATTCTGCACACTTGTAACAGCAGAATCATGAAGATTATCACTGAAAATGCATGTCTCAGCTTGAAACAACAACGATACCGAAGATATCGTAGTTTGCGCATATCAAACGCACTGTGGAGTGCTGAAAACACCAGAAAACGTGTTTTTCGCATTCAAAAGCACGAAAACAGCGATTTCGGTGATTCTGCACACTTGTAACAGCAGAATCATGAAGATTATCACTGAAAATGCATGTCTCAGCTTGAAACAACAACGATACCGAAGATATCGTAGTTTGCGCATATCAAACGCACTGTGGAGTGCTGAAAACACCAGAAAACGTGTTTTTCGCATTCAAAAGCACGAAAACAGCGATTTCGGTGATTCTGCACTCTTGTAACAGCAGAATCGTGAAGATTATCACTGAAAATGCATATCTCAGCTGGAAACAACAACGATACCGAAGATATGGCAGTTTCCGCATATCAAACGCACTGTGGAGTGCTGAAAACACCAGAAAACGTGTTTTTCGCATTGAATAGCGCCAGAACAGCGATTTCGGTGATTCTGCACACTTGTAACAGCAGAATCATGAAGATTATCACTGATAATGCATATCTCAGCTGGAAACAACAACGATACCGAAGATATGGCAGTTTCCGCATATGAAACGCACTGTGGATTGTTGAAAACACCAGAAAACGTGTTTTTCGCATTCAAAAGCACGAAAACAGCGATTTCGGTGATTCTGCACACTTGTAACAGCAGAATCATGAAGATTATCACTGATAATGCATATCTCAGCTGGAAACAACAACGATACCGAAGATATCGCAGTTTCCGCATATCAAACGCACTGTGGAGTGCTGAAAACACCAGAAAACGTGTTTTCCGCAATCAAAAGCACGAAAACAGCGATTTCGGTGATTCTGCACACTTGTAACAGCAGAATCATGAAGATTATCACTGAAAATGCATATCTCAGCTGGAAACAACAACGATACCGAAGATATCGCAGTTTCCGCATATCAAACGAACTGTGGAGTGCTGAAAACACCAGAAAACGTGTTTTTCGCATTCAAAGGCACGAAAACAGCGATTTCGGTGATTCTGCACACTTGTAACAGCAGAATCGTGAAGATTATCACTGAAAATGCATATCTCAGGTGGAAACAACAACGATACCGAAGATATCGTAGTTTCCGCATGTCAAACGCTCTGTGGAGTGCTGAAAACACCAGAAAACGTGTTTTTCTCATTCAAAAGCACGAAAACAGCGATTTCGGTGATTCTGCACACTTGTAACAGCAGAATCGTGAGAGATTATCACTGAAAGTGCATATCTCAGCTGGAAACAACAGCGATACCGAAGATATCGCAGTTTCCGCATATCAAACGCACTGTGGAGTGCTGAAAACACCAGAAAACGTGTTTTTCGCATTCAAAAGCACGAAAACAGCGATTTCGGTGATTCTGCACACTTGTAACAGCAGAATCGTGAAGATTATCACTGAAAGTGCATATCTCAGCTGGAAACAACAACGATACCGAAGATATCGCAGTTTCCGCATATCAAACGCACTGTGGAGTGTTGAAAACACCAGAAAACGTGTTTTTCGCATTCAAAAGCACGAAAACAGCGATTTCGGTGATTCTGCACACTTGTAACAGCAGAATCATGAAGATTATCACTGAAAATGCATGTCTCAGCTTGAAACAACAACGATACCGAAGATATCGTAGTTTGCGCATATCAAACGCACTGTGGAGTGCTGAAAACACCAGAAAACGTGTTTTTCGCATTCAAAAGCACGAAAACAGCGATTTCGGTGATTCTGCACTCCTGTAACAGCAGAATCGTGAAGATTATCACTGAAAATGCATATCTCAGCTGGAAACAACAACGATACCGAAGATATGGCAGTTTCCGCATATCAAACGCACTGTGGAGTGCTGAAAACACCAGAAAACGTGTTTTTCGCATTGAATAGCGCCAGAACAGCGATTTCGGTGATTCTGCACACTTGTAACGGCAGAATCATGAAGATTATCACTGATAATGCATATCTCAGCTGGAAACAACAACGATACCGAAGATATGGCAGTTTCCGCATATGAAACGCACTGTGGAGTGTTGAAAACACCAGAAAACGTGTTTTTCGCATTCAAAAGCACGAAAACAGCGATTTCGGTGATTCTGCACACTTGTAACAGCAGAATCGTGAAGATTATCACTGAAAGTGCATATCTCAGCTGGAAACAACAACGATACCGAAGATATCGCAGTTTCCGCATATCAAACGCACTGTGGAGTGCTGAAAACACCAGAAAACGTGTTTTTCGCATTCAAAAGCACGAAAACAGCGATTTCGGAGATTCTGCACACTTGTAACAGCAGAATCGTGAAGATTATCACTGAAAGTGCATATCTCAGCTGGAAACAACAACGATACCGAAGATATCGTAGTTTCCGCATATCAAACGCACTGTGGAGTGCTGAAAACACCAGAAAACGTGTTTTTCGCATTCAAAAGCACGAAAACAGCGATTTCGGTGATTCTGCACACTTGTAACAGCAGAATCATGAAGATTATAACTGAAAATGCATATCTCAGCTGGAAACAACAACGATACCGAAGATATCGTAGTTTCCGCATATCAAACGCACTGTGGAGTGCTGAAAACACCAGAAAACGTGTTTTTCGCATTGAATAGCGCGAAAACAGCGATTTCGGTGATTCTGCACACTTGTAACGGCAGAATCATGAAGATTATCACTGATAATGCATATCTCAGCTGGAAACAACAACGATACCGAAGATATCGCAGTTTCCGCATATCAAACGCACTGTGGAGTGCTGAAAACACCAGAAAACGTGTTTTCCGCATTCAAAAGCACGAAAACAGCGATTTCGGTGATTCTGCACACTTGTAACAGCAGAATCATGAAGATTATCACTGAAAATGCATATCTCAGGTGGAAACAACAACGATACCGAAGATATCGTAGTTTCCGCATGTCAAACGCTCTGTGGCGTGCTGAAAACACCAGAAAACGTGTTTTTCGCATTGAATAGCGCGAGAACAGCGATTTCGGTGATTCTGCACACTTGTAACAGCAGAATCATGAAGATTATCACTGATAATGCATATCTCAGCTGGAAACAACAACGATACCGAAGATATCGTAGTTTCCGCATGTCAAACGCTCTGTGGAGTGCTGAAAACACCAGAAAACGTGTTTTTCTCATTCAAAAGCACGAAAACAGCGATTTCGGTGATTCTGCACACTTGTAACAGCAGAATCGTGAGAGATTATCACTGAAAGTGCATATCTCAGCTGGAAACAACAGCGATACCGAAGATATCGCAGTTTCCGCATATCAAACGCACTGTGGCGTGCTGAAAACACCAGAAAACGTGTTTTTCGCATTGAATAGCACGAGAACAGCGATTTCGGTGATTCTGCACACTTGTAACAGCAGAATCATGAAGATTATCACTGATAATGCATATCTCAGCTGGAAACAACAACGATACCGAAGATATCGCAGTTTCCGCATGTCAAACGCTCTGTGGAGTGCTGAAAACACCAGAAAACGTGTTTTTCTCATTCAAAAGCACGAAAACAGCGATTTCGGTGATTCTGCACACTTGTAACAGCAGAATCGTGAGAGATTATCACTGAAAGTGCATATCTCAGCTGGAAACAACAGCGATACCGAAGATATCGCAGTTTCCGCATATCAAACGCACTGTGGAGTGCTGAAAACACCAGAAAACGTGTTTTCCGCATTCAAAAGCACGAAAACAGCGATTTCGGTGATTCTGCACACTTGTAACAGCAGAATCATGAAGATTATCACTGAAAATGCATATCTCAGCTGGAAACAACAACGATACCGAAGATATCGTAGTTTCCGCATATCAAACGCACTGTGGAGTGTTGAAAACACCAGAAAACGTGTTTTTCGCATTCAAAAGCAAGAAAACAGCGATTTCGGTGATTCTGCACACTTGTAACAGCAGAATCCTGAAGATTATCACTGAAAATGCATATCTCAGCTGGAAACAACAATGATATCGAAGATATCGCAGTTTCTGCATTTCAAACGCACTGTGGAGTGCTGAAAACACCAGAAAACGTGTTTTCCGCATTCAAAAGCACGAAAACAGCGATTTCGGTGATTCTGCACACTTGTAACAGCAGAATCATGAAGATTATCACTGAAAATGCATATCTCAGCTGGAAACAACAACGATACCGAAGATATCGTAGTTTCCGCATATCAAACGCACTGTGGAGTGCGGAAAACACCAGAAAACGTGTTTTTCGCATTCAAAAGCACGAAAACAGCGATTTCGGAGATTCTACACACTTGTAACAGCAGAATCGTGAAGATTATCACTGAAAGTGCATATCTCAGCTGGAAACAACAATGATACCGAAGATATCGCAGTTTCCGCATATCAAACGCACTGTGGAGTGTTGAAAACTCCAGAAAACGTGTTTTTCGCATTCAAAAGCACGAAAACAGCGATTTCGGTGATTCTGCACACTTGTAACAGCAGAATCGTGAAGATTATCACTGAAAGTGCATATCTCAGCTGGAAACAACAGCGATACCGAAGATATCGCAGTTTCCGCATATCAAACGCACTGTGGAGTGTTGAAAACACCAGAAAACGTGTTTTTCGCATTGAATAGCGCGAGAACAGCGATTTCGGTGATTCTGCACACTTGTAACAGCAGAATCATGAAGATTATCACTGATAATGCATATCTCAGCTGGAAACAACAACGATACCGAAGATATCGCAGTTTCCGCATATCAAACGCACTGTGGAGTGCTGAAAACACCAGAAAACGTGTTTTCCGCAATCAAAAGCACGAAAACAGCGATTTCGGTGATTCTGCACACTTGTAACAGCAGAATCATGAAGATTATCACTGAAAATGCATATCTCAGCTGGAAACAACAACGATACCGAAGATATCGTAGTTTCCGCATGTCAAACGCTCTGTGGCGTGCTGAAAACACCAGAAAACGTGTTTTTCGCATTGAATAGCGCGAGAACAGCGATTTCGGTGATTCTGCACACTTGTAACAGCAGAATCATGAAGATTATCACTGAAAATGCATATCTCAGCTGGAAACAACAATGATATCGAAGATATCGCAGTTTCCGCATTTCAAACGCACTGTGGAGTGCTGAAAACACCAGAAAACGTGTTTTCCGCATTCAAAAGCACGAAAACAGCGATTTCGGTGATTCTGCACACTTGTAACAGCAGAATCATGAAGATTATCACTGAAAATGCATATCTCAGCTGGAAACAACAACGATACCGAAGATATCGTAGTTTCCGCATATCAAACGCACTGTGGAGTGCGGAAAACACCAGAAAACGTGTTTTTCGCATTCAAAAGCACGAAAACAGCGATTTCGGAGATTCTACACACTTGTAACAGCAGAATCGTGAAGATTATCACTGAAAGTGCATATCTCAGCTGGAAACAACAACGATACCGAAGATATCGCAGTTTCCGCATATCAAACGCACTGTGGAGTGTTGAAAACTCCAGAAAACGTGTTTTTCGCATTCAAAAGCACGAAAACAGCGATTTCGGTGATTCTGCACACTTGTAACAGCAGAATCGTGAAGATTATCACTGAAAGTGCATATCTCAGCTGGAAACAACAGCGATACCGAAGATATCGCAGTTTCCGCATATCAAACGCACTGTGGAGTGTTGAAAACACCAGAAAACGTGTTTTTCGCATTGAATAGCGCGAGAACAGCGATTTCGGTGATTCTGCACACTTGTAACAGCAGAATCATGAAGATTATCACTGAAAATGCATGTCTCAGCTTGAAACAACAACGATACCGAAGATATCGTAGTTTGCGCATTTCAAACGCACTGTGGAGTGCTGAAAACACCAGAAAACGTGTTTTTCGCATTCAAAAGCACGAAAACAGCGATTTCGGTGATTCTGCACACTTGTAACAGCAGAATCGTGAAGATTATCACTGAAAATGCATATCTCAGCTGGAAACAACAACGATACCGAAGATATGGCAGTTTCCGCATATCAAACGCACTGTGGAGTGCTGAAAACACCAGAAAACGTGTTTTTCGCATTGAATAGCGCCAGAACAGCGATTTCGGTGATTCTGCACACTTGTAACAGCAGAATCATGAAGATTATCACTGATAATGCATATCTCAGCTGGAAACAACAACGATACCGAAGATATGGCAGTTTCCGGATATGAAACGCACTGTGGAGTGTTGAAAACACCAGAAAACGTGTTTTTCGCATTCAAAAGCACGAAAACAGCGATTTCGGTGATTCTGCACACTTGTAACAGCAGAATCGTGAAGATTATCACTGAAAGTGCATATCTCAGCTGGAAACAACAACGATACCGAAGATATCGCAGTTTCCGCATATCAAACGCACTGTGGAGTGCTGAAAACACCAGAAAACGTGTTTTTCGCATTCAAAAGCACGAAAACAGCGATTTCGGAGATTCTGCACACTTGTAACAGCAGAATCGTGAAGATTATCACTGAAAGTGCATATCTCAGCTGGAAACAACAACGATACCGAAGATATCGTAGTTTCCGCATATCAAACGCACTGTGGAGTGCTGAAAACACCAGAAAACGTGTTTTTCGCATTCAAAAGCACGAAAACAGCGATTTCGGTGATTCTGCACACTTGTAACAGCAGAATCATGAAGATTATAACTGAAAATGCATATCTCAGCTGGAAACAACAACGATACCGAAGATATCGTAGTTTCCGCATATCAAACGCACTGTGGAGTGCTGAAAACACCAGAAAACGTGTTTTTCGCATTGAATAGCGCGAAAACAGCGATTTCGGTGATTCTGCACACTTGTAACTGCAAAATCATGAAGATTATCACTGATAATGCATATCTCAGCTGGAAACAACAACGATACCGAAGATATCGCAGTTTCCGCATATCAAACGCACTGTGGAGTGCTGAAAACACCAGAAAACGTGTTTTCCGCATTCAAAAGCACGAAAACAGCGATTTCGGTGATTCTGCACACTTGTAACAGCAGAATCATGAAGATTATCACTGAAAATGCATATCTCAGGTGGAAACAACAACGATACCGAAGATATCGTAGTTTCCGCATGTCAAACGCTCTGTGGCGTGCTGAAAACACCAGAAAACGTGTTTTTCGCATTGAATAGCGCGAGAACAGCGATTTCGGTGATTCTGCACACTTGTAACAGCAGAATCGTGAGAGATTATCACTGAAAGTGCATATCTCAGCTGGAAACAACAGCGATACCGAAGATATCGCAGTTTCCGCATATCAAACGCACTGTGGAGTGCTGAAAACACCAGAAAACGTGTTTTTCGCATTCAAAAGCACGAAAACAGCGATTTCGGTGATTCTGCACACTTGTAACAGCAGAATCGTGAAGATTATCACTGAAAGTGCATATCTCAGCTGGAAACAACAACGATACCGAAGATATCGCAGTTTCCGCATATCAAACGCACTGTGGAGTGTTGAAAACACCAGAAAACGTGTTTTTCGCATTCAAAAGCACGAAAACAGCGATTTCGGTGATTCTGCACAATTGTAACAGCAGAATCATGAAGATTATCACTGAAAATGCATGTCTCAGCTTGAAACAACAACGATACCGAAGATATCGTAGTTTGCGCATATCAAACGCACTGTGGAGTGCTGAAAACACCAGAAAACGTGTTTTTCGCATTCAAAAGCACGAAAACAGCGATTTCGGTGATTCTGCACACTTGTAACAGCAGAATCGTGAAGATTATCACTGAAAATGCATATCTCAGCTGGAAACAACAACGATACCGAAGATATGGCAGTTTCCGCATATCAAACGCACTGTGGAGTGCTGAAAACACCAGAAAACGTGTTTTTCGCATTGAATAGCGCCAGAACAGCGATTTCGGTGATTCTGCACACTTGTAACAGCAGAATCATGATGATTATCACTGATAATGCATATCTCAGCTGGAAACAACAACGATAGCGAAGATATGGCAGTTTCCGCATATGAAACGCACTGTGGAGTGTTGAAAACACCAGAAAACGTGTTTTTCGCATTCAAAAGCACGAAAACAGCGATTTCGGTGATTCTGCACACTTGTAACAGCAGAATCGTGAAGATTATCACTGAAAGTGCATATCTCAGCTGGAAACAACAACGATACCGAAGATATCGCAGTTTCCGCATATCAAACGCACTGTGGAGTGCTGAAAACACCAGAAAACGTGTTTTTCGCATTGAATAGCGCGAAAACAGCGATTTCGGTGATTCTGCACACTTGTAACGGCAGAATCGTGAAGATTATCACTGAAAGTGCATATCTCAGCTGGAAACAACAACGATACCGAAGATATAACAGTTTCCGCATATCAAACGCACTGTAGAGTGCTGAAAACACCAGAAAACGTGTTTTTCGCATTCAATAGCACGAAAACAGCGATTTCGGTGATTCTGCACACTTGTAACAGCAGAATCATGAAGATTATCACTGAAAATGCATGTCTCAGCTGGAAACAACAACGATACCGAAGATGTCGTAGTTTCCGCATATCAAACGCACTGTGGAGTGCTGAAAACACCAGTAAACGTGTTTTTCGCATTCAAAAGCACGAAAACAGCGATTTCGGTGATTCTGCACACTTGTAACAGCAGAATCGTGAAGATTATCACTGAAAGTGCATATCTCAGCTGGAAACAACAACGATACCGAAGATATCGCAGTTTCCGCATATCAAACGCACTGTGGAGTGTTGAAAACACCAGAAAACGTGTTTTTCGCATTGAATAGCGCGAGAACAGCGATTTCGGTGATTCTGCACACTTGTAACAGCAGAATCATGAAGATTATCACTGATAATGCATATCTCAGCTGGAAACAACAACGATACCGAAGATATCGTAGTTTCCGCATGTCAAACGCTCTGTGGAGTGCTGAAAACACCAGAAAACGTGTTTTTCTCATTCAAAAGCACGAAAACAGCGATTTCGGTGATTCTGCACACTTGTAACAGCAGAATCGTGAGAGATTATCACTGAAAGTGCATATCTCAGCTGGAAACAACAGCGATACCGAAGATATCGCAGTTTCCGCATATCAAACGCACTGTGGAGTGCTGAAAACACCAGAAAACGTGTTTTTCGCATTCAAAAGCACGAAAACAGCGTTTTCGGTGATTCTGCACACTTGTAACAGCAGAATCGTGAAGATTATCACTGAAAGTGCGTATCTCAGCTGGAAACAACAACGATACCGAACATATCGCAGTTTCCGCATATCAAACGCACTGTGGAGTGTTGAAAACACCAGAAAACGTGTTTTTCGCATTCAAAAGCACGAAAGCAGCGATTTCGGTGATTCTGCACACTTGTAACAGCAGAATCATGAAGATTATCACTGAAAATGCATATCTCAGCTGGAAACAACAACGATACCGAAGATATCGTAGTTTCCGCATATCAAACGCACTGTGGAGTGCTGAAAACACCAGAAAACGTGTTTTTCGCATTCAAAAGCTCGAAAACAGCGATTTCGGTGATTCTGCACACTTGTAACAGCAGAATCGTGAAGATTATCACTGAAAGTGCATATCTCAGCTGGAAACAACAACGATACCGAAGATATCGCAGTTTCCGCATATCAAACGCACTGTGGAGTGTTGAAAACACCAGAAAACGTGTTTTTCGCATTCAAAAGCACGAAAACAGCGATTTCGGTGATTCTGCACACTTGTAACAGCAGAATCATGAAGATTATCACTGAAAATGCATGTCTCAGCTGGAAACAACAACGATACCGAAGATGTCGTAGTTTCCGCATATCAAACGCACTGTGGAGTGCTGAAAACACCAGTAAACGTGTTTTTCGCATTCAAAAGCACGAAAACAGCGATTTCGGTGATTCTGCACACTTGTAACAGCAGAATCGTGAAGATTATCACTGAAAGTGCATATCTCAGCTGGAAACAACAACGATACCGAAGATATCGTAGTTTCCGCATATCAAACGCACTGTGGAGTGCTGAAAACACCAGAAAATGTGTTTCTCGCATTAAATAACTCGAAAAGTGCAATCTAGATGATTCTGCATACTTCTGACAGAAGACTCACCAATATTATCGCAGAAAATGCATTTCTCAGCTCGAACCCCGACGAAACCCAAGATGTCGCCGGTTCTGCATATCAAACGCACCGTGGAGTGGTGAAAACAACCAGACAACGTGTTTCTCGCATTAAATAGCTAGAAACGAGCGATCTAGATGATCCTGCATACTTCTGACTGAACTCTCACCAATATTATCGCAGAAAATGCATATCTCAGCTTGAAACCTCACGAAAATCAAGATGGCGCCGGTTCCGCATATCAAACGCACTGTGGAGTGGTCAATACACCAGATAACGTGTTTCTCCATTAAATAGCTCGAAAAGAGCGATCTCGATGATTCTGCATACTTCTGACTGATGTCTCACCAAGATTATCGCAGAAAATGCATATCTCAGCTGGAAACACCATGAATATCAAGATATCGCCGGTTCTGCATATCAAACGCTCTGTGGAGTGGTGAATACACCAGAAAACGTGTTTCTCGCATTAAATGGCTCGAAAAGTGCAATCTAGATGATTCTGCATACTTCTGACAGAAGACTCACCAAGATTATCGCAGAAAATGCATATCTCAGCTTGAAACCTCACGAAAATCAAGATGGCGCCGGTTCCGCATATCAAACGCACTGTGGAGTGGTCAATACACCAGATAACGTGTTTCTCCATTAAATAGCTCGAAAAGAGCGATCTCGATGATTCTGCATACTTCTGACTGATGTCTCATCAAGATTACCGCAGAAAATGCATATCTCAGCTTGAAACCTCACGAAAATCAAGATGGCGCCGGTTCCGCATATCAAACGCACTGTGGAGTGGTCAATACACCAGATAACGTGTTTCTCCATTAAATAGCTCGAAAAGAGCGATCTCGATGATTCTGCATACTTCTAACAGAAGTCTCACCAAGGTTGTCGCAGAAAATGCATATCTCTGCTTGAAACCCCACGCAAACCAAGATATCTCCTGTTCTGCATATTCAAAGAACTGTGGAGTAGTGAAAACCCCCAAAAACGTGTTTCTCGCATTAAATAGCTCGAAAAGAGCGTCCTCGAAGATTCTGCATACTTCTGACAGATTCTCTCCAAGATTATCGTAGAAAATGCATATCTCAGCTTGAAACCCGACTGAAACCAAGATATCTCCGGTTCTGCATATCAAACGCACTGTGGAGTGGCCAAAACACCAGATAACGTGCTGCTCGCATTAAATAGCTCGAAAAGAGCGATCTAGATGGTTCTGCATTCTTCTGACTGAAGTCTCACCAATATTATCGCAGAAAACGCATATCTCAGTTAGAAACCTCACGAAAATCAAGATGTCGCCGGTTCTGCGTATCAAACGCACTGTGGAGTGGTGAAAACACCAGATAACGTGTTTCTCGCATTAAATATCTCGAAAAAAGCGATGTCGATCATTCTGCATACTTCGGACAGAAGTCTCACCAAGTTTATCGCAGAATATGCATATCTCAGCTTGAAACCCCACGAAACCCAAGATATCACCTGTTCTGCGTATCCAACGAACTGTGGTGTGGTGAGAGCCCCAGAAAACGTGTTCCTCGCATTAAATAGCTTGAAAAGAGCGATCTAGATGATTCTGCACACTTCGGACAGAAGTCTCACCAAGATTATCGCTGAAAATGCATATCTCAGCTGGAAAAACCACGAAAATCAAGATATCTCCGGTTCTGCATGTCAAACGTACTGTGGAGTGGTGAATACACCAGAAAACGTGTTTCTCGCATTAAATAGCTCGAAAAGAGCGCTCCCGATGTTTCTGAATACTTCGGACAAATGTCTCACCAAGCTTATCGCAGAAAATGCATATCTCAGCTTGAAACCCCACAAAAGCCAAGATATCGCAGGTTCTGCATATCAAACGCACTGTGGAGTGGTGAATACACCAGAAAACGTATTTCTCGCATTAAATAGCTCGAAAAGAGCGTCCTCGAAGATTCTGCATACTTCTGACAGATTCTCTCCAAGATTATCGTAGAAAATGCATATCTCAGCTTGAAACCCGACCGAAACCAAGATATCTCCGGTTCTGCATATCAAACGCACTGTGGAGTGGCCAAAACACCAGATAACGTGCTGCTCGCATTAAATAGCTCGAAAAGAGCGATCTAGATGATTCTGCATTCTTCTGACTGAAGTCTCACCAATATTATCGCAGAAAACGCATATCTCAGTTAGAAACCTCACGAAAATCAAGATGTCGCCGGTTCTGCATATCAAACGCACTGTGGAGTGGTGAAAACACTATATAACGTGTTTCTCGCATTAAATAGCTCGAAAAAAGCGATGTCGATGATTCTGCATACTTCGGACAGAAGTCTCACCAAGTTTATCGCAGAAATTGCATATCTCAGCTTGAAACCCCTCGAAACACAAGATATCACCTGTTCTGCATATCCAACGAACTGTGGTGTGGTGAGAGCCCCAGAAAACGTGTTCCTCGCATTAAATAGCTTGAAAAGAGCGATCTTGATGATTCTGCACACTTCGGACAGAAGTCTCACCAAGATTATCGCAGATAATGCATATCTCAGCTTGAAACCCCACGAAAACCAAGATACCGCCGGTTCTGCATATCATACGCACTGTGGAGTGGTGAAAACACCAGATAACGTGTTTCTCGCGTTAAATAGCTCGAAAAGAGCGATCTCGATGATTCTGCATACTTCTAACAGAAGTCTCACCAAGGTTATCGCAGAAAATGCATATCTCTGCTTGAAACCCCACGCACACCAAGATATCTCCTGTTCTGCATATTCAAAGAACTGTGGAGTAGTGAAAACCCCCAAAAACGTGTTTCTCGCATTAAATAGCTCGAAAAGAGCGTCCTCGAAGATTCTGCATACTTCTGACAGATTCTCTCCAAGATTATCGTAGAAAATGCATATCTCAGCCTGAAACCCGACCGAAACCAAGATATCTCCGGTTCTGCATGTCAAACGTACTGTGGAGTGGTGAATACACCAGAAAACGTGTTTCTCGCATTAAATAGCTCGAAAAGAGCGATCTCGATTATTCATCATACTTCTGACTGAAGTCTCACCAAGATTATCGCAGAAAATGCATATCTCAGCTTGAAACCCGACCGAAACCAAGATATCTCCGGTTCTGCATATCAAACGCACTGTGGAGTGGCCAAAACACCAGATAACGTGCTGCTCGCATTAAATAGCTCGAAAAGAGCGATATCGATGATTCTGCATAATTCTGACAGAAGTCGCACCAAGATTATCGCAGAAAACGCATATCTCAGGTTGAAACCTCACGAAAATCAAGATGTCGCCGGTTCTGCATATCAAACGCACTGTGGAGTAGTGAAAACAAACAGATAACGTGTTTCTCGCATTAAATAGCTCGAATGGAGCGATCTCGATGATTCTGCATACTTCTGACAGAAGACTCACCAAGATTATCGTAGAAAATGCATATCTCAGCTGGAAACCCTACGAAACCCAAGATATCGCTGGTACTGCATATCAAACGCACTGTGGAGTGGTGAAAACACCAGATAACGTGTTTCTCGCATTAAATAGCACGAAAAGAGCGATCTCGATGATTAAGCATACTTCGGACAGAAGTCTCATCAACATTATCGCAGAAAATGCATATCTGAACTTGAAACCCCACGAAAACCAAGATATCGCTGGTTCTGCATATCAAACGCACTGTGGAGTGGTGAAAACAACCAGATAACGTGTTTCTCGCATTAAATAGCTCGAAACGTGCGATCTAGATGATTCTGCATTCTTCTGACAGAAGACTCACCAAGATTATCGCAGAAAATGCATATCTCAGCTGGAAACCCCACGAAAACCAAGATATCGCCGGTTCTGCATATCAGACGCACCGTGGAGTGGTGAAAACACCAGAAAACGTGTTACTCGCATTAACTAGCTCGAAAAGAGCGTTCTGGATGATACTGCATACTTCTCATAGATGAAACACAAAGATTATCGCAGAAAATGCATATTTCAGCTGGAAACCCCACGAAAACCAAGTTATCGGCGGCTCTACATATCAAACGCACTGTGGAGTGGTCAATACAGCAGAAAACGTGTTTCTCGAATTAAATAGCTCGAGAAGACCGATCTAGATGATTCTGCATACTTCTGACTGAAGTCTCACCAAGATTATCGCAGGAAATGCATATCTCAGATGGAAACCCCACGAAAGCCAAGATATCGCTGGTTCTGCATATCAAACGCACTGTGGAGTTGTGAATACACCAGAAAACGTGTTTCTCGCATTAAATAGCTCGAAAAGAGCGATCTAGATGATTCTGCATACTTCTGACTGAAGTCTCACCAAGATTATCGCAGGAAATGCATATCTCAGATGGAAACCCCACGAAAACCAAGTTATCGGCGGCTCTACATATCAAACGCTCTGTGGAGTGGTCAAAACACCAGAAAACTTGCTTTTCGCATTAAATAGCTCGAAACGAGCGATCTCGATGATTCTGCATACTGCTGACAGAAGACTCACCAAGATTATCGAAGAAAATGCATATCTCAGCTGGAAACACCACGAAAATCAAGATATCGCCGGTTCTGCATATCAAACGCACCGTGGAGTGGTGAAAACAACCAGACAACGTGTTTCTCGCATTAAATAGCTCGAACCGAGCGATCTAGATGGTTCTGCATTCTTCTGACTGAAGTCTCACCAATATTATCGCAGAAAACGCATATCTCAGTTAGAAACCTCACGAAAATCAAGATGTCGCCGGTTCTGCGTATCAAACGCACTGTGGAGTGGTGAAAACACCAGATAACGTGTTTCTCGCATTAAATATCTCGAAAAAAGCGATGTCGATCATTCTGCATACTTCGGACAGAAGTCTCACCAAGTTTATCGCAGAATATGCATATCTCAGCTTGAAACCCCACGAAACCCAAGATATCACCTGTTCTGCGTATCCAACGAACTGTGGTGTGGTGAGAGCCCCAGAAAACGTGTTCCTCGCATTAAATAGCTTGAAAAGAGCGATCTAGATGATTCTGCACACTTCGGACAGAAGTCTCACCAAGATTATCGCTGAAAATGCATATCTCAGCTGGAAAAACCACGAAAATCAAGATATCTCCGGTTCTGCATGTCAAACGTACTGTGGAGTGGTGAATACACCAGAAAACGTGTTTCTCGCATTAAATAGCTCGAAAAGAGCGCTCCCGATGTTTCTGAATACTTCGGACAAATGTCTCACCAAGCTTATCGCAGAAAATGCATATCTCAGCTTGAAACCCCACAAAAGCCAAGATATCGCAGGTTCTGCATATCAAACGCACTGTGGAGTGGTGAATACACCAGAAAACGTATTTCTCGCATTAAATAGCTCGAAAAGAGCGTCCTCGAAGATTCTGCATACTTCTGACAGATTCTCTCCAAGATTATCGTAGAAAATGCATATCTCAGCTTGAAACCCGACCGAAACCAAGATATCTCCGGTTCTGCATATCAAACGCACTGTGGAGTGGCCAAAACACCAGATAACGTGCTGCTCGCATTAAATAGCTCGAAAAGAGCGATCTAGATGATTCTGCATTCTTCTGACTGAAGTCTCACCAATATTATCGCAGAAAACGCATATCTCAGTTAGAAACCTCACGAAAATCAAGATGTCGCCGGTTCTGCATATCAAACGCACTGTGGAGTGGTGAAAACACTATATAACGTGTTTCTCGCATTAAATAGCTCGAAAAAAGCGATGTCGATGATTCTGCATACTTCGGACAGAAGTCTCACCAAGTTTATCGCAGAAATTGCATATCTCAGCTTGAAACCCCTCGAAACACAAGATATCACCTGTTCTGCATATCCAACGAACTGTGGTGTGGTGAGAGCCCCAGAAAACGTGTTCCTCGCATTAAATAGCTTGAAAAGAGCGATCTTGATGATTCTGCACACTTCGGACAGAAGTCTCACCAAGATTATCGCAGATAATGCATATCTCAGCTTGAAACCCCACGAAAACCAAGATACCGCCGGTTCTGCATATCATACGCACTGTGGAGTGGTGAAAACACCAGATAACGTGTTTCTCGCGTTAAATAGCTCGAAAAGAGCGATCTCGATGATTCTGCATACTTCTAACAGAAGTCTCACCAAGGTTATCGCAGAAAATGCATATCTCTGCTTGAAACCCCACGCACACCAAGATATCTCCTGTTCTGCATATTCAAAGAACTGTGGAGTAGTGAAAACCCCCAAAAACGTGTTTCTCGCATTAAATAGCTCGAAAAGAGCGTCCTCGAAGATTCTGCATACTTCTGACAGATTCTCTCCAAGATTATCGTAGAAAATGCATATCTCAGCCTGAAACCCGACCGAAACCAAGATATCTCCGGTTCTGCATGTCAAACGTACTGTGGAGTGGTGAATACACCAGAAAACGTGTTTCTCGCATTAAATAGCTCGAAAAGAGCGATCTCGATTATTCATCATACTTCTGACTGAAGTCTCACCAAGATTATCGCAGAAAATGCATATCTCAGCTTGAAACCCGACCGAAACCAAGATATCTCCGGTTCTGCATATCAAACGCACTGTGGAGTGGCCAAAACACCAGATAACGTGCTGCTCGCATTAAATAGCTCGAAAAGAGCGATATCGATGATTCTGCATAATTCTGACAGAAGTCGCACCAAGATTATCGCAGAAAACGCATATCTCAGGTTGAAACCTCACGAAAATCAAGATGTCGCCGGTTCTGCATATCAAACGCACTGTGGAGTAGTGAAAACAAACAGATAACGTGTTTCTCGCATTAAATAGCTCGAATGGAGCGATCTCGATGATTCTGCATACTTCTGACAGAAGACTCACCAAGATTATCGTAGAAAATGCATATCTCAGCTGGAAACCCTACGAAACCCAAGATATCGCTGGTACTGCATATCAAACGCACTGTGGAGTGGTGAAAACACCAGATAACGTGTTTCTCGCATTAAATAGCACGAAAAGAGCGATCTCGATGATTAAGCATACTTCGGACAGAAGTCTCATCAACATTATCGCAGAAAATGCATATCTGAACTTGAAACCCCACGAAAACCAAGATATCGCTGGTTCTGCATATCAAACGCACTGTGGAGTGGTGAAAACAACCAGATAACGTGTTTCTCGCATTAAATAGCTCGAAACGTGCGATCTAGATGATTCTGCATTCTTCTGACAGAAGACTCACCAAGATTATCGCAGAAAATGCATATCTCAGCTGGAAACCCCACGAAAACCAAGATATCGCCGGTTCTGCATATCAGACGCACCGTGGAGTGGTGAAAACACCAGAAAACGTGTTACTCGCATTAACTAGCTCGAAAAGAGCGTTCTGGATGATACTGCATACTTCTCATAGATGAAACACAAAGATTATCGCAGAAAATGCATATTTCAGCTGGAAACCCCACGAAAACCAAGTTATCGGCGGCTCTACATATCAAACGCACTGTGGAGTGGTCAATACAGCAGAAAACGTGTTTCTCGAATTAAATAGCTCGAGAAGACCGATCTAGATGATTCTGCATACTTCTGACTGAAGTCTCACCAAGATTATCGCAGGAAATGCATATCTCAGATGGAAACCCCACGAAAGCCAAGATATCGCTGGTTCTGCATATCAAACGCACTGTGGAGTTGTGAATACACCAGAAAACGTGTTTCTCGCATTAAATAGCTCGAAAAGAGCGATCTAGATGATTCTGCATACTTCTGACTGAAGTCTCACCAAGATTATCGCAGGAAATGCATATCTCAGATGGAAACCCCACGAAAACCAAGTTATCGGCGGCTCTACATATCAAACGCTCTGTGGAGTGGTCAAAACACCAGAAAACTTGCTTTTCGCATTAAATAGCTCGAAACGAGCGATCTCGATGATTCTGCATACTGCTGACAGAAGACTCACCAAGATTATCGAAGAAAATGCATATCTCAGCTGGAAACACCACGAAAATCAAGATATCGCCGGTTCTGCATATCAAACGCACCGTGGAGTGGTGAAAACAACCAGACAACGTGTTTCTCGCATTAAATAGCTCGAACCGAGCGATCTAGATGATCCTGCATACTTCTGACTGAACTCTCACCAATATTATCGCAGAAAATGCATATCTCAGCTTGAAACCCCACAAAAGCCAAGATATCGCAGGTTCTGCATATCAAACGCACTGTGGAGTGGTGAATACACCAGAAAACGTGTTTCTCGCATTAAATAGCTCGAAAAGAGCGATCTAGATGATTCTGCATACTTCTGACTGATGTCTCATCAAGATTACCGCAGAAAATGCATATCTCAGCTTGAAACCTCACGAAAATCAAGATGGCGCCGGTTCCGCATATCAAACGCACTGTGGAGTGGTCAATACACCAGATAACGTGTTTCTCCATTAAATAGCTCGAAAAGAGCGATCTCGATGATTCTGCATACTGCTGACAGAAGACTCACCAAGATTATCGAAGAAAATGCATATCTCAGCTGGAAACACCACGAAAATCAAGATATCGCCGGTTCTGCATATCAAACGCACCGTGGAGTGGTGAAAACAACCAGACAACGTGTTTCTCGCATTAAATAGCTCGAACCGAGCGATCTAGATGATCCTGCATACTTCTGACTGAACTCTCACCAATATTATCGCAGAAAATGCATATCTCAGCTTGAAACCTCACGAAAATCAAGATGGCGCCGGTTCCGCATATCAAACGCACTGTGGAGTGGTCAATACACCAGATAACGTGTTTCTCCATTAAATAGCTCGAAAAGAGCGATCTCGATGATTCTGCAGACTTCTGACTGATGTCTCATCAAGATTACCGCAGAAAATGCATATCTCAGCTTGAAACCTCACGAAAATCAAGATGGCGCCGGTTCCGCATATCAAACGCACTGTGGAGTGGTCAATACACCAGATAACGTGTTTCTCCATTAAATAGCTCGAAAAGAGCGATCTCGATGATTCTGCATACTTCTAACAGAAGTCTCACCAAGGTTATCGCAGAAAATGCATATCTCTGCTTGAAACCCCACGCAAACCAAGATATCTCCTGTTCTGCATATTCAAAGAACTGTGGAGTAGTGAAAACCCCCAAAAACGTGTTTCTCGCATTAAATAGCTCGAAAAGAGCGTCCTCGAAGATTCTGCATACTTCTGACAGATTCTCTCCAAGATTATCGTAGAAAATGCATATCTCAGCTTGAAACCCGACCGAAACCAAGATATCTCCGGTTCTGCATATCAAACGCACTGCGGAGTGGCCAAAACACCAGATAACGTGCTGCTCGCATTAAATAGCTCGAAAAGAGCGATCTAGATGGTTCTGCATTCTTCTGACAGAAGTCTCACCAATATTATCGCAGAAAACGCATATCTCAGTTAGAAACCTCACGAAAATCAAGATGTCGCCGGTTCTGCGTATCAAACGCACTGTGGAGTGGTGAAAACACCAGATAACGTGTTTCTCGCATTAAATATCTCGAAAAAAGCGATGTCGATCATTCTGCATACTTCGGACAGAAGTCTCACCAAGTTTATCGCAGAAAATGCATATCTCAGCTTGAAACCCCACGAAACCCAAGATATCACCTGTTCTGCGTATCCAACGAACTGTGGTGTGGTGAGAGCCCCAGAAAACGTGTTCCTCGCATTAAATAGCTTGAAAAGAGCGATCTAGATGATTCTGCACACTTCGGACAGAAGTCTCACCAAGATTATCGCTGAAAATGCATATCTCAGCTGGAAAAACCACGAAAATCAAGATATCTCCGGTTCTGCATGTCAAACGTACTGTGGAGTGGTGAATACACCAGAAAACGTGTTTCTCGCATTAAATAGCTCGAAAAGAGCGCTCCCGATGTTTCTGAATACTTCGGACAAATGTCTCACCAAGCTTATCGCAGAAAATGCATATCTCAGCTTGAAACCCCACAAAAGCCAAGATATCGCAGGTTCTGCATATCAAACGCACTGTGGAGTGGTGAATACACCAGAAAACGTATTTCTCGCATTAAATAGCTCGAAAAGAGCGTCCTCGAAGATTCTGCATACTTCTGACAGATTCTCTCCAAGATTATCGTAGAAAATGCATATCTCAGCTTGAAACCCGACCGAAACCTAGATATCTCCGGTTCTGCATATCAAACGCACTGTGGAGTGGCCAAAACACCAGATAACGTGCTGCTCGCATTAAATAGCTCGAAAAGAGCGATCTAGATGATTCTGCATTCTTCTGACTGAAGGCTCACCAATATTATCGCAGAAAACGCATATCTCAGTTAGAAACCTCACGAAAATCAAGTTATCGGCGGCTCTACATATCAAACGCACTGTGGAGTGGTCAAAACACCAGAAAACTTGTTTTTTCGCATTAAATAGCTCGAAACGAGCGATCTAGATGATTCTGCATACTTCTGACTGAAGTCTCACCAATATCATCGCAGAAAACGCATATCTCAGGTTGAAACCTCACGAAAATCAAGATGTCGCCGGTTCTGCATATCAAACGCACTGTGGAGTAGTGAAAACAACCAGATAACGTGTTTCTCGCATTAAATAGCTCGAATAGAGCGATCTCGATGATTCTGCATACTTCTGACAGAAGACTCACCAAGATTATCGTAGAAAATGCATATCTCAGCTGGAAACCCTACGAAACCCAAGATTTCGCTGGTACTGCATATCAAACGCACTGTGGAGTGGTGAAAACACCAGATAACGTGTTTCTGGCATTAAATAGCACGAAAAGAGCGATCTCGATGATTAAGCATACTTCGGACAGAAGTCTCATCAACATTATCGCAGAAAATGCATATCTGAACTTGAAACCCCACGAAAACCAAGATATCGCTGGTTCTGCATATCAAACGCACTGTGGAGTGGTGAAAACAACCAGATAACGTGTTTCTCGCATTAAATAGCTCGAAACGTGCGATCTAGATGATTCTGCATTCTTCTGACAGAAGACTCACCAAGATTATCGCAGAAAATGCATATCTCAGCTGGAAACCCCACGAAAACCAAGATATCGCCGGTTCTGCATATCAGACGCACCGTGGAGTGGTGAAAACACCAGAAAACGTGTTACTCGCATTAACTAGCTCGAAAAGAGCGTTCTGGATGATACTGCATACATCTCATAGATGAAACACAAAGATTATCGCAGAAAATGCATATTTCAGCTGGAAACCCCACGAAAACCAAGTTATCGGCGGCTCTACATATCAAACGCACTGTGGAGTGGTGAAAACACCAGAAAACGTGTTACTCGCATTAACTAGCTCGAAAAGAGCGTTCTGGATGATACTGCATCCTTCTCATAGATGAAACACAAAGATTATCGCAGAAAATGCATATTTCAGCTGGAAACCCCACGAAAACCAAGATATCTCCGTTTCTGCAAGTCAAACGTACTGTGGAGTGGTCAATACAGCAGAAAACGTGTTTCTCGAATTAAATAGCTCGAGAAGACCGATCTAGATGATTCTGCATACTTCTGACTGAAGTCTCACCAAGATTATCACAGGAAATGCATATCTCAGATGGAAAACCCACGAAAGCCAAGATATCGCTGGTTCTGCATATCAAACGCACTGTGGAGTGGTGAATACACCAGAAAACGTGTTTCTCGCATTAAATAGCTCGAACAGAGCGATCTAGATGATTCTGCATACTTCTGACTGAAGTCTCACCAAGATTATCGCAGGAAATGCATATCTCAGATGGAAACCCCACGAAAACCAAGTTATCGGCGGCTCTACATATCAAACGCTCTGTGGAGTGGTCAAAACACCAGAAAACTTGCTTTTCGCATTAAATAGCTCGAAACGAGCGATCTAGATGATTCTGCATACTTCTGACTGACGTCTCACCAATTTTATCGCAGAAAATGCATATCTCAGCTTGAAACCCGGCCGAAACCAAGATATCTCCGTTTCTGCAAGTCAAGCGTACTGTGGAGTGGTCAATACAGCAGAAAACGTGTTTCTCGAATTAAATAGCTCGAGAAGACCGATCTAGATGATTCTGCATACTTCTGACAGAAGACTCACCAAGATTATCGTAGAAAATGCATATCTCAGCTGGAAACCCTACGAAAACCAAGATATCGCTGGTACTGCATATCAAACGCACTGTGGAGTGGTGAAAACACCAGATAACGTGTTTCTCGCATTAAATAGCTCGAAAAGAGCGATCTCGATGATTCTGCATACTTCGGACAGAAGTCTCACCAAGATTATCGCAGAAAATGCATATCTCAGCTTTAAACCCCACGAAAACCAAGATATCTCCGGTTCTGCATATCCAACGAACTGTGGTGTGGTGAAAACCCCAGTAAACGTGTTTCTCGCATTAAATAGCTCGAAAAGAGCGCTCTCGATGTTTTTGCATACTTCGGACAGAAGTCTCACCAAGATTACCGCAGAAAATGCATATCTGAGCTTGAAACCCCACGAAAACCAAGATATCGTCGGTTCTGCATATCACACGCACTGTGGAGTGGTGAAAACACCGGATAACGTTTTGTCGCATTAAATAGCTCGAGCAGAGCGATCTCGATGATTCTGCTTACTTCGGACAGAAGTCTCACCAAGATTATCCTAAAAAATTCATATCTCAGCTTGAAACCCCACGAAAACCAAGTTATCGCTGGTACTGCATATCAAACGCACTGTGGAGTGGTGAAAACACCAAATAACGTGTTTCTCGCATTAAATAGCTCGAAAAAAGCGATGTCAATGATTCTGCACTCTTCGGACAGAAGTCTCACCAAGATTATCGCAGAAAATGCATATTTCAGCTGGAAACCCCACGAAAACCAAGTTATCGGCGGCTCTACATATCAAACGCACTGTGGAGTGGTCAAAACACCAGAAAACTTCTTTTTTCGCATTAAATAGCTCGAAACGAGCGATCTAGATGATTCTGCATACTTCTGACTGATGTCTCACCAAGATTATCGCAGGAAATGCATATCTCAGATGGAAACCCCAAGAAAGCCAAGATATCGCTGGTTCTGCATATCAAACGCACTGTGGACTGGTCAAAACACCAGAAAACTTGCTTTTCGCATTAAATAGCTCGAAACGAGCGATCTAGATGATTCTGCATACTTCTGACTGATGTCTCACCAAGATTATCGCAGGAAATGCATATCTCAGATGGAAACCCCACGAAAGCCAAGATATCGCTGGATCTGCATATCAAACGCACTGTGGAGTGGTGAATACACCAGAAAACGTGTTTCTCGCATTAAATAGCTCGAAAAGAGCGTCCTCGATGATTCTGCATACTTCTGACAGATTCTCACCAAGATTATCGTAGAAAATGCATATCTCAGCCTGAAACCCGACCGAAACCAAGATATCTCCGGTTCTGCATGTCAAACGTACTGTGGAGTGATGAAAACACCAGATAACGTGTTTCTCGCATTAAATAGCTCGAATAGAGCGATCTCGATGATTCTGCATACTTCGGACAAATGTCTCACCAAGCTTATCGCAGAAAATGCATATCTCAGCTTGAAACCCCACGAAAGCCAAGATATCGCTGGTTCTGCATATCAAACGCACTGTGGAGTGGTGAATACACCAGAAAACGTGTTTCTCGCATTAAATAGCTCGAACAGAGCGATCTCGATGATTCTGCATACTTCTAACTGAAGTCTCACAAATATTATCGCAGAAAATGCATATCTCAGCTTGAAACCCGACGGAAATCAAGGTATCTCCGTTTCTGCATGTCAAACGTACTGTGGAGTGGTCAAAACATCAGAAAACTTGTTTTTTCGCATTAAATAGCTCGAAACGAGCGATCGAGATGATTCTGCATACTTCTGACTGAAGTCTCACCAATATTATAGCAGAAAATGCATATCTCAGCTTGAAACCCGACGAAAACCAAGAGGTCGCCGGTTCTGCATATCAAACGCACTGTGGGGTGGTGAAAACACCAGAAAACGTGTTACTCGCATTAACTAGCTCGAAAAGAGTGTTCTGGATGATTCTGCATACTTCTCATAGATGAAACACAAAGATTATCGCAGAAAATGCATATTTCAGCTGGAAACCCCACGAAAACCAAGATGTCGCCGGTTCTGCATATCAAACGCACTGTGGAGTGGTAAAAACACCAGATAACGTGTTTCTCGCATTAAATAGCTCGAATAGAGCGATCTCGATGATTCTGCATACTTCGGACAAATGTCTCACCAAGCTTATCGCAGAAAATGCATATCTCAGCTTGAAACCCCACGAAAGCCAAGATATCGCTGGTTCTGCATATCAAACGCACTGTGGAGTGGTGAATACACCAGAAAACGTGTTTCTCGCATTAAATAGCTCGAACAGAGCGATCTCGATGATTCTGCATACTTCTAACTGAAGTCTCACCAATATTATCGCAGAAAATGCATATCTCAGCTTGAAACCCCACGAAAGCCAAGATATCGCTGGTTCTGCATATCAAACGCACTGTGGAGTGGTGAATACACCAGAAAACGTGTTTCTCGAATTAAATAACTCGAACAGAGCGATCTCGATGATTCTGCATACTTCTAACTGAAGTCTCACCAATATTATCGCAGAAAATGCATATCTCAGCTTGAAACCCGACGGAAATCAAGGTATCTCCGTTTCTGCATGTCAAACGTACTGTGGAGTGGTCAAAACATCAGAAAACTTGTTTTTTCGCAATAAATAGCTCGAAACGAGCGATCGAGATGATTCTGCATACTTCTGACTGAAGTCTCACCAATATTATCGCAGAAAATGCCTATCTCAGCTAGAAACATCACGAAAATCAAGATGTCGCCGGTTCTGCATATCAAACGCACTGTGGAGTGGTAAAAACACCAGATAACGTGTTTCTCGCATTAAATAGCTCGAAACGAGCGATCTAGATGATTCTGCATACTTCTGACTGAAGTCTCACCAAGATTATCGCAGAAAATGCATATCCCAGCTGGAAACACCACGAAAATCAAGATGTCGCCGGTTCTGCATATCAAACGCACTGTGGAGTGGTGAATACACCAGAAAACGTGTTTCCCGCATTAAATAGCTCGAAAAGAGCGATCTAGATGATTCTGCATATTTCTGACTGAAGTCTCACCAATATTATCGCTGAAAATGCCTATCTCAGCTAGAAACATCACGAAAATTAAGATGTCGCCGGTTCTGCATATCAAACCCACTGTGGAGTAGTGAAAACAACCAGATAACGTGTTTCTCGCATTAAATAGCTCGAATAGAGCGATCTCGATGATTCTGCATACTTCTGACAGAAGACTCACCAAGATTATCGCAGAAAATGCCTATCTCAGCTGGAAACCCCACGAAAACCACGATGTCGCCGGTTCTGCATATCAAACGCACTGTGGGGTGGTGAAAACACCAGAAAACGTGTTTCTCGCATTAAGTAGCTCGAAAAGAGCGTTCTCGAAGATTCTGCATACTTCTGACTGAGGTCTCACCAATATTATCGTAGAAAATGCATATCTCAGCTTGAAACCCGACCGAAACGAAGATATCTCCGGTTCTGCATATCAAACGCACTGTGGGGTGGTGAAAACACCAGAGAACGTGTTTCTCGCATTAAACAGCTCGAAAAGAGCGATCTAGATTATTCTGCATCCTTCTGACAGAAGACTCACCAATATTATCGCAGAGAATGCATATTTCAGCTGGAAACACCACGAAAATCAAGATGTCGCCGGTTCTGCATATCAGACGCACTGTGGAGTGGTGAAAACACCAGAAAACGTGTTTCTCGCATTAAGTAGCTCGAAAAGAGCGTTCTGGAAGATTCTGCATACTTCTCATAGAGGAAACACCAAGATTATCGCAGAAAATGCATATTTCAGCTGGAAACCCCACGAAAACCACAATGTCGCCGGTTCTGCATATCAAACCCACTGTGGAGTAGTGAAAACAACCAGATAAGGTGTTTCTCGCATTAAATAGCTCGAATAGAGCGATCTCGATGATTCTGCATACTTCGGACAGAAGTCTCACCAAGATTATCCTAAAAAATTCATATCTCAGCTTGAAACCCCACGAAAACCAAGATATCTCCGGTTCTGCACATCAAACGTACTGTGCAGTGGTGAAAACACCAGAAAACGTGTTTCTCGCATTAAGTAGCTCGAAAAGAGCGTTCTCGAAGGTTCTGCATACTTCTGACAGAGGTCTCACCAAGCTTATCGTAGAAAATGCATATCTCAGCTTGAAACCCGACGAAAACCATAATATCTCCGGTTCTGCATATCCAACGCACTGTGGAGTGGTGAAAACACCAGATAACGTGTTTCTCGCATTAAATAGCTCGAAAAGAGCGATCCCGATGATTCTGCATACTTCTGACTGAAGTCTCACCAATATTATCGCAGATAATGCCTATCTCAGCTAGAAACATCACGAAAATCAAGATGTCGCCGGTTCTGCATATCAAACGCACTGTGGAGTGGTAAAAACACCAGATAACGTGTTTCTCGCATTAAATAGCTCGAAACGAGCGATCTAGATGATTCTGCATACTTCTGACTGAAGTCTCACCAAGATTATCGCAGAAAATGCATATCCCAGCTGGAAACACCACGAAAATCAAGATGTCGCCGGATCTGCATATCAAACGCACTGTGGAGTGGTGAATACACCAGAAAACGTGTTTCCCGCATTAAATAGCTCGAAAAGAGCGATCTAGATGATTCTGCATATTTCTGACTGAAGTCTCACCAATATTATCGCTGAAAATGCCTATCTCAGCTAGAAACATCACGAAAATTAAGATGTCGCCGGTTCTGCATATCAAACCCACTGTGGAGTAGTGAAAACAACCAGATAACGTGTTTCTCGCATTAAATAGCTCGAATAGAGCGATCTCGATGATTCTGCATACTTCTGACTGAAGACTCACCAAGATTATCGCAGAAAATGCCTATCTCAGCTGGAAACCCCACGAAAACCACGATGTCGCCGGTTCTGCATATCAAACGCACTGTGGGGTGGTGAAAACACCAGAAAACGTGTTTCTCGCATTAAGTAGCTCGAAAAGAGCGTTCTCGAAGATTCTGCATACTTCTGACTGAGGTCTCACCAATATTATCGTAGAAAATGCATATCTCAGCTTGAAACCCGACCGAAACGAAGATATCTCCGGTTCTGCATATCAAACGCACTGTGGGGTGGTGAAAACACCAGAGAACGTGTTTCTCGCATTAAACAGCTCGAAAAGAGCGATCTAGATTATTCTGCATCCTTCTGACAGAAGACTCACCAATATTATCGCAGAGAATGCATATCTCAGCTGGAAACACCACGAAAATCAAGATGTCGCCGGTTCTGCATATCAGACGCACTGTGGAGTGGGGAAAAAACCAGAAAACGTGTTTCTCGCATTAAGTAGCTCGAAAAGAGCGTTCTCGAAGATTCTGCATACTTCTCATAGAGGAAACACCAAGCTTATCGCAGAAAATGCATATTTCAGCTGGAAACCCCACGAAAACCACGATGTCGCCGGTTCTGCATATCAAACCCACTGTGGAGTGGTGAATACACCAGAAAACGTGTTTCCCGCATTAAATAGCTCGAAAAGAGCGATCTAGATGATTCTGCATATTTCTGACTGAAGTCTCACCAATATTATCGCTGAAAATGCCTATCTCAGCTTGAAACCCCACGAAACCCAAGATATCACCTGTTCTGCGTATCCAACGAACTGTGGTGTGGTGAGAGCCCCAGAAAACGTGTTCCTCGCATTAAATAGCTTGAAAAGAGCGATCTAGATGATTCTGCACACTTCGGACAGAAGTCTCACCAAGATTATCGCTGAAAATGCATATCTCAGCTGGAAAAACCACGAAAATCAAGATATCTCCGGTTCTGCATGTCAAACGTACTGTGGAGTGGTGAATACACCAGAAAACGTGTTTCTCGCATTAAATAGCTCGAAAAGAGCGCTCCCGATGTTTCTGAATACTTCGGACAAATGTCTCACCAAGCTTATCGCAGAAAATGCATATCTCAGCTTGAAACCCCACAAAAGCCAAGATATCGCAGGTTCTGCATATCAAACGCACTGTGGAGTGATGAATACACCAGAAAACGTATTTCTCGCATTAAATAGCTCGAAAAGAGCGTCCTCGAAGATTCTGCATACTTCTGACAGATTCTCTCCAAGATTATCGTAGAAAATGCATATCTCAGCTTGAAACCCGACCGAAACCTAGATATCTCCGGTTCTGCATATCAAACGCACTGTGGAGTGGCCAAAACACCAGATAACGTGCTGCTCGCATTAAATAGCTCGAAAAGAGCGATCTAGATGATTCTGCATTCTTCTGACTGAAGGCTCACCAATATTATCGCAGAAAACGCATATCTCAGTTAGAAACCTCACGAAAATCAAGATGTCGCCGGTTCTGCATATCAAACGCACTGTGGAGTGGTGAAAACACTAGATAACGTGTTTCTCGCATTAAATAGCTCGAAAAAAGCGATGTCGATGATTCTGCATACTTCGGACAGAAGTCTCACCAAGTTTATCGCAGAAATTGCATATCTCAGCTTGAAACCCCTCGAAACACAAGATATCACCTGTTCTGCATATCCAACGAACTGTGGTGTGGTGAGAGCCCCAGAAAACGTGTTCCTCGCATTAAATAGCTTGAAAAGAGCGATCTTGATGATTCTGCACACTTCGGACAGAAGTCTCACCAAGATTATCGCAGATAATGCATATCTCAGCTTGAAACCCCACGAAAACCAAGATACCGCCGGTTCTGCATATCATACGCACTGTGGAGTGGTGAAAACACCAGATAACGTGTTTCTCGCGTTAAATAGCTCGAAAAGAGCGATCTCGATGATTCTGCATACTTCTAACAGAAGTCTCACCAAGGTTATCGCAGAAAATGCATATCTCTGCTTGAAACCCCACGCAAACCAAGATATCTCCTGTTCTGCATATTCAAAGAACTGTGGAGTAGTGAAAACCCCCAAAAACGTGTTTCTCGCATTAAATAGCTCGAAAAGAGCGTCCTCGAAGATTCTGCATACTTCTGACAGATTCTCTCCAAGATTATCGTAGAAAATGCATATCTCAGCTTGAAACCCGACCGAAACCAAGATATCTCCGGTTCTGCATATCAAACGCACTGCGGAGTGGCCAAAACACCAGATAACGTGCTGCTCGCATTAAATAGCTCGAAAAGAGCGATCTAGATGGTTCTGCATTCTTCTGACTGAAGTCTCACCAATATTATCGCAGAAAACGCATTACTCAGTTAGAAACCTCACGAAAATCAAGATGTCGCCGGTTCTGCGTATCAAACGCACTGTGGAGTGGTGAAAACACCAGATAACGTGTTTCTCGCATTAAATATCTCAAAAAAAGCGATGTCGATCATTCTGCATACTTCGGACAGAAGTCTCACCAAGTTTATCGCAGAAAATGCATATCTCAGCTTGAAACCCCACGAAACCCAAGATATCACCTGTTCTGCGTATCCAACGAACTGTGGTGTGGTGAGAGCCCCAGAAAACGTGTTCCTCGCATTAAATAGCTTGAAAAGAGCGATCTAGATGATTCTGCACACTTCGGACAGAAGTCTCACCAAGATTATCGCTGAAAATGCATATCTCAGCTGGAAAAACCACGAAAATCAAGATATCTCCGGTTCTGCATGTCAAACGTACTGTGGAGTGGTGAATACACCAGAAAACGTGTTTCTCGCATTAAATAGCTCGAAAAGAGCGATCTCGATGATTCTGCATACTTCTAACAGAAGTCTCACCAAGGTTATCGCAGAAAATGCATATCTCTGCTTGAAACCCCACGCAAACCAAGATATCTCCTGTTCTGCATATTCAAAGAACTGTGGAGTAGTGAAAACCCCCAAAAACGTGTTTCTCGCATTAAATAGCTCGAAAAGAGCGTCCTCGAAGATTCTGCATACTTCTGACAGATTCTCTCCAAGATTATCGTAGAAAATGCATATCTCAGCCTGAAACCCGACCGAAACCAAGATATCTCCGGTTCTGCATGTCAAACGTACTGTGGAGTGGTGAATACACCAGAAAACGTGTTTCTCGCATTAAATAGCTCGAAAAGAGCGATCTCGATTATTCATCATACTTCTGACTGAAGTCTCACCAAGATTATCGCAGAAAATGCATATCTCAGCTTGAAACCCGACCGAAACCAAGATATCTCCGGTTCTGCATATCAAACGCACTGTGGAGTGGCCAAAACACCAGATAACGTGCTGCTCGCATTAAATAGCTCGAAAAGAGCGATATCGATGATTCTGCATACTTCTGACAGAAGTCGCACCAAGATTATCGCAGAAAATGCATATTTCAGCTGGAAACATCACGAAAATCAAGATGTCGCCGGTTCTGCATATCAGACGCACTGTGGAGTTGTGAAAACACCAGAACACGTGTTACTCACATTAACTAGCTCGAAAAGAGCGTTCTCAATGATTCTACATACTTCTCATAGATGAAACACAAAGGTTATCGCAGACAATGCTTATTTCAGCTGGAAACCCCACGAAAACCAAGTTATCGGCGGCTCTACATATCAAACGCACTGTGGAGTGGTCAAAACACCAGAAAACTTGTTTTTTCGCATTAAATAGCTCGAAACGAGTGATCTAGATGATTCTGCATACTTCTGACTGAAGTCTCACCAATATCATCGCAGAAAACGCATATCTCAGGTTGAAACCTCACGAAAATCAAGATGTCGCCGGTTCTGCATATCAAACGCACTGTGGAGTAGTGAAAACAACCAGATAACGTGTTTCTCGCATTAAATAGCTCGAATAGAGCGATCTCGATGATTCTGCATACTTCTGACAGAAGACTCACCAAGATTATCGTAGAAAATGCATATCTCAGCTGGAAACCCTACGAAACCCAAGATATCGCTGGTACTGCATATCAAACGCACTGTGGAGTGGTGAAAACACCAGATAACGTGTTTCTCGCATTAAATAGCACGAAAAGAGCGATCTCGATGATTAAGCATACTTCGGACAGAAGTCTCATCAACATTATCGCAGAAAATGCATATCTGAACTTGAAACCCCACGAAAACCAAGATATCGCTGGTTCTGCATATCAAACGCACTGTGGAGTGGTGAAAACAACCAGATAACGTGTTTCTCGCATTAAATAGCTCGAAACGTGCGATCTAGATGATTCTGCATTCTTCTGACAGAAGACTCACCAAGATTATCGCAGAAAATGCATATCTCAGCTGGAAACCCCACGAAAACCAAGATATCGCCGGTTCTGCATATCAGACGCACCGTGGAGTGGTGAAAACACCAGAAAACGTGTTACTCGCATTAACTAGCTCGAAAAGAGCGTTCTGGATGATACTGCATACTTCTCATAGATGAAACACAAAGATTATCGCAGAAAATGCATATTTCAGCTGGAAACCCCACGAAAACCAAGTTATCGGCGGCTCTACATATCAAACGCACTGTGGAGTGGTGAAAACACCAGAAAACGTGTTACTCGCATTAACTAGCTCGAAAAGAGCGTTCTGGATGATACTGCATCCTTCTCATAGATGAAACACAAAGATTATCGCAGAAAATGCATATTTCAGCTGGAAACCCCACGAAAACCAAGATATCTCCGTTTCTGCAAGTCAAACGTACTGTGGAGTGGTCAATACAGCAGAAAACGTGTTTCTCGAATTAAATAGCTCGAGAAGACCGATCTAGATGATTCTGCATACTTCTGACTGAAGTCTCACCAAGATTATCGCAGGAAATGCATATCTCAGATGGAAACCCCACGAAAGCCAAGATATCGCTGGTTCTGCATATCAAACGCACTGTGGAGTGGTGAATACACCAGAAAACGTGTTTCTCGCATTAAATAGCTCGAAAAGAGCGATCTAGATGATTCTGCATACTTCTGACTGAAGCCTCACCAAGATTATCGCAGGAAATGCATATCTCAGATGGAAACCCCACGAAAACCAAGTTATCGGCGGCTCTACATATCAAACGCTCTGTGGAGTGGTCAAAACACCAGAAAACTTGCTTTTCGCATTAAATAGCTCGAAACGAGCGATCTAGATGATTCTGCATACTTCTGACTGACGTCTCACCAATTTTATCGCAGAAAATGCATATCTCAGCTTGAAACCCGGCCGAAACCAAGATATCTCCGTTTCTGCAAGTCAAGCGTACTGTGGAGTGGTCAATACAGCAGAAAACGTGTTTCTCGAATTAAATAGCTCGAGAAGACCGATCTAGATGATTCTGCATACTTCTGACAGAAGACTCACCAAGATTATCGTAGAAAATGCATATCTCAGCTGGAAACCCTACGAAAACCAAGATATCGCTGGTACTGCATATCAAACGCACTGTGGAGTGGTGAAAACACCAGATAACGTGTTTCTCGCATTAAATAGCTCGAAAAGAGCGATCTCGATGATTCTGCATACTTCGGACAGAAGTCTCACCAAGATTATCGCAGAAAATGCATATCTCAGCTTTAAACCCCACGAAAACCAAGATATCTCCGGTTCTGCATATCCAACGAACTGTGGTGTGGTGAAAACCCCAGTAAACGTGTTTCTCGCATTAAATAGCTCGAAAAGAGCGCTCTCGATGTTTTTGCATACTTCGGACAGAAGTCTCACCAAGATTACCGCAGAAAATGCATATCTGAGCTTGAAACCCCACGAAAACCAAGATATCGTCGGTTCTGCATATCATACGCACTGTGGAGTGGTGAAAACACCGGATAACGTTTTGTCGCATTAAATAGCTCGAGCAGAGCGATCTCGATGATTCTGCTTACTTCGGACAGAAGTCTCACCAAGATTATCCTAAAAAATTCATATCTCAGCTTGAAACCCCACGAAAACCAAGTTATCGCTGGTACTGCATATCAAACGCACTGTGGAGTGGTGAAAACACCAAATAACGTGTTTCTCGCATTAAATAGCTCGAAAAAAGCGATGTCTATGATTCTGCACTCTTCGGACAGAAGTCTCACCAAGATTATCGCAGAAAATGCATATTTCAGCTGGAAACCCCACGAAAACCAAGTTATCGGCGGCTCTACATATCAAACGCTCTGTGGTGTGGTAAAAACACCAGAAAACTTGTTTTTTCGCATTAAATAGCTCGAAACGAGCGATCTAGATGATTCTGCATACTTCTGACTGACGTCTCACCAATATTATCGCAGAAAATGCATATCTCAGCCTGAAACCCGACCGAAACCAAGATATCTCCGGTTCTGCATGTCAAACGTACTGTGGAGTGGTGAATACACCAGAAAACGTGTATCTCGCATTAAATAGCTCGAAAAGAGCGATCTCGATTATTCATCATACTTCTGACTGAAGTCTCACAAAGAGTATCGCAGAAAATGCATATCTCAGCTTGAAACCCGACGAAAACCGAGATGTCGCCGGTTCTGCATATCAAACGCACTGTGGGGTGGTGAAAACACCAGAAAACGTGTTACTCGCATTAAATAGCTCGAAAAGAGCGATGTCGATGATTCTGCATACTTCTGACAGAAGTCGCACCAAGATTATCGCAGAAAATGCATATTTCAGCTGGAAACCTCACGAAAATCAAGATGTCGCCAGTTCTGCATATCAGACGCACTGTGGAGTTGTGAAATCACAAGAAAACGTGTTACTCACATTAACTAAGTCGAAAAGAGCGTTCTCGATGATTCTGCATACTTCTGACAGAAGACTCACAAAGATTATCGCAGAAAATGCATATTTCAACTGAAAACACCACGAAAACCAAGTTATCGGCGGCTCTACATATCAAACGCTCTGTGGTGTGGTAGAAACACCAGAAAACTTGTTTTTTCGCATTAAATAGCTCGAAACGAGCGATCTAGATGATTCTGCATACTTCTGACTGACGTCTCACCAATATTATCGCAGAAAATGCATATCTCAGCTTGAAACCCGACCGTAACCAAGATATCTCCGTTTCTGCATGTCAAACGTACTGTGGAGTGGTCAATACAGCAGAAAACGTGTTTCTCGAATTAAATAGCTCGAGAAGGCCGATCTAGATGATTCTGCATCCTTCTGACTGAAGTCTCACCAATATTATCGCAGAAAATGCATATCTCAGCTTGAAACCCGACGAAAACCAAGATGTCGCCGGTTCTGCATATCAAACGCACTGTGGGTTGGTGAAAACACCAGAAAACGTATTACTCGCATTAACTAGCTCGAAAAGTGCGTTCTGGATGATTCTGCATACTTCTCATAGATGAAACACAAAGATTATCGCAGAAAATGCATATTTCAGCTGGAAACCCCACGAAAACCAAGATATCGCCGGTTCTGCATATCAAACGCCCTGTGGAGTGATGAAAACACCAGATAACGTGTTTCTCGCATTAAATAGCTCGAATAGAGCGATCTCGATGATTCTGCATACTTCGGACAAATGTCTCACCAAGCTTATCGCAGAAAATGCATATCTCAGCTTGAAACCCCACGAAAGCCAAGATATCGCTGGTTCTGCATATCAAACGCACTGTGGAGTGGTGAATACACCAGAAAACGTGTTTCTCGCATTAAATAGCTCGAACAGAGCGATCTCGATGATTCTGCATACTTCTAACTGAAGTCTCACCAATATTATCGCAGAAAATGCATATCTCAGCTTGAAACCCGACGGAAATCAAGGTATCTCCGTTTCTGCATGTCAAACGTACTGTGGAGTGGTCAAAACATCAGAAAACTTGTTTTTTCGCATTAAATAGCTCGAAACGAGCGATCGAGATGATTCTGCATACTTCTGACTGAAGTCTCACCAATATTATAGCAGAAAATGCATATCTCAGCTGGAAACCCGACGAAAACCAAGAGGTCGCCGGTTCTGCATATCAAACGCACTGTGGGGTGGTGAAAACACCAGAAAACGTGTTACTCGCATTAACTAGCTCGAAAAGAGTGTTCTGGATGATTCTGCATACTTCTCATAGATGAAACACAAAGATTATCGCAGAAAATGCATATTTCAGCGGGAAACCCCACGAAAACCAAGATGTCGCCGGTTCTGCATATCAAACGCACTGTGGAGTGGTAAAAACACCAGATAACGTGTTTCTCGCATTAAATAGCTCGAATAGAGCGATCTCGATGATTCTGCATACTTCGGACAAATGTCTCACCAAGCTTATCGCAGAAAATGCATATCTCAGCTTGAAACCCCACGAAAGCCAAGATATCGCTGGTTCTGCATATCAAACGCACTGTGGAGTGGTGAATACACCAGAAAACGTGTTTCTCGCATTAAATAGCTCGAACAGAGCGATCTCGATGATTCTCCATACTTCTAACTGAAGTCTCACCAATATTATCGCAGAAAATGCATATCTCAGCTTGAAACCCCACGAAAGCCAAGATATCGCTGGTTCTGCATATCAAACGCACTGTGGAGTGGTGAATACACCAGAAAACGTGTTTCTCGCATTAAGTAGCTCGAAAAGAGCGTTCTCGAAGATTCTGCATACTTCTCATAGAGGAAACACCAAGATTATCGCAGAAAATGCATATTTCAGCTGGAAACCCCACGAAAACCACAATGTCGCCGGTTCTGCATATCAAACCCACTGTGGAGTAGTGAAAACAACCAGATAAGGTGTTTCTCGCATTAAATAGCTCGAATAGAGCGATCTCGATGATTCTGCATACTTCGGACAGAAGTCTCACCAAGATTATCCTAAAAAATTCATATCTCAGCTTGAAACCCCACGAAAACCAAGATATCTCCGGTTCTGCACATCAAACGTACTGTGCAGTGGTGAAAACACCAGAAAACGTGTTTCTCGCATTAAGTAGCTCGAAAAGAGCGTTCTCGAAGGTTCTGCATACTTCTGACAGAGGTCTCACCAAGCTTATCGTAGAAAATGCATATCTCAGCTTGAAACCCGACGAAAACCATAATATCTCCGGTTCTGCATATCCAACGCACTGTGGAGTGGTGAAAACACCAGATAACGTGTTTCTCGCATTAAATAGCTCGAAAAGAGCGATCCCGATGATTCTGCATACTTCTGACTGAAGTCTCACCAATATTATCGCAGATAATGCCTATCTCAGCTAGAAACATCACGAAAATCAAGATGTCGCCGGTTCTGCATATCAAACGCACTGTGGAGTGGTAAAAACACCAGATAACGTGTTTCTCGCATTAAATAGCTCGAAACGAGCGATCTAGATGATTCTGCATACTTCTGACTGAAGTCTCACCAAGATTATCGCAGAAAATGCATATCCCAGCTGGAAACACCACGAAAATCAAGATGTCGCCGGTTCTGCATATCAAACGCACTGTGGAGTGGTGAATACACCAGAAAACGTGTTTCCCGCATTAAATAGCTCGAAAAGAGCGATCTAGATGATTCTGCATATTTCTGACTGAAGTCTCACCAATATTATCGCTGAAAATGCCTATCTCAGCTAGAAACATCACGAAAATTAAGATGTCGCCGGTTCTGCATATCAAACCCACTGTGGAGTAGTGAAAACAACCAGATAACGTGTTTCTCGCATTAAATAGCTCGAATAGAGCGATCTCGATGATTCTGCATACTTCTGACTGAAGACTCACCAAGATTATCGCAGAAAATGCCTATCTCAGCTGGAAACCCCACGAAAACCACGATGTCGCCGGTTCTGCATATCAAACGCACTGTGGGGTGGTGAAAACACCAGAAAACGTGTTTCTCGCATTAAGTAGCTCGAAAAGAGCGTTCTCGAAGATTCTGCATACTTCTGACTGAGGTCTCACCAATATTATCGTAGAAAATGCATATCTCAGCTTGAAACCCGACCGAAACGAAGATATCTCCGGTTCTGCATATCAAACGCACTGTGGGGTGGTGAAAACACCAGAGAACGTGTTTCTCGCATTAAACAGCTCGAAAAGAGCGATCTAGATTATTCTGCATCCTTCTGACAGAAGACTCACCAATATTATCGCAGAGAATGCATATCTCAGCTGGAAACACCACGAAAATCAAGATGTCGCCGGTTCTGCATATCAGACGCACTGTGGAGTGGGGAAAAAACCAGAAAACGTGTTTCTCGCATTAAGTAGCTCGAAAAGAGCGTTCTCGAAGATTCTGCATACTTCTCATAGAGGAAACACCAAGATTATCGCAGAAAATGCATATTTCAGCTGGAAACCCCACGAAAACCACGATGTCGCCGGTTCTGCATATCAAACCCACTGTGGAGTGGTGAATACACCAGAAAACGTGTTTCCCGCATTAAATAGCTCGAAAAGAGCGATCTAGATGATTCTGCATATTTCTGACTGAAGTCTCACCAATATTATCGCTGAAAATGCCTATCTCAGCTAGAAACATCACGAAAATTAAGATGTCGCCGGTTCTGCATATCAAACCCACTGTGGAGTAGTGAAAACAACCAGATAACGTGTTTCTCGCATTAAATAGCTCGAATACAGCGATCTCGATGATTCTACATACTTCTGACTGAAGACTCACCAAGATTATCGCAGAAAATGCCTATCTCAGCTGGAAACCCCACGAAAACCACGATGTCGCCGGTTCTGCATATCAAACGCACTGTGGGGTGGTGAAAACACCAGAAAACGTGTTTCTCGCATTAAGTAGCTCGAAAAGAGCATTCTCGAAGATTCTGCATACTTCTGACTGAGGTCTCACCAATATTATCGTAGAAAATGCATATCTCAGCTTGAAACCCGACCGAAACGAAGATATCTCCGGTTCTGCATATCAAACGCACTGTGGGGTGGTGAAAACACCAGAGAACGTGTTTCTCGCATTAAACAGCTCGAAAAGAGCGATCTAGATTATTCTGCATCCTTCTGACAGAAGACTCACCAATATTATCGCAGAGAATGCATATCTCAGCTGGAAACACCACGAAAATCAAGATGTCGCCGGTTCTGCATATCAGACGCACTGTGGAGTGGGGAAAAAACCAGAAAACGTGTTTCTCGCATTAAGTAGCTCGAAAAGAGCGTTCTCGAAGATTCTGCATACTTCTCATAGAGGAAACACCAAAATTATCGCAGAAAATGCCTATCTCAGCTAGAAACATCACGAAAATCAAGATGTCGCCGGTTCTGCATATCAAACGCACTGTGGGGTGGTGAAAACACCAGAGAACGTGTTTCTCGCATTAAACAGCTCGAAAAGAGCGATCTAGATGATTCTGCATCCTTCTGACAGAAGACTCACCAAGATTATCGCAGAAAATGCATATCTCAGCTGGAAACCCCGCGAAAACCAAGATATCGCCGGTTCTGCATATCAGACGCACCGTGGAGTGGTGAAAACACCAGAAAACGTGTTCCCGCATTAAATAGCTCGAAAAGAGCGATCTAGATGATTCTGCATACTTCTGACTGAACACTCACCAAGATTATCGCAGAAAATGCATATCTCAGCTTGAAACCCGACCGAAACGAAGATATCGCCGGTTCTGCATTTCTAACGTACTGTGGAGTGGTGAATACACCAGAAAACGTGTTTCCCGAATTAAATAGCTCGAAAAGAGCGATCTAGATGATTCTGCATACTGCTGACTGAAGTCTCACCAATATTATCGCAGAGAATGCATATCTCAGCTAGAAACATCACGAAAATCAAGATGTCGCCGGTTCGGCACATCAAACGTACTGTGGAGTGGTGAAAACACCAGAAAACGTGTTTCTCGCATTAAGTAGCTCGAAAAGAGCGTTCTCGAAGATTCTGCATACTTCTGACAGAGGTCTCACCAATATTATCGTAGAAAATGCATATCTCAGCTTGTAACCCGACCGAAACGAAGATATCTCTGGTTCTGCATGTCTAACGTACTGTGGAGTGGTGAATACACCAGAAAACTTGTTTCTCGCATTAAATAGCTCGAAAAGAGCGATCTAGATGATTCTGCATACTTCTGGCAGAAGACTCACCAAGATTATCGCAGAAAATGCATATCTCAGCTGGAAACACCACGAAAATCAAGATATCGCCGGTTCTGCATATCAAACGCACTGTGGAGTGGTGAAAACAACCAGATATCGTGTTTCTCGCATTAAGTTGCTCGAAAAGAGCGATCTCGAAGATTCTGCATACTTCTGACAGACGTCTCACCAAAATTATCGTAGAAAATGCAATCCTCAGCTTGAAACCCGTCGAAATCCAAAATGTCGCCGGTTCTGCATATCAAACGCACTGTGGAGTGGTGAAAACACCGGATATCGTTTTTCTCGCATTAAATAGCTCGAAAAGAGCGATCCCGATGATTCTGCATACTTCTGACTGAAGTCTCACGAAGATTATCGCAGAAAATGCATATCCCAGCTGGAAACACCACGAAAATCAAGATGTCGCCGGTTCTGCATATCAAACGAACTGTGGTGTGGTCAAAACACCAGATAACGGGTTTCTCGCATTAAATAGCTCGAAACGAGCGATCTAGATGATTCTGCGTACTTCTGACTGAGGTCTCACCAAGATTATCGCAGAAAATGCATATCTCAGCTGGAAACACCACGAAAATCAAGATATCGCCGGTTCTGCATATCAGACGCACTGTGGAGTGGTGAAAACACCAGAAAACGTGTTTCTCGCATTAACTAGCTCGAAAGGAGCGTTCTCGATGATTCTGCATACTTCTCATAGATGAAACACCAAGATTATCGCAGAAAATGCATATTTCAGCTGGAAACCCCACGAAAACCAAGTTATCGGCGGCTCTACATATCAAACGCACTGTGGAGTGGTCAAAACACCAGACAACGTGTTTCTCGCATTAAATAGCTCGAAAAGTGCGATATCGATGATTCTGCATACTTCGGACAGAAGTCTCACCAATATTATCGCAGAAAATGCATATCTCAGCTTGAAACCCGACGAAAACCACGATGTCGCCGGTTCTGCATATCAAACGCACTGTGGGGTGGTGAAAACACCAGAAAACGTGTTTCTCGCATTAAGTAGCTCGAAAAGAGCGTTCTCGAAGGTTCTGCATACTTCTGACAGAGGTCTCACCAATATTGTCGTAGAAAATGCATACCTCAGCTTGAAACCCGACCGAAACGAAGATACCTCCGGTTCTGCATGTCTAACGTACTGTGGAGTGGTGAATACACCACATAACGTGTTTCTCGCATTAAATAGCTCGAAAAGAGCGATCTCGATGATTCTGCATACATCGGACAGAAGTCTCACCAAGATTATCGCAGAAAATGCATATTTCAGCTTGAAACCCCACGAAAACCATGATATCTCCGGTTCTGCATATCCAACGAACAGTGGTGTGGTGAAAACCCCAGAAAACGTGTTTCTCGCATTAAATAGCTCGAAAAGAGCGCTCTCGATTTTTCTGCATACTTCGGACAGAAGTCTCAACAAGATTATTGCAGAACATGCATATCTCAGCTTGAAACCCCACGAAAACCAAGATATCTCCGGTTCTGCATATCCAACGAACTGTGGTGTGGTGAAAACCCCAGAAAACGTGATTCTCGCATTAAATAGCTCGAAAAGAGTGCTCTCGATGTTTCTGCATACTTCGGACAGAAGTCTCACCAAGATTATCGCAGAAAATGCATATCTCAGCTTGAAACCCGACGAAATCCAAGATGTCGCCAGTTCTGCATATCAAACCCACTGTGGAGTGGTGAAAACACCGGATAACGTGTTTCTCGCATTAAATAGCTCGAAAAGAGCGATCTCGATGATTCTGCATACATCGGACAGAAGTCTCACCAAGATTATCGCAGAAAATGCATATTTCAGCTTGAAACCCGACGAAATCCAAGATGTCGCCAGTTCTGCATATCAAACAACTGTGGAGTGGTGAAAACACCAGACAACGTGTTTCTCGCATGAAATAGATCGAAAAGTGCGATCTCGATGATTCTGCATACTTCTAACAGAAGTCTCACCATGATTATCGCAGAAAATGCATATCTCTGCTAGAAACCCCACGAAAACCAAGATATCTCCTGTTCTGCATATCCAACGAACTGTGGAGTGGTGAAAACCCCAGAAAACGTGTTTCTCGCATTAAATAGCTCGAAAAGTACGATCTCGATGACTCTGCATACTTCGGACATAAGTCTCACCAAGATTATCGCAGAAATTGCATATCTCAGCTTGAAACCCCACGAAAACCTAGATATCGCTGGTTCTGCATATCAAACGCACTGTGGAGTGCTGAAAACACCAGATATCCTGTTTCTCGCATTAAATAGCTCGAAAAGTGCGATCTCGATGATTCTGCATACTTCGGACAGAAGTCTCACCATGATTATCGTAAAAAATGCATATCTCAGCTTGAAACCCCACGAAAACCAAGATATCGCTGGTTCTGCATATCAAACGCACTGTGGAGTGGTGAAAACACCAGATAACGTGTTTCTCGCATTAAATAGATCGAAATGTGCGATCTCGATGCTTCTGCATACTTCTAACAGAAGTCTCACCATGATTATCGCAGAAAATGCATTTCTCTGCTAGAAACCCCACGAAAACCAAGATATCTCCTGTTCTGCATATCCAACGAAATGTGGAGTGGTGAAAACCCCAGAAAACGTGTTTCTCGCATTAAATAGCTCGAAATGAGCGATCCCGATGATTCTGCATACTTCTGACAGAAGTCTCACCATGATTATCGCAGAAAATGCATATCTCAACTTGATACCCTACGACAGCCAAGATGTAGCCGGTTCTGCATATTAAACGCACTGTGGAGTGGTGAAAACACCAGATAACGTGTTTCTCGCATTAACTAGCTCGAAAAGAGGGATCTCGATGATTCTGCATACTTCTGACAGAAGACTCACCAAGATTATCGCAGAAAATGCATGTCTCAGCTTGAAAACCGACGAAATCCAAGATGTCGCTGGTTCCGCATATCAAACGCACTGTGGAGTGGTGAAAACACCAATTAACGTGTTTCTCGCATTAAATAGCTCGAAAAGAGGGATCTCGATGATTCTGCATACTTCTGACAGAAGACTCACCAAGATTATCGCAGAAAATGCATATCTCAGCTGGAAACACCACGAAAATCAAGATATCATCGGTTCTGCATATCAAACGCACTGTGGAATGTTGAAAACACCAGAAAACTTGTTTTTTCGCATTAAATAGCTCGAAAAGAGCGATCTAGAAAATTCTGCATATTTCTGACTGAAGTCTCACCAAGATTATCGCAGAAAATGCATATCTCAGCTTGAAACCTCACGAAAATCAAGATGTCGCCCGTTCTGCATATCAAACGCACTGTGGAGTGGTGAAAACAACCAGATATCGTGTTTCTCGCATTAAGTAGCTCGAAAAGAACGATCTCGAAGATTCTGCATACTTCTGACAGACGTCTCACCAAGATTATCGTAGAAAATGCATATTTCAGCTGGAAACACCACGAAAATCAAGATATCGCCGGTTCTGCATATCACACGCACTGTGGAATGTTGAAAACACCAGAAAACTTGTTTTTTCGCATTAAATAGCTCGAAAAGAGCGATATAGAAGATTCTGCATATTTCTGACATGATGTCTCACCAAGATTATCGCAGAAAATGCATATCTCAGCTTGAAACCTCACGAAAATCAAGATGTCGCCCGTTCTGCATATCAAACGCACTGTGGAGTGGTGAAAACAACCAGATATCGTGTTTCTCGCATTAAGTTGCTCGAAAAGAACGATCTCGAAGATTCTGCATACTTCTGGCAGAAGACTCACCTAGATTATCGCAGAAAATGCATATCTCTGCTAGAAACCCCACGAAAACCAAGATATCTCCTGTTCTGCATATACAACGAACTGTGGAGTGGTGAAAACACCAGATAACGTGTTTCTCGCATTAACTAGCTCGAAATGAGCGATCTCGATGATTCTGCATACTTCTGACTTATGTCTCATCAAGATTACCGCAGAAAATGCATATCTCAGCTTGAAACCTCACGAAAATCAAGATGGCGCCGGTTCCGCATATCAAACGCACTGTGGAGTGGTCAATACACCAGATAACGTGTTTCTCCATTAAATAGCTCGAAAAGAGCGATCTCGATGATTCTGCATACTTCTAACAGAAGTCTCACCAAGGTTATCGCAGAAAATGCATATCTCTGCTTGAAACCCCACGCAAACCAAGATATCTCCTGTTCTGCATATTCAAAGAACTGTGGAGTAGTGAAAACCCCCAAAAACGTGTTTCTCGCATTAAATAGCTCGAAAAGAGCGTCCTCGAAGATTCTGCATACTTCTGACAGATTCTCTCCAAGATTATCGTAGAAAATGCATATCTCAGCTTGAAACCCGACCGAAACCAAGATATCTCCTGTTCTGCATATCAAACGCACTGTGGAGTGGCCAAAATACCAGATAACGTGCTGCTCGCATTAAATAGCTCGAAAAGAGCGATCTAGATGGTTCTGCATTCTTCTGACTGAAGTCTCACCAATATTATCGCAGAAAACGCATATCTCAGTTAGAAACCTCACGAAAATCAAGATGTCGCCGGTTCTGCGTATCAAACGCACTGTGGAGTGGTGAAAACACCAGATAACGTGTTTCTCGCATTAAATATCTCGAAAAAAGCGATGTCGATCATTCTGCATACTTCGGACAGAAGTCTCACCAAGTTTATCGCAGAAAATGCATATCTCAGCTTGAAACCCCACGAACCCCAAGATATCACCTGTTCTGCGTATCCAACGAACTGTGGTGTGGTGAGAGCCCCAGAAAACGTGTTCCTCGCATTAAATAGCTTGAAAAGAGCGATCTTGATGATTCTGCACACTTCGGACAGAAGTCTCACCAAGATTATCGCAGATAATGCATATCTCAGCTTGAAACCCCACGAAAACCAAGATACCGCCGGTTCTGCATATCATACGCACTGTGGAGTGGTGAAAACACCAGATAACGTGTTTCTCGCGTTAAATAGCTCGAAAAGAGCGATCTCGATGATTCTGCATACTTCTAACAGAAGTCTCACCAAGGTTATCGCAAAAAATGCATATCTCTGCTTGAAACCCCACGCAAACCAAGATATCTCCTGTTCTGCATATTCAAAGAACTGTGGAGTAGTGAAAACCCCCAAAAACGTGTTCCTCGCATTAAATAGCTCGAAAAGAGCGTCCTCGAAGATTCTGCATACTTCTGACAGATTCTCTCCAAGATTATCGTAGAAAATGCATATCTCAGCTTGAAACCCGACCGAAACCAAGATATCTCCGGTTCTGCATATCAAACGCACTGTGGAGTGGCCAAAACACCAGATAACGTGCTGCTCGCATTAAATAGCTCGAAAAGAGCGATCTAGATGATTCTGCATTCTTCTGACTGAAGTCTCACCAATATTATCGCAGAAAACGCATATCTCAGTTAGAAACCTCACGAAAATCAAGATGTCGCCGGTTCTGCATATCAAACGCACTGTGGAGTGGTGAAAACACTAGATAACGTGTTTCTCGCATTAAATAGCTCGAAAAAAGCGATGTCGATGATTCTGCATACTTCGGACAGAAGTCTCACCAAGTTTATCGCAGAAATTGCATATCTCAGCTTGAAACCCCTCGAAACACAAGATATCACCTGTTCTGCATATCCAACGAACTGTGGTGTGGTGAGAGCCCCAGAAAACGTGTTCCTCGCATTAAATAGCTTGAAAAGAGCGATCTTGATGATTCTGCACACTTCGGACAGAAGTCTCACCAAGATTATCGCAGATAATGCATATCTCAGCTTGAAACCCCACGAAAACCAAGATACCGCCGGTTCTGCATATCATACGCACTGTGGAGTGGTGAAAACACCAGATAACGTGTTTCTCGCGTTAAATAGCTCGAAAAGAGCGATCTCGATGATTCTGCATACTTCTAACAGAAGTCTCACCAAGGTTATCGCAAAAAATGCATATCTCTGCTTGAAACCCCACGCAAACCAAGATATCTCCTGTTCTGCATATTCAAAGAACTGTGGAGTAGTGAAAACCCCCAAAAACGTGTTCCTCGCATTAAATAGCTCGAAAAGAGCGTCCTCGAAGATTCTGCATACTTCTGACAGATTCTCTCCAAGATTATCGTAGAAAATGCATATCTCAGCCTGAAACCCGACCGAAACCAAGATATCTCCGGTTCTGCATGTCAAACGTACTGTGGAGTGGTGAATACACCAGAAAACGTGTTTCTCGCATTAAATAGCTCGAAAAGAGCGATCTCGATTATTCATCATACTTCTGACTGAAGTCTCACCAAGATTATCGCAGAAAATGCATATCTCAGCTTGAAACCCGACCGAAACCAAGATATCTCCGGTTCTGCATATCAAACGCACTGTGGAGTGGCCAAAACACCAGATAACGTGCTGCTCGCATTAAATAGCTCGAAACGTGCGATCTAGATGATTCTGCATTCTTCTGACAGAAGACTCACCAAGATTATCGCAGAAAATGCATATCTCAGCTGGAAACCCCACGAAAACCAAGATATCGCCGGTTCTGCATATCAGACGCACCGTGGAGTGGTGAAAACACCAGAAAACGTGTTACTCGCATTAACTAGCTCGAAAAGAGCGTTCTGGATGATACTGCATTCTTCTCATAGATGAAACACAAAGATTATCGCAGAAAATGCATATTTCAGCTGGAAACCCCACGAAAACCAAGTTATCGGCGGCTCTACATATCAAACGCACTGTGGAGTGGTGAAAACACCAGAAAACGTGTTACTCGCATTAACTAGCTCGAAAAGAGCGTTCTGGATGATACTGCATCCTTCTCATAGATGAAACACAAAGATTATCGCAGAAAATGCATATTTCAGCTGGAAACCCCACGAAAACCAAGATATCTCCGTTTCTGCAAGTCAAACGTACTGTGGAGTGGTCAATACAGCAGAAAACGTGTTTCTCGAATTAAATAGCTCGAGAAGACCGATCTAGATGATTCTGCATACTTCTCACTGAAGTCTCACCAAGAGTATCGCAGAAAATGCATATCCCAGCTGGAAACACCACGAAAATCAAGATGTCGCCGGTTCTGCATATCAAACGCACTGTGGAGTGGTGAATACACCAGAAAACGTGTTTCCCGCATTAAATAGCTCGAAAAGAGCGATCTAGATGATTCTGCATATTTCTGACTGAAGTCTCACCAATATTATCGCTGAAAATGCCTATCTCAGCTAGAAACATCACGAAAATTAAGATGTCGCCGGTTCTGCATATCAAACCCACTGTGGAGTAGTGAAAACAACCAGATAACGTGTTTCTCGCATTAAATAGCTCGAATAGAGCGATCTCGATGATTCTGCATACTTCTGACAGAAGACTCACCAAGATTATCGCAGAAAATGCCTATCTCAGCTGGAAACCCCACGAAAACCACGATGTCGCCGGTTCTGCATATCAAACGCACTGTGGGGTGGTGAAAACACCAGAAAACGTGTTTCTCGCATTAAGTAGCTCGAAAAGAGCGTTCTCGAAGATTCTGCATACTTCTGACTGAGGTCTCACCAATATTATCGTAGAAAATGCATATCTCAGCTTGAAACCCGACCGAAACGAAGATATCTCCGGTTCTGCATATCAAACGCACTGTGGGGTGGTGAAAACACCAGAGAACGTGTTTCTCGCATTAAACAGCTCGAAAAGAGCGATCTAGATTATTCTGCATCCTTCTGACAGAAGACTCACCAATATTAACGCAGAGAATGCATATCTCAGCTGGAAACACCACGAAAATCAAGATGTCGCCGGTTCTGCATATCAGACGCACTGTGGAGTGGTGAAAACACCAGAAAACGTGTTTCTCGCATTAAGTAGCTCGAAAAGAGCGTTCTCGAAGATTCTGCATACTTCTCATAGAGGAAACACCAAGATTATCGCAGAAAATGCATATTTCAGAGGGAAACCCCACGAAAACCACGATGTCGCCGGTTCTGCATATCAAACCCACTGTGGAGTAGTGAAAACAACCAGATAACGTGTTTCTCGCATTAAATAGCTCGAATAGAGCGATCTCGATGATTCTGCATACTTCGGACAGAAGTCTCACCAAGATTATCCTAAAAAATTCATATCTCAGCTTGAAACCAAACGAAAACCAAGATATCTCCGGTTCTGCACATTAAACGTACTGTGCAGTGGTGAAAACACCAGAAAACGTGTTTCTCGCATTAAGTAGCTCGAAAAGAGCGTTCTCGAAGGTTCTGCATACTTCTGACAGAGGTCTCACCAAGCTTATCGTAGAAAATGCATATCTCAGCTTGAAACCCGACGAAAACCATAATATCTGCGGTTCTGCATATCCAACGCACTGTGGAGTGGTGAAAACACCAGATAACGTGTTTCTCGCATTAAATAGCTCGAAAAGAGCGATCCCGATGATTCTGCATACTTCTGACTGAAGTCTCACCAATATTATCGCAGATAATGCCTATCTCAGCTAGAAACATCACGAAAATCAAGATGTCGCCGGTTCTGCATATCAAACGCACTGTGGAGTGGTAAAAACACCAGATAACGTGTTTCTCGCATTAAATAGCTCGAAACGAGCGATCTAGATGATTCTGCATACTTCTGACTGAAGTCTCACCAAGATTATCGCAGAAAATGCATATCCCAGCTGGAAACACCACGAAAATCAAGATGTCGCCGGTTCTGCATATCAAACGCACTGTGGAGTGGTGAATACACCAGAAAACGTGTTTCCCGCATTAAATAGCTCGAAAAGAGCGATCTAGATGATTCTGCATATTTCTGACTGAAGTCTCACCAATATTGTCGCTGAAAATGCCTATCTCAGCTAGAAACATCACGAAAATTAAGATGTCGCCGGTTCTGCATATCAAACCCACTGTGGAGTAGTGAAAACAACCAGATAACGTGTTTCTCGCATTAAATAGCTCGAATAGAGCGATCTCGATGATTCTGCATACTTCTGACTGAAGACTCACCAAGATTATCGCAGAAAATGCCTATCTCAGCTGGAAACCCCACGAAAACCACGATGTCGCCGGTTCTGCATATCAAACGCACTGTGGGGTGGTGAAAACACCAGAAAACGTGTTTCTCGCATTAAGTAGCTCGAAAAGAGCGTTCTCGAAGATTCTGCATACTTCTGACTGAGGTCTCACCAATATTATCGTAGAAAATGCATATCTCAGCTTGAAACCCGACCGAAACGAAGATATCTCCGGTTCTGCATATCACACGCACTGTGGGGTGGTGAAAACACCAGAGAACGTGTTTCTCGCATTAAACAGCTCGAAAAGAGCGATCTAGATTATTCTGCATCCTTCTGACAGAAGACTCACCAATATTATCGCAGAGAATGCATATCTCAGCTGGAAACACCACGAAAATCAAGATGTCGCCGGTTCTGCATATCAGACGCACTGTGGAGTGGGGAAAAAACCAGAAAACGTGTTTCTCGCATTAAGTAGCTCGAAAAGAGCGTTCTCGAAGATTCTGCATACTTCTCATAGAGGAAACACCAAGATTATCGCAGAAAATGCATATTTCAGCTGGAAACCCCACGAAAACCACGATGTCGCCGGTTCTGCATATCAAACCCACTGTGGAGTAGTGAAAACAACCAGATAACGTGTTTCTCGCATTAAATAGCTCGAATGGAGCGATCTCGATGATTCTGCATACTTCTCATAGAGGAAACACCAAAATTATCGCAGAAAATGCCTATCTCAGCTAGAAACATCACGAAAATCAAGATGTCGCCGGTTCTGCATATCAAACGCACTGTGGAGTGGTAAAAACACCAGATAACGTGTTTCTCGCATTAAATAGCTCGAAACGAGCGATCTAGATGATTCTGCATACTTCTGACTGAAGTCTCACCAAGATTATCGCAGAAAATGCATATCCCAGCTGGAAACACCACGAAAATCAAGATGTCGCCGGTTCTGCATATCAAACGCACTGTGGAGTGGTGAATACACCAGAAAACGTGTTTCCCGCATTAAATAGCTCGAAAAGAGCGATCTAGATGATTCTGCATATTTCTGACTGAAGTCTCACCAATATTATCGCTGAAAATGCCTATCTCAGCTAGAAACATCACGAAAATTAAGATGTCGCCGGTTCTGCATATCAAACCCACTGTGGAGTAGTGAAAACAACCAGATAACGTGTTTCTCGCAATTAAATAGCTCGAATAGAGCGATCTCGATGATTCTGCATACTTCTGACAGAAGACTCACCAAGATTATCGCAGAAAATGCCTATCTCAGCTGGAAACCCCTCGAAAACAACGATGTCGCCGGTTCTGCATATCAAACGCACTGTGGGGTGGTGAAAACACCAGAAAACGTGTTTCTCGCATTAAGTAGCTCGAAAAGAGCGTTCTCGAAGATTCTGCATACTTCTGACTGAGGTCTCACCAATATTATCGTAGAAAATGCATATCTCAGCTTGAAACCCGACCGAAACGGAGATATCTCCGGTTCTGCATATCAAACGCACTGTGGGGTGGTGGAAACACCAGAGAACGTGTTTCTCGCATTAAACAGCTCGAAAAGAGCGATCTAGATGATTCTGCATCCTTCTGACAGAAGACTCACCAAGATTATCGCAGAAAATGCATATCTCAGCTGGAAACCCCGCGAAAACCAAGATATCGCCGGTTCTGCATATCAGACGCACCGTGGAGTGGTGAAAACACCAGAAAACGTGTTTCCCGCATTAAATAGCTCGAAAAGAGCGATCTAGATGATTCTGCATACTTCTGACTGAACACTCACCAAGATTATCGCAGAAAATGCATATCTCAGCTTGAAACCCGACCGAAACGAAGATATCGCCGGTTCTGCATTTCTAACGTACTGTGGAGTGGTGAATACACCAGAAAACGTGTTTCCCGAATTAAATAGCTCGAAAAGAGCGATCTAGATGATTCTGCATACTGCTGACTGAAGTCTCACCAATATTATCGCAGAGAATGCATATCTCAGCTAGAAACATCACGAAAATCAAGATGTCGCCGGTTCGGCACATCAAACGTACTGTGGAGTGGTGAAAACACCAGAAAACGTGTTTCTCGCATTAAGTAGCTCGAAAAGAGCGTTCTCGAAGATTCTGCATACTTCTGACAGAGGTCTCACCAATATTATCGTAGAAAATGCATATCTCAGCTTGTAACCCGACCGAAACGAAGATATCTCTGGTTCTGCATGTCTAACGTACTGTGGAGTGGTGAATACACCAGAAAACTTGTTTCTCGCATTAAATAGCTCGAAAAGAGCGATCTAGATGATTCTGCATACTTCTGGCAGAAGACTCACCAAGATTATCGCCGAAAATGCATATCTCAGCTGGAAACACCACGAAAATCAAGATATCGCCGGTTCTGCATATCAAACGCACTGTGGAGTGGTGAAAACACCAGATATCGTGTTTCTCGCATTAAGTTGCTCGAAAAGAGCGATCTCGAAGATTCTGCATACTTCTGACAGACGTCTCACCAAGATTATCGTAGAAAATGCAATCCTCAGCTTGAAACCCGTCGAAATCCAAAATGTCGCCGGTTCTGCATATCAAACGCACTGTGGAGTGGTGAAAACACCGGATATCGTTTCTCTCGCATTAAATAGCTCGAAAAGAGCGATCCCGATGATTCTGCATACTTCTGACTGAAGTCTCACCAAGATTATCGCAGAAAATGCATATCCCAGCTGGAAACACCACGAAAATCAAGATGTCGCCGGTTCTGCATATCAAACGCACTGTGGAGTGGTGAATACACCAGAAAACTTGTTTCCCGCATTAAATAGCTCGAAAAGAGCGATCTAGATGATTCTGCATACTTCTGACTGAAGTCTCACCAATATTATCGCTGAAAATGCCAATCTCAGCTAGAAACATCACGAAAATTATGATGTCGCCGGTTCTGCATATCAAACCCACTGTGGAGTAGTGAAAACAACCAGATAACGTGTTTTTCGAATTAAATAGCTGGAATAGAGCGATCTCGATGATTCTGCATACTTCTCATAGAGGAAACACCAAGATTATCGCAGAAAATGCATATTTCAGCTGGAAACCCCACGAAAACCAAGTTATCGGCGGCTCTACATATCAAACGCACTGTGGAGTGGTCACAACACCAGACAACGTGTTTCTCGCATTAAATAGCTCGAAAAGAGCGATATCGATGATTCTGCATACTTCGGACAGAAGTCTCACCAATATTATCGCAGAAAATGCATATCTCAGCTTGAAACCCGACGAAAACCACGATGTCGCCGGTTCTGCATATCGAACGCACTGTGGGGTGGTGAAAACACCAGAAAACGTGTTTCTCCCATTAAGTAGCTCGAAAAGAGCGTTTTCGAAGATTCTGCATACTTCTGACAGAGGTCTCACCAATATTGTCGTAGAAAATGCATATCTCAGCTTGAAACCCGACCGAAATGAAGATACCTCCGGTTCTGCATGTCTAACGTACTGTGGAGTGGCGAATACACCAGAAAACGTGTTTCCCGCATTAAATAGCTCGAAAAGAGCGATCTAGATGATTCTGCATACTTATGGGAGAAGACTCACCACGCTTATCGCAGAAAATGCATATCTCAGCTGGAAACACCACGAAAATCAAGATATCGCCGGTTCTGCATATCAAACGCACTGTGGAGTGGTGAAAACAACCAGATATCGTGTTTCTCGCATTAAGGTGCTCGAAAAGAGCGATCTCGAAGATTCTGCATACTTCTGACAGACGTCTCACCAAGATTATCGTAGAAAATGCAATCCTCAGCTTGAAACCCGTCGAAATCCAAAATGTCGCCGGTTCTGCATATCAAACGCACTGTGGAGTGGTGAAAACACCGGATATCGTTTTTCTCGCATTAAATAGCTCGAAAAGAGCGATCCCGATGATTCTGCATACTTCTGACTGAAGTCTCACCAAGATTATCGCAGAAAATGCATATCCCAGCTGGAAACACCACGAAAATCAAGATGTCGCCGGTTCTGCATATCAAACGCACTGTGGAGTGGTGAATACACCAGAAAACGTGTTTCCCGCATTAAATAGCTCGAAAAGAGCGATCTAGATGATTCTGCATACTTCTGAATGAAGTCTCACCAATGTTATCGCTGAAAATGCCTATCTCAGCTAGAAACATCACGAAAATTAAGATGTCGCCGGTTCTGCATATCAAACCCACTGTGGAGTAGTGAAAACAACCAGATAACGTGTTTTTCGCATTAAATAGCTGGAATAGAGCGATCTCGATGATTCTGCATACTTCTCATAGAGGAAACACCAAGATTATCGCAGAAAATGCATATTTCAGCTGGAAACCCCACGAAAACCAAGTTATCGGCGGCTCTACATATCAAACGCACTGTGGAGTGGTCAAAACACCAGACAACGTGTTTCTCGCATTAAATAGCTCGAAAAGAGCGATATCGATGATTCTGCATTCTTCGGACAGAAGTCTCACCAATATTATCGCAGAAAATGCATATCTCAGCTTGAAACCCGACGAAAACCACGATGTCGCCGGTTCTGCATATCGAACGCACTGTGGGGTGGTGAAAACACCAGAAAACGTGTTTCTCCCATTAAGTAGCTCGAAAAGAGCGTTCTCGAAGATTCTGCATACTTCTGACAGAGGTCTCACCAATATTGTCGTAGAAAATGCATATCTCAGCTTGAAACCCGACCGAAACGAAGATACCTCCGGTTCTGCATGTCTAACGTACTGTGGAGTGGCGAATACACCAGAAAACGTGTTTCCCGCATTAAATAGCTCGAAAAGAGCGATCTAGATGATTCTGCATACTTATGGGAGAAGACTCACCAAGCTTATCGCAGAAAATGCATATCTCAGCTGGAAACACCACGAAAATCAAGATATCGCCGGTTCTGCATATCAGACGCACTGTGGAGTGGTGAAAACACCAGAAAACGTGTTTCTCGCATTAACTAGCTCGAAAAGAGCGTTCTCGATGATTCTGCATACTTCTCATAGAGGAAACACCAAGATTATCGCAGAAAATGCATATTTCAGCTGGAAACCCCACGAAAACCAAGTTATCGGCGGTTCTACATATCAAACGCACTGTGAAGTGGTCAAAACACCAGATAACGTGTTTCTCGCATTAAGTAGCTCTAAAAGAGCGATCTAGATGATTCTGCATACTTCTTACTGAAGTCTCACCAAGATTATCGCAGATAATGCATATCTCAGCTCGAAACCTCACGAAAATCAAGATGTTGCCGGTTCTGCAAATCAAACGCACTGTGGAGTGGTGAAAACAACCAGAGAACGTGTTTCGCGCATTAAATAGCTCGAATAGTGCGATCTCGATGATTCTGCATATTTCGGACAGAAGTCTCACCCAGATTATCGTAAAAAATGCATATCTCAGCTTGAAACCCCACGAAAACCAAGATATCGCTGGTACTGCATATCAAACGCACTGTGGAGTGGTGAAAACACCCGATAACGTGTTCCTCGCACTAAATAGCTCGAAAAGAGCGATCCCGATGATTCTGCATACTTCTGACTGAGGTCTCACCAATATTATCGTAGAAAATGCATATCTCAGCTTGAAACCCGACCGAAACGAAGATATCTCCGGTTCTGCATATCAAACGCACTGTGGGGTGGTGAAAACACCAGAGAACGTGTTTCTCGCATTAAACAGCTCGAAAAGAGCGATCTAGATGATTCTGCATCCTTCTGACAGAAGACTCACCAAGATTATCGCAGAAAATGCATATCTCAGCTGGAAACCCCGCGAAAACCAAGATATCGCCGGTTCTGCATATCAGACGCACCGTGGAGTGGTGAAAACACCAGAAAACGTGTTTCCCGCATTAAATAGCTCGAAAAGAGCGATCTAGATGATTCTGCATACTTCTGACTGAACACTCACCAAGATTATCGCAGAAAATGCATATCTCAGCTTGAAACCCGACCGAAACGAAGATATCGCCGGTTCTGCATTTCTAACGTACTGTGGAGTGGAGAATACACCAGAAAACGTGTTTCCCGAATTAAATAGCTCGAAAAGAGCGATCTAGATGATTCTGCATACTGCTGACTGAAGTCTCACCAATATTATCGCAGAGAATGCATATCTCAGCTAGAAACATCACGAAAATCAAGATGTCGCCGGTTCGGCACATCAAACGTACTGTGGAGTGGTGAAAACACCAGAAAACGTGTTTCTCGCATTAAGTAGCTCGAAAAGAGCGTTCTCGAAGATTCTGCATACTTCTGACAGAGGTCTCACCAATATTATCGTAGAAAATGCATATCTCAGCTTGTAACCCGACCGAAACGAAGATATCTCCGGTTCTGCATGTCTAACGTACTGTGGAGTGGTGAATACACCAGAAAACTTGTTTCTCGCATTAAATAGCTCGAAAAGAGCGATCTAGATGATTCTGCATACTTCTGGCAGAAGACTCACCAAGATTATCGCCGAAAATGCATATCTCAGCTGGAAACACCACGAAAATCAAGATATCGCCGGTTCTGCATATCAAACGCACTGTGGAGTGGTGAAAACAACCAGATATCGTGTTTCTCGCATTAAGTTGCTCGAAAAGAGCGATCTCGAAGATTCTGCATACTTCTGACAGACGTCTCACCAAGATTATCGTAGAAAATGCAATCCTCAGCTTGAAACCCGTCGAAATCCAAAATGTCGCCGGTTCTGCATATCAAACGCACTGTGGAGTGGTGAAAACACCGGATATCGTTTCTCTCGCATTAAATAGCTCGAAAAGAGCGATCCCGATGATTCTGCATACTTCTGACTGAAGTCTCACCAAGATTATCGCAGAAAATGCATATCCCAGCTGGAAACACCACGAAAATCAAGATGTCGCCGGTTCTGCATATCAAACGCACTGTGGAGTGGTGAATACACCAGAAAACGTGTTTCCCGCATTAAATAGCTCGAAAAGAGCGATCTAGATGATTCTGCATACTTCTGACTGAAGTCTCACCAATATTATCGCTGAAAATGCCAATCTCAGCTAGAAACATCACGAAAATTAAGATGTCGCCGGTTCTGCATATCAAACCCACTGTGGAGTAGTGAAAACAACCAGATAACGTGTTTTTCGCATTAAATAGCTGGAATAGAGCGATCTCGATGATTCTGCATACTTCTCATAGGGGAACCCCAAGATTATCGCAGAAAATGCATATTTCAGCTGGAAACCCCACGAAAACCAAGTTATCGGCGGCTCTACATATCAAACGCACTGTGGAGTGGTCAAAACACCAGACAACGTGTTTCTCGCATTAAATAGCTCGAAAAGTGCGATATCGATGATTCTGCATACTTCGGACAGAAGTCTCACCAATATTATCGCAGAAAATGCATATCTCAGCTTGAAACCCGACAAAAACCACGATGTCGCCGGTTCTGCATATCGAACGCACTGTGGGGTGGTGAAAACACCAGAAAACGTGTTTCTCCCATTAAGTAGCTCGAAAAGAGCGTTCTCGAAGATTCTGCATACTTCTGACAGAGGTCTCACCAATATTGTCGTAGAAAATGCATATCTCAGCTTGAAACCCGACCGAAATGAAGATACCTCCGGTTCTGCAAATCAAACGCACTGTGGAGTGGTGAAAACAACCAGAGAACGTGTTTCGCGCATTAAATAGCTCGAATAGTGCGATCTCGATGATTCTGCATATTTCGGACAGAAGTCTCACCCAGATTATCGTAAAAAATGCATATCTCAGCTTGAAACCCCACGAAAACCAAGATATCGCTGGTACTGCATATCAAACGCACTGTGGAGTGGTGAAAACACCCGATAACGTGTTTCTCGCATTAAATAGCTCGAAAAGAGCGTTCTCGAAGATCCTGCATACTTCTGACAGAAGTCTCACCAAGATTATCGTAGAAAATGCATATCTCAGCTTGAAACCCGACGAAACCCGGGTTATCTCCGGTTCTGCACATCATACGCACTGTGGAGTGGTGAAAACACCAGTTAACGTGTTTCGTGCATTAAATAGCTCGAAAAGAGCGATCTCGATGATTCTGCATACTTCGGACAGATGTCTCACCAAGATTATCGCAGAAAATGCATATTTCAGCTTGAAACCCCACGAAAACCAAGATATCCCCGGTTCTGCATATCCAACGAACAGTGGTGTGGTGAAAACGCCAGAAAACGTGTTCCTCGCACTAAATAGCTCGAAAAGAGCGATCCCGATGATTCTGCATACTTCGGACAGAAGTCTCACCAAGATTATCGCAGAAAATGCATATCTCAGCTTGAAACCCCAGGAAAACCAAGATATCTCCGGTTCTGCATATCCAACGAACAGAGGTGTGGTGAAAACCCCAAAAAACGTGTTTCTCGCATTAAATAGCTCGAAAAGAGCGCTCTCGATTTTTCTGCATACTTCTGACTGAAGTCTCACCAAGATTATCGCAGAAAATGCATATCCCAGCTGGAAACACCACGAAAATCAAGATGTCGCCGGTTCTGCATATCAAACGCACTGTGGAGTGGTGAAAACACCAGATAACGTGTTTCTCGCATTAAATAGCTCCAAACGAGCGATCTAGATGATTCTGCGTACTTCTGACTGAAGTCTCACCAAGATTATCGCAGAAAATGCATATCTCAGCTGGAAACACCACGAAAATCAAGATATCGCCGGTTCTGCATATCAGACGCACTGTGGAGTGGTGAAAACACCAGAAAACGTGTTTCTCGCATTAACTAGCTCGAAAGGAGCGTTCTCGATGATTCTGCATACTTCTCATAGATGAAACACCAAGATTATCGCAGAAAATGCATATTTCAGCTGGAAACCCCACGAAAACCAAGTTATCGGCGGCTCTACATATCAAACGCACTGTGGAGTGGTCAAAACACCAGACAACGTGTTTCTCGCATTAAATAGCTCGAAAAGAGCGATATCGATGATTCTGCATACTTCGGACAGAAGTCTCACCAATATTATCGCAGAAAATGCATATCTCAGCTTGAAACCCGACGAAAACCACGATGTCGCCGGTTCTGCATATCAAACGCACTGTGGGGTGGTGAAAACACCAGAAAACGTGTTTCTCGCATTAAGTAGCTCGAAAAGAGCGTTCTCGAAGGTTCTGCATACTTCTGACAGAGGTCTCACCAATATTGTCGTAGAAAATGCATACCTCAGCTTGAAACCCGACCGAAACGAAGATACCTCCGGTTCTGCATGTCTAACGTACTGTGGAGTGGTGAATACACCACATAACGTGTTGCTCGCATTAAATAGTTCTAAAAGAGCGATATCGATGATTCTGCATACTTCGGACAGAAGTCTCACCAATATTATCGCAGAAAATGCATATCTCAGCTTGAAACCTCACGAACATCAAGATGTCGCCGGTTCTGCATATCAAACGCACTGTGGAGTGCTGAAAACACCAGATAACGTGTTTCTCGCATTAAATAGCTCGATAAGAGCGATCGCGATGATTCTGCATACTTCTGACAGAAGTCTCACCAAGATTATCGTAGAAAATGCATATCTCAGGTTGAACCCCGACGAAATCCAAGATGTCGCCGGTTCTGCATATCAAACGCACTGTGGAGTGGTGGAAACACCAGTTAACGTGTTTCTCGCATCAAATAGCTCGAAAAGAGCGATCTCGATGATTCTGCATACTTCGGACAGAAGTCTCACCAAGATTATCGTAAAAAATGCATATCTCAGCTTGAAACCCAACGAAAGCCAAGATATCGCTGGTTCTGCATATCAAACGCACTGTGGAGTGGTGAAAACCCCTGACAAGGTTTTTCTCGGATTAACTAGCTCGAAAAGAGCGATCTCGATGATTCAGCCTAATTCGGACAGAAGTCTCTCCATGTTTATCGCAGAAAATGCATATCTCAGCTTGAAACCCCACGAAAACCAAGATATCGCTGGTTCTGCATATCAAACGCACTGTGGAGTGCTGAAAACACCAGATAACGTTTTGTCGCGTTAAATAGCTCGAATAGAGCGATCTCGATGATTCTGCATACTTCGGACAGAAGTCTCACCAAGATTATCGCTGAAAATGCATATCTCAGCTTGAAACCCCACGAAAACCCAGATATCGCCGGTTCGGCATATCAAACCAACTGTGGAGTGGTGAAAACACCAGACAACGTGTTTCTCGCATTAAATAGATCGAAAAGTGCGATCTCGATGATTCTGCATACTTCTAACCGAAGTCTCACCATGATTATCGCAGAAAATGCATATCTCTGCTAGAAACCCCGCGAAAACCAAGATATCTCCGGTTCTGCACATCCAACGAACTGTGGTGTGGTGAAAACCCCAGAAAACGTGTTTCTCGCATTAAATAGCTCGAAAAGAGCGCTCTTGATGTTTCTGCATACTTCGGACAGATGTTTCACCAAGATTATCGTAGAAAAAGCATATCTCAACTTGAAACCCGACGAAAACCAAACATCGCCGGTTCTGCATATCAAACCAACTGTGGAGTGGTGAAAGCACCAGATAACGTGTTTCTCGCATTAAATAGCTGGAAACGAGCGATCTCGATGATTAAGCATACTTCGGACAGATTTCTCACCAAGATTATCGCAGAAAATGCACATCTGAGCTTGAAACCCCACGAAAACCAGGATATCGTCGGTTCTGCATATCACACGCACTGTGGAGTGGTGAAAACACCAGATAACGTGTTTCTCCCATTAAATAGCTGGAAACGAGCGATCTCGATGATTAAGCATACTTCGGACAGATTTCTCACCAAGATTATCGCAGGAATTGCATATCTCAGCTTGAACCCCGACGAAATCCAAGATGTCGCCGGTTCTGCATATCAAACGCACTGTGGAGTGGTGAAAACTCCAGAAAACTTGTTTTTTCGCATTAAATAGCTCGAAAAGAGCGATCTTGATGATTCTGCATACTTCGGACAGATGTTTCTCCAAGATTATCGTAGAAAATGCATATCTAAACTTGAAACCCGACGAAAACCAAACATCGCCGGTTCTGCATATCAAACCAACTGTGGAGTGGTGAAAACCCCAGAAAACGTGTTTCTCGCATTAAATAGCTCGAAAAGTACGATCTCGATGACTCTGCATACTTCGGACAGAAGTCTCGCCAATATTTTCGCAGAAAATGCATATCTCAGCTAGAAACCCCACGAAAATCAAGATGTCGCCGGTTCTGCATATCAAACCCACTGTGGAGTGGTGAAAACACCGGATAACGTGTTTCTCGCATTAAATAGCTCGAAAAGATCGATCTCGATGATTCTGCATACATCGGACAGAAGTCTCACCAAGATTATCGCAGAAAATGCATATTTCAGCTTGACACCCCACGAAAACCAAGATATCTCCGGTTCTGCATATCCAACAAACAGTGGTGTGGTGAAATCGCCAGAAAACGTGTTTCTCGCATTAAATAGCTCGATAAGAGCGATCCCGATGATTCTGCATACTTCGGACAGAAGTCTCACCAAGATTGTCGCAGAAAATGCATATCTCAGCTTGAAACCCCAGGAAAACCAAGATATCTCCGGTTCTGCATATCCAACGAACAGAGGTGTGGTGAAAACCCCAGAAAACGTGTTTCTCGCATTAAATAGCTCGAAAAGAGTGATCTAGATGATTCTGCATACTTCGGTCTGAAGTCTCACCAATATTATCGCAGAAAATGCATATCTGAGCTTGAAACCCCACGAAAACCAGGATATCGTCGGTTCTGCACATCATACGCACTGTGGAGTGGTGAAAACACCAGTTAACGTGTCTCTCGCATTAAATAGCTCGAAAAGTGCGATCTCGATGATTCTGCATACATCGGACAGAAGTCTCACCAAGATTATCGCAGAAAATGCATATTTCAGCTTGAAACCCCACGAAAACCAAGATATCTCCGGTTCTGCATATCCAACGAACAGTGGTGTGGTGAAAACCCCAGAAAACGTGTTTCTCGCATTAAATAGCTCGAAAAGAGCGCTCTCGATTTTTATGCATACTTCGGACAGAAGTCTCACCAATATTATCGCAGAAAATGCATATCTCAGCTTGAAACCTCACGAACATCAAGATGTCGCCGGTTCTGCATATCAAACGCACTGTGGAGTGCTGAAAACACCAGATAACGTGTTTCTCGCATTAAATAGCTCGAAACGAGCGATCTCGATGATTCAGCATACTTCGGACAGAAGTCTCACCAAGATTATCTCAGGAATTGCATATCTCAGCTTGAACCCCGACGAAATCCAAGATGTCGCCGGTTCTGCATATCAAACGCACTGTGGAGTGGTGAAAACACCAGAAAACTTGTTTTTTCGCATTAAATAGCTCGAAAAGAGCGATCTTGATGATTCTGCATACTTCGGACAGATGTTTCACCAAGATTATCGTAGAAAATGCATATCTCAACTTGAAACCCGACGAAAACCAAACATCGCCGGTTCTGCATATCAAACCAACTGTGGAGTGGTGAAAACCCCAGAAAACGTGTTTCTCGCATTAAATAGCTCGAAAAGTACGATCTCGATGACTCTGCATACTTCGGACAGAAGTCTCACCAATATTTTCGCAGAAAATGCATATCTCAGCTAGAAACCCCACGAAAATCACGATGTCGCCGGTTCTGCATATCAAACGCACTGTGGAGTGGTGAAAACAACCAGATAACATGTTTCTCGCATTAAATAGCTCGAATAGAGCTATCTCGAAGATTCTGCATACTTCTGACAGAAGACTCACCAAAATTATCGCAGAAAATGTATGTCTCAGCTGGAAACCCCACGAAAACCAAGATATCGCCGGTTCTGCATATCAGACGCACTGTGGAGTGGTGAAAACACCAGAAAACTTGTTTTTTCGCATTCAATATCTCGAAACGAGCGATCTAGATGATTCTGCAAACTTCTGACAGAAGTCTCACCAAGATTATCGTAGAAAATGCATATCTCAGCTTGAAACCCGACGAAATCCAAGATGTCGCCAGTTCTGCATATCAAACCCACTGTGGAGTGGTGAAAACACCGGATAACGTGTTTCTCGCATTAAATAGCTCGAAAAGAGTGATCTAGATGATTCTGCATACTTCTGTCTGAAGTCTCACCAATATTATCGCAGAAAATGCATATCTGAGCTTGAAACCCCACGAAAACCAGGATATCGTCGGTTCTGCACATCATACGCACTGTGGAGTGGTGAAAACACCAGTTAACGTGTCTCTCGCATTAAATAGCTCGAAAAGAGCGATCTCGATGATTCTGCATACATCGGACAGAAGTCTCACCAAGATTATCGCAGAAAATGCATATTTCAGCTTGAAACCCCACGAAAACCAAGATATCTCCGGTTCTGCATATCCAACGAACAGTGGTGTGGTGAAAACCCCAGAAAACGTGTTTCTCGCATTAAATAGCTCGAAAAGAGCGCTCTCGATTTTTCTGCATACTTCGGACAGAAGTCTCAACAAGATTATTGCAGAAAATGCATATCTCAGCTTGAAACCCCACGAAAACCAAGATATCTCCGGTTCTGCATATCCAACGAACTGTGGTGTGGTGAAAACCCCAGAAAACGTGTTTCTCGCATTAAATAGCTCGAAAAGAGCGCTCTCGATGTTTCTGCATACTTCGGACAGAAGTCTCACCAAGATTATCGCAGAAAATGCATATCTCAGCTTGAAACCCCACGAAAACCCAGATATCGCTGGTTCTACATATCAAACGCACTGCGGAGTGGTGAAAACACCAGATAACGTGTTTCTCGCATTAGATATCTCGAAAAAAGCGATCCCGATGATTCTGCATACTTCTGACAGAAGTCTCACCAAGATTATCGTAGAAAATGCATATCTCAGCTTGAACCCCGACGAAATCCAAGATGTCGCCGGTTCTGCATATCAAACGCACTGTGGGAGTGGTGAAAACACCAGAAAACTTGTTTTTTCGCATTAAATAGCTCGAAAAGAGCGATCTTGATGATTCTGCATACTTCGGACAGATGTTTCTCCAAGATTATCGTAGAAAATGCATATCTCAACTTGAAACCCGACGAAAACCAAACATCGCCGGTTCTGCATATCAAACCAACTGTGGAGTGGTGAAAACCCCAGAAAACGTGTTTCTCGCATTAAATAGCTCGAAAAGTACGATCTCGATGACTCTGCATACTTCGGACAGAAGTCTCACCAATATTTTCGCAGAAAATGCATATCTCAGCTAGAAACCCCACGAAAATCAAGATGTCGCCGGTTCTGCATATCAAACGCACTGTGGAGTGGTGAAAACAACTAGATAACGTGTTTCTCGCATTAAATAGCTCGAATAGAGCGATCTCGAAGATTCTGCATACTTCTGACAGAAGACTCACCATGATTATCGCAGAAAATGTATGTCTCAGCTGGAAACCCCACGAAAACCAAGAACTTGCCAGTTCTGCATATCAAACCCACTGTGGAGTGGTGAAAACACCGGATAACGTGTTTCTCGCATTAATTAGCTCGAAAAGATCGATCTCGATGATTCTGCATACATCGGACAGAAGTCTCACCAAGATTATCGTAGAAAATGCATATCTCAGCTTGAAACCCGACGAAATCCAAGATGTCGCCAGTTCTGCATATCAAACCCACTGTGGAGTGGTGAAAACACCGGATAACGTGTTTCTCGCATTAAATAGCTCGAAAAGATCGATCTCGATGATTCTGCATACATCGGACAGAAGTCTCACCAAGATTATCGCAGAAAATGCACATTTCAGCTTGAAACCCCACGAAAACCAAGATATCTCCGGTTCTGCATATCCAACGAACAGTGGTGTGGTGAAATCGCCAGAAAACGTGTTTCTCGCATTAAATAGCTCGATAAGAGCGATCCCGATGATTCTGCATACTTCGGGCAGAAGTCTCACCAAGATTGTCGCAGAAAATGCATATCTCAGCTTGAAACCCCAGGAAATTAAGATATCTCCGGTTCTGCATATCCAACGAACTGTGGTGTGGTGAAAATCCCAGAAAACGTGATTCTCGCATTAAATAGTTCGATAAGAGCGATCCCGATGATTCTGCTTACTTCGGACACAAGTCTCACCAAGATTGTCGCAGAAAATGCATATCTCAGCTTGAAACCCCAGGAAAACCAAGATATCTCCGGTTCTGCATATCCAACGAACAGAGGTGTGGTGAAAACCCCAGAAAACGTGATTCTCGCATTAAATAGCTCGAAAAGAGTGCTCTCGATGTTTCTGCATACTTCGGACAGAAGTCTCACCAAGATTATCGCAGAAAATGCATATCTCAGCTTGAAACCCCACGAAAACCCAGATATCGCTGGTTCTACATATCAAACGGACTGCGGAGTGGTGAAAACACCAGTTAACGTGTTTCTCGCATTAAATAGCTCGAAAAGAGCGATCTAGATGATTCTGCAAACTTCTGACAGAAGTCTCACCAAGATTATCGTAGAAAATGCATATCTCAGCTTGAAACCCGACGAAATCCAAGATGTCGCCAGTTCTGCATATCAATCCCACTGTGGAGTGGTGAAAACACCGGATAACGTGTTTCTCGCATTAAATAGCTCGAAAAGAGCGATCTCGATGATTCTGCATACATCGGACAGAAGTCTCACCAAGATTATCGCAGAAAATGCATATTTCAGCTTGAAACCCCACGAAAACCATGATATCTCCGGTTCTGCATATCCAACGAACAGTGGTGTGGTGAAATCGCCAGAAAACGTGTTTCTCGCATTAAATAGCTCGAAAAGAGCGATCCCGATGATTCTGCATACATCGGACAGAAGTCTCATCAAGATTATCGCAGAAAATGCATATTTCAGCTTGAAACCCCACGAAAACCAAGATATCTCCGGTTCTGCATATCCAACGAACAGTGGTGTGGTGAAAACCCCAGAAAACGTGTTTCTCGCATTAAATAGCTCGAAAAGAGCGCTCTCGATTTTTCTGCATACTTCGGACTGAAGTCTCAACAAGATTATTGCAGAAAATGCATATCTCAGCTTGAAACCCCACGAAAACCAAGATATCTCCGGTTCTGCATATCCAACGAACTGTGGTGTGGTGAAAACCCCAGAAAACGTGATTCTCGCATTAAGTAGCTCGAAAAGAGCGTTCTCGAAGGTTCTGCATACTTCTGACAGAGGTCTCACCAATATTGTCGTAGAAAATGCATACCTCAGCTTGAAACCCGACCGAAACGAAGATACCTCCGGTTCTGCATGTCTAACGTACTGTGGAGTGGTGAATACACCACATAACGTGTTGCTCGCATTAAATAGTTCTAAAAGAGCGATATCGATGATTCTGCATACTTCGGACAGAAGTCTCACCAATATTATCGCAGAAAATGCATATCTCAGCTTGAAACCTCACGAACATCAAGATGTCGCCGGTTCTGCATATCAAACGCACTGTGGAGTGCTGAAAACACAAGATAACGTGTTTCTCGCATTAAATAGCTCGATAAGAGCGATCGCGATGATTCTGCATACTTCTGACAGAAGTCTCACCAAGATTATCGTAGAAAATGCATATCTCAGGTTGAACCCCGACGAAATCCAAGATGTCGCCGGTTCTGCATATCAAACGCACTGTGGAGTGGTGGAAACACCAGTTAACGTGTTTCTCGCATCAAATAGCTCGAAAAGAGCGATCTCGATGATTCTGCATACTTCGGACAGAAGTCTCACCAAGATTATCGTAAAAAATGCATATCTCAGCTTGAAACCCAACGAAAGCCAAGATATCGCTGGTTCTGCATATCAAACGCACTGTGGAGTGGTGAAAACCCCTGACAAGGTTTTTCTCGGATTAACTAGCTCGAAAAGAGCGATCTCGATGATTCAGCCTAATTCGGACAGAAGTCTCTCCATGTTTATCGCAGAAAATGCATATCTCAGCTTGAAACCCCACGAAAACCAAGATATCGCTGGTTCTGCATATCAAACGCACTGTGGAGTGCTGAAAACACCAGATAACGTTTTGTCGCGTTAAATAGCTCGAATAGAGCGATCTCGATGATTCTGCATACTTCGGACAGAAGTCTCACCAAGATTATCGCTGAAAATGCATATCTCAGCTTGAAACCCCACGAAAACCCAGATATCGCCGGTTCTGCATATCAAACCAACTGTGGAGTGGTGAAAACACCAGACAACGTGTTTCTCGCATTAAATAGATCGAAAAGTGCGATCTCGATGATTCTGCATACTTCTAACCGAAGTCTCACCATGATTATCGCAGAAAATGCATATCTCTGCTAGAAACCCCGCGAAAACCAAGATATCTCCGGTTCTGCACATCCAACGAACTGTGGTGTGGTGAAAACCCCAGAAAACGTGTTTCTCGCATTAAATAGCTCGAAAAGAGCGCTCTTGATGTTTCTGCATACTTCGGACAGATGTTTCACCAAGATTATCGTAGAAAAAGCATATCTCAACTTGAAACCCGACGAAAACCAAACATCGCCGGTTCTGCATATCAAACCAACTGTGGAGTGGTGAAAGCACCAGATAACGTGTTTCTCGCATTAAATAGCTGGAAACGAGCGATCTCGATGATTAAGCATACTTCGGACAGATTTCTCACCAAGATTATCGCAGAAAATGCACATCTGAGCTTGAAACCCCACGAAAACCAGGATATCGTCGGTTCTGCATATCACACGCACTGTGGAGTGGTGAAAACACCAGATAACGTGTTTCTCCCATTAAATAGCTGGAAACGAGCGATCTCGATGATTAAGCATACTTCGGACAGATTTCTCACCAAGATTATCGCAGGAATTGCATATCTCAGCTTGAACCCCGACGAAATCCAAGATGTCGCCGGTTCTGCATATCAAACGCACTGTGGAGTGGTGAAAACTCCAGAAAACTTGTTTTTTCGCATTAAATAGCTCGAAAAGAGCGATCTTGATGATTCTGCATACTTCGGACAGATGTTTCTCCAAGATTATCGTAGAAAATGCATATCTAAACTTGAAACCCGACGAAAACCAAACATCGCCGGTTCTGCATATCAAACCAACTGTGGAGTGGTGAAAACCCCAGAAAACGTGTTTCTCGCATTAAATAGCTCGAAAAGTACGATCTCGATGACTCTGCATACTTCGGACAGAAGTCTCGCCAATATTTTCGCAGAAAATGCATATCTCAGCTAGAAACCCCACGAAAATCAAGATGTCGCCGGTTCTGCATATCAAACCCACTGTGGAGTGGTGAAAACACCGGATAACGTGTTTCTCGCATTAAATAGCTCGAAAAGATCGATCTCGATGATTCTGCATACATCGGACAGAAGTCTCACCAAGATTATCGCAGAAAATGCATATTTCAGCTTGACACCCCACGAAAACCAAGATATCTCCGGTTCTGCATATCCAACAAACAGTGGTGTGGTGAAATCGCCAGAAAACGTGTTTCTCGCATTAAATAGCTCGATAAGAGCGATCCCGATGATTCTGCATACTTCGGACAGAAGTCTCACCAAGATTGTCGCAGAAAATGCATATCTCAGCTTGAAACCCCAGGAAAACCAAGATATCTCCGGTTCTGCATATCCAACGAACAGAGGTGTGGTGAAAACCCCAGAAAACGTGTTTCTCGCATTAAATAGCTCGAAAAGAGTGATCTAGATGATTCTGCATACTTCGGTCTGAAGTCTCACCAATATTATCGCAGAAAATGCATATCTGAGCTTGAAACCCCACGAAAACCAGGATATCGTCGGTTCTGCACATCATACGCACTGTGGAGTGGTGAAAACACCAGTTAACGTGTCTCTCGCATTAAATAGCTCGAAAAGTGCGATCTCGATGATTCTGCATACATCGGACAGAAGTCTCACCAAGATTATCGCAGAAAATGCATATTTCAGCTTGAAACCCCACGAAAACCAAGATATCTCCGGTTCTGCATATCCAACGAACAGTGGTGTGGTGAAAACCCCAGAAAACGTGTTTCTCGCATTAAATAGCTCGAAAAGAGCGCTCTCGATTTTTATGCATACTTCGGACAGAAGTCTCACCAATATTATCGCAGAAAATGCATATCTCAGCTTGAAACCTCACGAACATCAAGATGTCGCCGGTTCTGCATATCAAACGCACTGTGGAGTGCTGAAAACACCAGATAACGTGTTTCTCGCATTAAATAGCTCGAAACGAGCGATCTCGATGATTCAGCATACTTCGGACAGAAGTCTCACCAAGATTATCTCAGGAATTGCATATCTCAGCTTGAACCCCGACGAAATCCAAGATGTCGCCGGTTCTGCATATCAAACGCACTGTGGAGTGGTGAAAACACCAGAAAACTTGTTTTTTCGCATTAAATAGCTCGAAAAGAGCGATCTTGATGATTCTGCATACTTCGGACAGATGTTTCACCAAGATTATCGTAGAAAATGCATATCTCAACTTGAAACCCGACGAAAACCAAACATCGCCGGTTCTGCATATCAAACCAACTGTGGAGTGGTGAAAACCCCAGAAAACGTGTTTCTCGCATTAAATAGCTCGAAAAGTACGATCTCGATGACTCTGCATACTTCGGACAGAAGTCTCACCAATATTTTCGCAGAAAATGCATATCTCAGCTAGAAACCCCACGAAAATCACGATGTCGCCGGTTCTGCATATCAAACGCACTGTGGAGTGGTGAAAACAACCAGATAACGTGTTTCTCGCATTAAATAGCTCGAATAGAGCTATCTCGAAGATTCTGCATACTTCTGACAGAAGACTCACCAAAATTATCGCAGAAAATGTATGTCTCAGCTGGAAACCCCACGAAAACCAAGATATCGCCGGTTCTGCATATCAGACGCACTGTGGAGTGGTGAAAACACCAGAAAACTTGTTTTTTCGCATTCAATATCTCGAAACGAGCGATCTAGATGATTCTGCAAACTTCTGACAGAAGTCTCACCAAGATTATCGTAGAAAATGCATATCTCAGCTTGAAACCCGACGAAATCCAAGATGTCGCCAGTTCTGCATATCAAACCCACTGTGGAGTGGTGAAAACACCGGATAACGTGTTTCTCGCATTAAATAGCTCGAAAAGAGTGATCTAGATGATTCTGCATACTTCTGTCTGAAGTCTCACCAATATTATCGCAGAAAATGCATATCTGAGCTTGAAACCCCACGAAAACCAGGATATCGTCGGTTCTGCACATCATACGCACTGTGGAGTGGTGAAAACACCAGTTAACGTGTCTCTCGCATTAAATAGCTCGAAAAGAGCGATCTCGATGATTCTGCATACATCGGACAGAAGTCTCACCAAGATTATCGCAGAAAATGCATATTTCAGCTTGAAACCCCACGAAAACCAAGATATCTCCGGTTCTGCATATCCAACGAACAGTGGTGTGGTGAAAACCCCAGAAAACGTGTTTCTCGCATTAAATAGCTCGAAAAGAGCGCTCTCGATTTTTCTGCATACTTCGGACAGAAGTCTCAACAAGATTATTGCAGAAAATGCATATCTCAGCTTGAAACCCCACGAAAACCAAGATATCTCCGGTTCTGCATATCCAACGAACTGTGGTGTGGTGAAAACCCCAGAAAACGTGTTTCTCGCATTAAATAGCTCGAAAAGAGCGCTCTCGATGTTTCTGCATACTTCGGACAGAAGTCTCACCAAGATTATCGCAGAAAATGCATATCTCAGCTTGAAACCCCACGAAAACCCAGATATCGCTGGTTCTACATATCAAACGCACTGCGGAGTGGTGAAAACACCAGATAACGTGTTTCTCGCATTAGATATCTCGAAAAAAGCGATCCCGATGATTCTGCATACTTCTGACAGAAGTCTCACCAAGATTATCGTAGAAAATGCATATCTCAGCTTGAACCCCGACGAAATCCAAGATGTCGCCGGTTCTGCATATCAAACGCACTGTGGGAGTGGTGAAAACACCAGAAAACTTGTTTTTTCGCATTAAATAGCTCGAAAAGAGCGATCTTGATGATTCTGCATACTTCGGACAGATGTTTCTCCAAGATTATCGTAGAAAATGCATATCTCAACTTGAAACCCGACGAAAACCAAACATCGCCGGTTCTGCATATCAAACCAACTGTGGAGTGGTGAAAACCCCAGAAAACGTGTTTCTCGCATTAAATAGCTCGAAAAGTACGATCTCGATGACTCTGCATACTTCGGACAGAAGTCTCACCAATATTTTCGCAGAAAATGCATATCTCAGCTAGAAACCCCACGAAAATCAAGATGTCGCCGGTTCTGCATATCAAACGCACTGTGGAGTGGTGAAAACAACTAGATAACGTGTTTCTCGCATTAAATAGCTCGAATAGAGCGATCTCGAAGATTCTGCATACTTCTGACAGAAGACTCACCATGATTATCGCAGAAAATGTATGTCTCAGCTGGAAACCCCACGAAAACCAAGAACTTGCCAGTTCTGCATATCAAACCCACTGTGGAGTGGTGAAAACACCGGATAACGTGTTTCTCGCATTAAATAGCTCGAAAAGATCGATCTCGATGATTCTGCATACATCGGACAGAAGTCTCACCAAGATTATCGTAGAAAATGCATATCTCAGCTTGAAACCCGACGAAATCCAAGATGTCGCCAGTTCTGCATATCAAACCCACTGTGGAGTGGTGAAAACACCGGATAACGTGTTTCTCGCATTAAATAGCTCGAAAAGATCGATCTCGATGATTCTGCATACATCGGACAGAAGTCTCACCAAGATTATCGCAGAAAATGCACATTTCAGCTTGAAACCCCACGAAAACCAAGATATCTCCGGTTCTGCATATCCAACGAACAGTGGTGTGGTGAAATCGCCAGAAAACGTGTTTCTCGCATTAAATAGCTCGATAAGAGCGATCCCGATGATTCTGCATACTTCGGGCAGAAGTCTCACCAAGATTGTCGCAGAAAATGCATATCTCAGCTTGAAACCCCAGGAAATTAAGATATCTCCGGTTCTGCATATCCAACGAACTGTGGTGTGGTGAAAATCCCAGAAAACGTGATTCTCGCATTAAATAGTTCGATAAGAGCGATCCCGATGATTCTGCTTACTTCGGACACAAGTCTCACCAAGATTGTCGCAGAAAATGCATATCTCAGCTTGAAACCCCAGGAAAACCAAGATATCTCCGGTTCTGCATATCCAACGAACAGAGGTGTGGTGAAAACCCCAGAAAACGTGATTCTCGCATTAAATAGCTCGAAAAGTGTGCTCTCGATGTTTCTGCATACTTCGGACAGAAGTCTCACCAAGATTATCGCAGAAAATGCATATCTCAGCTTGAAACCCCACGAAAACCCAGATATCGCTGGTTCTACATATCAAACGGACTGCGGAGTGGTGAAAACACCAGTTAACGTGTTTCTCGCATTAAATAGCTCGAAAAGAGCGATCTAGATGATTCTGCAAACTTCTGACAGAAGTCTCACCAAGATTATCGTAGAAAATGCATATCTCAGCTTGAAACCCGACGAAATCCAAGATGTCGCCAGTTCTGCATATCAATCCCACTGTGGAGTGGTGAAAACACCGGATAACGTGTTTCTCGCATTAAATAGCTCGAAAAGAGCGATCTCGATGATTCTGCATACATCGGACAGAAGTCTCACCAAGATTATCGCAGAAAATGCATATTTCAGCTTGAAACCCCACGAAAACCATGATATCTCCGGTTCTGCATATCCAACGAACAGTGGTGTGGTGAAATCGCCAGAAAACGTGTTTCTCGCATTAAATAGCTCGAAAAGAGCGATCCCGATGATTCTGCATACATCGGACAGAAGTCTCATCAAGATTATCGCAGAAAATGCATATTTCAGCTTGAAACCCCACGAAAAACAAGATATCTCCGGTTCTGCATATCCAACGAACAGTGGTGTGGTGAAAACCCCAGAAAACGTGTTTCTCGCATTAAATAGCTCGAAAAGAGCGCTCTCGATTTTTCTGCATACTTCGGACTGAAGTCTCAACAAGATTATTGCAGAAAATGCATATCTCAGCTTGAAACCCCACGAAAACCAAGATATCTCCGGTTCTGCATATCCAACGAACTGTGGTGTGGTGAAAACCCCAGAAAACGTGATTCTCGCATTAAATAGCTCGAAAAGAGTGCTCTCGATGTTTCTGCATACTTCGAACAGAAGTCTCACCAAGATTATCGCAGAAAATGCATATCTCAGCTTGAAACCCGACGAAATCCAAGATGTCGCCAGTTCTGCATATCAAACCCACTGTGGAGTGGTGAAAACACCGGATAACGTGTTTCTCGCATTAAATAGCTCGAAAAGAGCGATCTCGATGATTCTGCATACATCGGACAGAAGTCTCACCAAGATTATCGCAGAAAATGCATATTTCAGCTTGAAACCCGACGAAATACAAGATGTCGCCAGTTCTGCATATCAAACAACTGTGGAGTGGTGAAAACACCAGACAACGTGTTTCTCGCATGAAATAGATCGAAAAGTGCGATCTCGATGATTCTGCATACTTCTAACAGAAGTCTCACCATGATTATCGCAGAAAATGCATATCTCTGCTAGAAACCCCACGAAAACCAAGATATCTCCTGTTCTGCATATCCAACGAACTGTGGAGTGGTGAAAACCCCAGAAAACGTGTTTCTCGCATTAAATAGCTCGAAAAGTACGATCTCGATGACTCTGCATACTTCGGACATAAGTCTCACCAAGATTATCGCAGAAATTGCATATCTCATCTTGAAACCCCACGAAAACCTAGATATCGCTGGTTCTGCATATCAAACGCACTGTGGAGTGCTGAAAACACCAGATATCCTGTTTCTCGCATTAAATAGCTCGAAAAGTGCGATCTCGATGATTCTGCATACTTCGGACAGAAGTCTCACCATGATTATCGTAAAAAATGCATATCTCAGCTTGAAACCCCACGAAAACCAAGATATCGCTGGTTCTGCATATCAAACGCACTGTGGAGTGGTGAAAACACCAGATAACGTGTTTCTCGCATTAAATAGATCGAAATGTGCGATCTCGATGATTCTGCATACTTCTAACAGATGTCTCACCATGATTATCGCAGAAAATGCATTTCTCTGCTAGAAACCCCACGAAAACCAAGATATCTCCTGTTCTGCATATCCAACGAAATGTGGAGTGGTGAAAACCCCAGAAAACGTGTTTCTCGCATTAAATAGCTCGAAATGAGCGATCCCGATGATTCTGCATACTTCTGACAGAAGTCTCACCATGATTATCGCAGAAAATGCATATCTCAACTTGATACCCTACGACAGCCAAGATGTAGCCGGTTCTGCATATTAAACGCACTGTGGAGTGGTGAAAACACCAGATAACGTGTTTCTCGCATTAACTAGCTCGAAAAGAGGGATCTCGATGATTCTGCATACTTCTGACAGAAGACTCACCAAGATTATCGCAGAAAATGCAAGTCTCAGCTTGAAAACCGACGAAATCCAAGATGTCGCTGGTTCCGCATATCAAACGCACTGTGGAGTGGTGAAAACACCAATTAACGTGTTTCTCGCATTAAATAGCTCGAAAAGAGGGATCTCGATGATTCTGCATACTTCTGACTGAAGTCTCACCAAGATTATCGCAGAAAATGCATATCTCAGCTTGAAACCTCACGAAAATCAAGATGTCGCCCGTTCTGCATATCAAACGCACTGTGGAGTGGTGAAAACAACCAGATATCGTGTTTCTCGCATTAAGTAGCTCGAAAAGAACGATCTCGAAGATTCTGCATACTTCTGACAGACGTCTCACCAAGATTATCGTAGAAAATGCATATTTCATCTGGAAACACCACGAAAATCGAGATATCGCCGGTTCTGCATATCACACGCACTGTGGAATGTTGAAAACACCAGAAAACTTGTTTTTTCGCATTAAATAGCTCGAAAAGAGCGATATAGAAGATTCTGCATATTTCTGACATGATGTCTCACCAAGATTATCGCAGAAAATGCATATCTCAGCTTGAAACCTCACGAAAATCAAGATGTCGCCCGTTCTGCATATCAAACGCACTGTGGAGTGGTGAAAACAACCAGATATCGTGTTTCTCGCATTAAGTTGCTCGAAAAGAACGATCTCGAAGATTCTGCATACTTCTGGCAGAAGACTCACCTAGATTATCGCAGAAAATGCATATCTCTGCTAGAAACCCCACGAAAACCAAGATATCTCCTGTTCTGCATATACAACGAACTGTGGAGTGGTGAAAACACCAGATAACGTGTTTCTCGCATTAACTAGCTCGAAATGAGCGATCTCGAAGATTCTGCATACTTCTGACTGAAGTCTCACCAAGATTATCGCAGAAAATGCATATTTCAGCTTGAAACCCCACGAAAACCAAGATATCGCCGGTTCTGCATATCATACGCACTGTGGAGTGCTGAAAACACCAGATATCGTGTTTCTCGCATTAAATAGCTCGAAAAGAGCGATCTAGATGATTCTGCATACTTCTGGCAGAAGACTCACCTAGATTATCGCAGAAAATGCATATCTCTGCTAGAAACCCCACGCAAACCAAGATATCTCCTGTTCTGCATATACAACGAACTGTGGAGTGGTGAAAACCCCAGAAAACTTGTTTCTCGCATTAAATAGCTCGAAAAGTACGATCTGGATGACTCTGCATACTTCGGACAGAAGTCTCACCAAGATTATCGCAGACAATGCATATCTCAGCTTGAAACCCCACGAAAACCAAGATATCGCCGGATCTGCATATCATACGCACTGTGGAGTGCTGAAAACACCAGATATCGTGTTTTTCGCATTAAATAGCTCGAAAAGTGCGATCTAGATGATTCTGCATACTTCTAACAGAAGTCTCACCAAGCTTATCGCAGAAAATGCATATCTGAGCTTGAAACCCCACGAAAATCAAGATGTCGCCGCTTCTGCATATCAAACGCACTGTGGAGTGGTGAAAACAACCAGATAACCTGTTTCTCGAATTAAATAGCTCGAAAAGAACGATCTAGATTATTCTGCATACTTCTGCCAGAAGTCTCACCAAGATTATCGTAGAAAATGCATATCTCAACTTGAAACCCGACGAAAACCAAACATCGCGGGTTCTGCATATCAAACCAACTGTGGAGTGGTGAAAACACCAGACAACGTGTTTCTCGCATGAAATAGATCGAAAAGTGCGATCTCGATGATTCTGCATACTTCTAACAGAAGTCTCACCATGATTATCGCAGAAAATGCATATCTCTGCTAGAAACCCCACGAAAACCAAGATATCGCTGGTTCTGGATATCAAACGCACTGTGGAGTGGTGAGAACACCAGATAACGTGTTTCTCGCATTAAATAGATCGAAATGTGCGATCTCGATGATTCTGCATACTTCTAACAGAAGTCTCACCATGATTATCGCAGAAAATGCATTTCTCTGCTAGAAACCCCACGAAAACCAAGATATCTGCTGTTCTGCATATCCAACGAAATGTGGAGTGGTGAAAACCCCAGAAAACGTGTTTCTCGCATTAAATAGCTCGAAAAGAGCGATCCCGATGATTCTGCATACTTCTGACAGAAGTCTCACCATGATTATCGCAGAAAATGCATATCTCAACTTGATACCCTACGACAGCCAAGATGTAGCCGGTTCTGCATATTAAACGCACTGTGGAGTGGTGAAAACACCAGATAACGTGTTTCTCGCATTAACTAGCTCGAAAAGAGGGATCTCGATGATTCTGCATACTTCTGACAGAAGACTCACCAAGATTATCGCAGAAAATGCATGTCTCAGCTTGAAAACCGACGAAATCCAAGATGTCGCTGGTTCCGCATATCAAACGCACTGTGGAGTGGTGAAAACACCAATTAACGTGTTTCTCGCATTAAATAGCTCGAAAAGAGGGATCTCGATGATTCTGCATACTTCTGACAGAAGACTCACCAAGATTATCGCAGAAAATGCATATCTCAGCTGGAAACACCACGAAAATCAAGATATCATCGGTTCTGCATATCAAACGCACTGTGGAATGTTGAAAACACCAGAAAACTTGTTTTTTCGCATTAAATAGCTCGAAAAGAGCGATATAGAAGATTCTGCATATTTCTGACTGAAGTCTCACCAAGATTATCGCAGAAAATGCATATCTCAGCTTGAAACCTCACGAAAATCAAGATGTCGCCCGTTCTGCATATCAAACGCACTGTGGAGTGGTGAAAACAACCAGATATCGTGTTTCTCGCATTAAGTAGCTCGAAAAGAACGATCTCGAAGATTCTGCATACTTCTGACAGACGTCTCACCAAGATTATCGTAGAAAATGCATATTTCAGCTGGAAACACCACGAAAATCAAGATGTCGCCGGTTCTGCATATCAAACGCACTGTGGAGTGGTGAAAACAACTAGATAACGTGTTTCTCGCATTAAATAGCTCGAATAGAGCGATCTCGAAGATTCTGCATACTTCTGACAGAAGACTCACCATGATTATCGCAGAAAATGTATGTCTCAGCTGGAAACCCCACGAAAACCAAGAACTTGCCAGTTCTGCATATCAAACCCACTGTGGAGTGGTGAAAACACCAATTAACGTGTTTCTCGCATTAAATAGCTCGAAAAGAGGGATCTCGATGATTCTGCATACTTCGGACAGAAGTCTCAACAAGATTATTGCAGAAAATGCATATCTCAGCTTGAAACCCCACGAAAACCAAGATATCTCCGGTTCTGCATATCCAACGAACTGTGGTGTGGTGAAAACCCCAGAAAACGTGTTTCTCGCATTAAATAGCTCGAAAAGAGCGCTCTCGATGTTTCTGCATACTTCGGACAGAAGTCTCACCAAGATTATCGCAGAAAATGCATATCTCAGCTTGAAACCCCACGAAAACCCAGATATCGCTGGTTCTACATATCAAACGCACTGCGGAGTGGTGAAAACACCAGATAACGTGTTTCTCGCATTAGATATCTCGAAAAAAGCGATCCCGATGATTCTGCATACTTCTGACAGAAGTCTCACCCAGATTATCGTAGAAAATGCATATCTCAGCTTGAACCCCGACGAAATCCAAGATGTCGCCGGTTCTGCATATCAAACGCACTGTGGGAGTGGTGAAAACACCAGAAAACTTGTTTTTTCGCATTAAATAGCTCGAAAAGAGCGATCTTGATGATTCTGCATACTTCGGACAGATGTTTCTCCAAGATTATCGTAGAAAATGCATATCTCAACTTGAAACCCGACGAAAACCAAACATCGCCGGTTCTGCATATCAAACCAACTGTGGAGTGGTGAAAACCCCAGAAAACGTGTTTCTCGCATTAAATAGCTCGAAAAGTACGATCTCGATGACTCTGCATACTTCGGACAGAAGTCTCACCAATATTTTCGCAGAAAATGCATATCTCAGCTAGAAACCCCACGAAAATCAAGATGTCGCCGGTTCTGCATATCAAACGCACTGTGGAGTGGTGAAAACAACTAGATAACGTGTTTCTCGCATTAAATAGCTCGAATAGAGCGATCTCGAAGATTCTGCATACTTCTGACAGAAGACTCACCATGATTATCGCAGAAAATGTATGTCTCAGCTGGAAACCCCACGAAAACCAAGAACTTGCCAGTTCTGCATATCAAACCCACTGTGGAGTGGTGAAAACACCGGATAACGTGTTTCTCGCATTAAATAGCTCGAAAAGATCGATCTCGATGATTCAGCATACTTCGGACTGAAGTCTCAACAAGATTATTGCAGAAAATGCATATCTCAGCTTGAAACCCCACGAAAACCAAGATATCTCCGGTTCTGCATATCCAACGAACTGTGGTGTGGTGAAAACCCCAGAAAACGTGATTCTCGCATTAAATAGCTCGAAAAGAGTGCTCTCGATGTTTCTGCATACTTCGGACAGAAGTCTCACCAAGATTATCGCAGAAAATGCATATCTCAGCTTGAAACCCGACGAAATCCAAGATGTCGCCAGTTCTGCATATCAAACCCACTGTGGAGTGGTGAAAACACCGGATAACGTGTTTCTCGCATTAAATAGCTCGAAAAGAGCGATCTCGATGATTCTGCATACATCGGACAGAAGTCTCACCAAGATTATCGCAGAAAATGCATATTTCAGCTTGAAACCCGACGAAATACAAGATGTCGCCAGTTCTGCATATCAAACAACTGTGGAGTGGTGAAAACACCAGACAACGTGTTTCTCGCATGAAATAGATCGAAAAGTGCGATCTCGATGATTCTGCATACTTCTAACAGAAGTCTCACCATGATTATCGCAGAAAATGCATATCTCTGCTAGAAACCCCACGAAAACCAAGATATCTCCTGTTCTGCATATCCAACGAACTGTGGAGTGGTGAAAACCCCAGAAAACGTGTTTCTCGCATTAAATAGCTCGAAAAGTACGATCTCGATGACTCTGCATACTTCGGACATAAGTCTCACCAAGATTATCGCAGAAATTGCATATCTCATCTTGAAACCCCACGAAAACCTAGATATCGCTGGTTCTGCATATCAAACGCACTGTGGAGTGCTGAAAACACCAGATATCCTGTTTCTCGCATTAAATAGCTCGAAAAGTGCGATCTCGATGATTCTGCATACTTCGGACAGAAGTCTCACCATGATTATCGTAAAAAATGCATATCTCAGCTTGAAACCCCACGAAAACCAAGATATCGCTGGTTCTGCATATCAAACGCACTGTGGAGTGGTGAAAACACCAGATAACGTGTTTCTCGCATTAAATAGATCGAAATGTGCGATCTCGATGATTCTGCATACTTCTAACAGAAGTCTCACCATGATTATCGCAGAAAATGCATTTCTCTGCTAGAAACCCCACGAAAACCAAGATATCTCCTGTTCTGCATATCCAACGAAATGTGGAGTGGTGAAAACCCCAGAAAACGTGTTTCTCGCATTAAATAGCTCGAAAAGAGGGATCTCGATGATTCTGCATACTTCTGACAGAAGACTCACCAAGATTATCGCAGAAAATGCATGTCTCAGCTTGAAAACCGACGAAATCCAAGATGTCGCTGGTTCCGCATATCAAACGCACTGTGGAGTGGTGAAAACACCAATTAACGTGTTTCTCGCATTAAATAGCTCGAAAAGAGGGATCTCGATGATTCTGCATACTTCTGACTGAAGTCTCACCAAGATTATCGCAGAAAATGCATATCTCAGCTTGAAACCTCACGAAAATCAAGATGTCGCCCGTTCTGCATATCAAACGCACTGTGGAGTGGTGAAAACAACCAGATATCGTGTTTCTCGCATTAAGTAGCTCGAAAAGAACGATCTCGAAGATTCTGCATACTTCTGACAGACGTCTCACCAAGATTATCGTAGAAAATGCATATTTCATCTGGAAACACCACGAAAATCGAGATATCGCCGGTTCTGCATATCACACGCACTGTGGAATGTTGAAAACACCAGAAAACTTGTTTTTTCGCATTAAATAGCTCGAAAAGAGCGATATAGAAGATTCTGCATATTTCTGACATGATGTCTCACCAAGATTATCGCAGAAAATGCATATCTCAGCTTGAAACCTCACGAAAATCAAGATGTCGCCCGTTCTGCATATCAAACGCACTGTGGAGTGGTGAAAACAACCAGATATCGTGTTTCTCGCATTAAGTTGCTCGAAAAGAACGATCTCGAAGATTCTGCATACTTCTGGCAGAAGACTCACCTAGATTATCGCAGAAAATGCATATCTCTGCTAGAAACCCCACGAAAACCAAGATATCTCCTGTTCTGCATATACAACGAACTGTGGAGTGGTGAAAACACCAGATAACGTGTTTCTCGCATTAACTAGCTCGAAATGAGCGATCTCGAAGATTCTGCATACTTCTGACTGAAGTCTCACCAAGATTATCGCAGAAAATGCATATTTCAGCTTGAAACCCCACGAAAACCAAGACATCGCCGGTTCTGCATATCATACGCACTGTGGAGTGCTGAAAACACCAGATATCGTGTTTCTCGCATTAAATAGCTCGAAAAGAGCGATCTAGATGATTCTGCATACTTCTGGCAGAAGACTCACCTAGATTATCGCAGAAAATGCATATCTCTGCTAGAAACCCCACGCAAACCAAGATATCTCCTGTTCTGCATATACAACGAACTGTGGAGTGGTGAAAACCCCAGAAAACTTGTTTCTCGCATTAAATAGCTCGAAAAGTACGATCTGGATGACTCTGCATACTTCGGACAGAAGTCTCACCAAGATTATCGCAGACAATGCATATCTCAGCTTGAAACCCCACGAAAACCAAGATATCGCCGGTTCTGCATATCATACGCACTGTGGAGTGCTGAAAACACCAGATATCGTGTTTTTCGCATTAAATAGCTCGAAAAGTGCGATCTAGATGATTCTGCATACTTCTAACAGAAGTCTCACCAAGCTTATCGCAGAAAATGCATATCTGAGCTTGAAACCCCACGAAAATCAAGATGTCGCCGCTTCTGCATATCAAACGCACTGTGGAGTGGTGAAAACAACCAGATAACGTGTTTCTCGAATTAAATAGCTCGAAAAGAACGATCTAGATTATTCTGCATACTTCTGCCAGAAGTCTCACCAAGATTATCGTAGAAAATGCATATCTCAACTTGAAACCCGACGAAAACCAAACATCGCGGGTTCTGCATATCAAACCAACTGTGGAGTGGTGAAAACACCAGACAACGTGTTTCTCGCATGAAATAGATCGAAAAGTGCGATCTCGATGATTCTGCATACTTCTAACAGAAGTCTCACCATGATTATCGCAGAAAATGCATATCTCTGCTAGAAACCCCACGAAAACCAAGATATCGCTGGTTCTGGATATCAAACGCACTGTGGAGTGGTGAAAACACCAGATAACGTGTTTCTCGCATTAAATAGATCGAAATGTGCGATCTCGATGATTCTGCATACTTCTAACAGAAGTCTCACCATGATTATCGCAGAAAATGCATTTCTCTGCTAGAAACCCCACGAAAACCAAGATATCTGCTGTTCTGCATATCCAACGAAATGTGGAGTGGTGAAAACCCCAGAAAACGTGTTTCTCGCATTAAATAGCTCGAAAAGAGCGATCCCGATGATTCTGCATACTTCTGACAGAAGTCTCACCATGATTATCGCAGAAAATGCATATCTCAACTTGATACCCTACGACAGCCAAGATGTAGCCGGTTCTGCATATTAAACGCACTGTGGAGTGGTGAAAACACCAGATAACGTGTTTCTCGCATTAACTAGCTCGAAAAGAGGGATCTCGATGATTCTGCATACTTCTGACAGAAGACTCACCAAGATTATCGCAGAAAATGCATGTCTCAGCTTGAAAACCGACGAAATCCAAGATGTCGCTGGTTCCGCATATCAAACGCACTGTGGAGTGGTGAAAACACCAATTAACGTGTTTCTCGCATTAAATAGCTCGAAAAGAGGGATCTCGATGATTCTGCATACTTCTGACAGAAGACTCACCAAGATTATCGCAGAAAATGCATATCTCAGCTGGAAACACCACGAAAATCAAGATATCATCGGTTCTGCATATCAAACGCACTGTGGAATGTTGAAAACACCAGAAAACTTGTTTTTTCGCATTAAATAGCTCGAAAAGAGCGATATAGAAGATTCTGCATATTTCTGACTGAAGTCTCACCAAGATTATCGCAGAAAATGCATATCTCAGCTTGAAACCTCACGAAAATCAAGATGTCGCCCGTTCTGCATATCAAACGCACTGTGGAGTGGTGAAAACAACCAGATATCGTGTTTCTCGCATTAAGTAGCTCGAAAAGAACGATCTCGAAGATTCTGCATACTTCTGACAGACGTCTCACCAAGATTATCGTAGAAAATGCATATTTCAGCTGGAAACACCACGAAAATCAAGATGTCGCCGGTTCTGCATATCAAACGCACTGTGGAGTGGTGAAAACAACTAGATAACGTGTTTCTCGCATTAAATAGCTCGAATAGAGCGATCTCGAAGATTCTGCATACTTCTGACAGAAGACTCACCATGATTATCGCAGAAAATGTATGTCTCAGCTGGAAACCCCACGAAAACCAAGAACTTGCCAGTTCTGCATATCAAACCCACTGTGGAGTGGTGAAAACACCAATTAACGTGTTTCTCGCATTAAATAGCTCGAAAAGAGGGATCTCGATGATTCTGCATACTTCGGACAGAAGTCTCAACAAGATTATTGCAGAAAATGCATATCTCAGCTTGAAACCCCACGAAAACCAAGATATCTCCGGTTCTGCATATCCAACGAACTGTGGTGTGGTGAAAACCCCAGAAAACGTGTTTCTCGCATTAAATAGCTCGAAAAGAGCGCTCTCGATGTTTCTGCATACTTCGGACAGAAGTCTCACCAAGATTATCGCAGAAAATGCATATCTCAGCTTGAAACCCCACGAAAACCCAGATATCGCTGGTTCTACATATCAAACGCACTGCGGAGTGGTGAAAACACCAGATAACGTGTTTCTCGCATTAGATATCTCGAAAAAAGCGATCCCGATGATTCTGCATACTTCTGACAGAAGTCTCACCAAGATTATCGTAGAAAATGCATATCTCAGCTTGAACCCCGACGAAATCCAAGATGTCGCCGGTTCTGCATATCAAACGCACTGTGGGAGTGGTGAAAACACCAGAAAACTTGTTTTTTCGCATTAAATAGCTCGAAAAGAGCGATCTTGATGATTCTGCATACTTCGGACAGATGTTTCTCCAAGATTATCGTAGAAAATGCATATCTCAACTTGAAACCCGACGAAAACCAAACATCGCCGGTTCTGCATATCAAACCAACTGTGGAGTGGTGAAAACCCCAGAAAACGTGTTTCTCGCATTAAATAGCTCGAAAAGTACGATCTCGATGACTCTGCATACTTCGGACAGAAGTCTCACCAATATTTTCGCAGAAAATGCATATCTCAGCTAGAAACCCCACGAAAATCAAGATGTCGCCGGTTCTGCATATCAAACGCACTGTGGAGTGGTGAAAACAACTAGATAACGTGTTTCTCGCATTAAATAGCTCGAATAGAGCGATCTCGAAGATTCTGCATACTTCTGACAGAAGACTCACCATGATTATCGCAGAAAATGTATGTCTCAGCTGGAAACCCCACGAAAACCAAGAACTTGCCAGTACTGCATATCAAACCCACTGTGGAGTGGTGAAAACACCGGATAACGTGTTTCTCGCATTAAATAGCTCGAAAAGATCGATCTCGATGATTCTGCATACATCGGACAGAAGTCTCACCAAGATTATCGTAGAAAATGCATATCTCAGCTTGAAACCCGACGAAATCCAAGATGTCGCCAGTTCTGCATATCAAACCCACTGTGGAGTGGTGAAAACACCGGATAACGTGTTTCTCGCATTAAATAGCTCGAAAAGATCGATCTCGATGATTCTGCATACATCGGACAGAAGTCTCACCAAGATTATCGCAGAAAATGCACATTTCAGCTTGAAACCCCACGAAAACCAAGATATCTCCGGTTCTGCATATCCAACGAACAGTGGTGTGGTGAAATCGCCAGAAAACGTGTTTCTCGCATTAAATAGCTCGATAAGAGCGATCCCGATGATTCTGCATACTTCGGACAGAAGTCTCACCAAGATTGTCGCAGAAAATGCATATCTCAGCTTGAAACCCCAGGAAATTAAGATATCTCCGGTTCTGCATATCCAACGAACTGTGGTGTGGTGAAAACCCCAGAAAACGTGATTCTCGCATTAAATAGTTCGATAAGAGCGATCCCGATGATTCTGCACACTTCGGACACAAGTCTCACCAAGATTGTCGCAGAAAATGCATATCTCAGCTTGAAACCCCAGGAAAACCAAGATATCTCCGGTTCTGCATATCCAACGAACAGAGGTGTGGTGAAAACCCCAGAAAACGTGTTTCTCGCATTAAATAGCTCGAAAAGAGCGCTCTCGATTTTTCTGCATACTTCGGACAGAAGTCTCAACAAGATTATTGCAGAAAATGCATATCTCAGCTTGAAACCCCACGAAAACCAAGATATCTCCGGTTCTGCATATCCAACGAACTGTGGTGTGGTGAAAACCCCAGAAAACGTGATTCTCGCATTAAATAGCTCGAAAAGAGTGCTCTCGATGTTTCTGCATACTTCGGACAGAAGTCTCACCAAGATTATCGCAGAAAATGCATATCTCAGCTTGAAACCCCACGAAAACCCAGATATCGCTGGTTCTACATATCAAACGGACTGCGGAGTGGTGAAAACACCAGTTAACGTGTTTCTCGCATTAAATAGCTCGAAAAGAGCGATCTAGATGATTCTGCAAACTTCTGACAGAAGTCTCACCAAGATTATCGTAGAAAATGCATATCTCAGCTTGAAACCCGACGAAATCCAAGATGTCGCCAGTTCTGCATATCAAACCCACTGTGGAGTGGTGAAAACACCGGATAACGTGTTTCTCGCATTAAATAGATCGAAAAGAGCGATCTCGATGATTCTGCATACATCGGACAGAAGTCTCACCAAGATTATCGCAGAAAATGCATATTTCAGCTTGAAACCCCACGAAAACCATGATATCTCAGGTTCTGCATATCCAACGAACAGTGGTGTGGTGAAATCGCCAGAAAACGTGTTTCTCGCATTAAATAGCTCGAAAAGAGCGATCCCGATGATTCTGCATACATCGGACAGAAGTCTCACCAAGATTATCGCAGAAAATGCATATTTCAGCTTGAAACCCCACGAAAACCAAGATATCTCCGGTTCTGCATATCCAACGAACAGTGGTGTGGTGAAAACCCCAGAAAACGTGTTTCTCGCATTAAATAGCTCGAAAAGAGCGCTCTCGATTTTTCTGCATACTTCGGACAGAAGTCTCAACAAGATTATTGCAGAAAATGCATATCTCAGCTTGAAACCCCACGAAAACCAAGATATCTCCGGTTCTGCATATCCAACGGACTGTGGAGTGGTGAAAACCCCAGAAAACGTGTTTCTCGCATTAAATAGCTCGAAAAGTACGATCTCGATGACTCTGCATACTTCGGACATAAGTCTCACCAAGATTATCGCAGAAATTGCATATCTCAGCTTGAAACCCCACGAAAACCTAGATATCGCTGGTTCTGCATATCAAACGCACTGTGGAGTGCTGAAAACACCAGATATCCTGTTTCTCGCATTAAATAGCTCGAAAAGTGCGATCTCGATGATTCTGCATACTTCGGACAGAAGTCTCACCATGATTATCGTAAAAAATGCATATCTCAGCTTGAAACCCCACGAAAACCAAGATATCGCTGGTTCTGCATATCAAACGCACTGTGGAGTGGTGAAAACACCAGATAACGTGTTTCTCGCATTAAATAGATCGAAATGTGCGATCTCGATGATTCTGCATACTTCTAACAGAAGTCTCACCATGATTATCGCAGAAAATGCATTTCTCTGCTAGAAACCCCACGAAAACCAAGATATCTCCTGTTCTGCATATCCAACGAAATGTGGAGTGGTGAAAACCCCAGAAAACGTGTTTCTCGCATTAAATAGCTCGAAATGAGCGATCCCGATGATTCTGCATACTTCTGACAGAGGTCTCACCCTGATTATCGCAGAAAATGCATATCTCAACTTGATACCCTACAACAGCCAAGATGTAGCCGGTTCTGCATATTAAACGCACTGTGGAGTGGTGAAAACACCAGATAACGTGTTTCTCGCATTAACTAGCTCGAAAAGAGGGATCTCGATGATTCTGCATACTTCTGACAGAAGACTCACCAAGATTATCGCAGAAAATGCATGTCTCAGCTTGAAAACCGACGAAATCCAAGATGTCGCTGGTTCCGCATATCAAACGCACTGTGGAGTGGTGAAAACCCCAGAAAACGTGTTTCTCGCATTAAATAGCTCGAAATGAGCGATCCCGATGATTCTGCATATTTCTGACATGATGTCTCACCAAGATTATCGCAGAAAATGCATATCTCAGCTTGAAACCTCACGAAAATCAAGATGTCGCCCGTTCTGCATATCAAACGCACTGTGGAGTGGTGAAAACAACCAGATATCGTGTTTCTCGCATTAAGTTGCTCGAAAAGAACGATCTCGAAGATTCTGCATACTTCTGGCAGAAGACTCACCTAGATTATCGCAGAAAATGCATATCTCTGCTAGAAACCGCACGAAAACCAAGATATCTCCTGTTCTGCATATACAACGAACTGTGGAGTGGTGAAAACACCAGATAACGTGTTTCTCGCATTAACTAGCTCGAAATGAGCGATCTCGAAGATTCTGCATACTTCTGACTGAAGTCTCACCAAGATTATCGCAGAAAATGCATATTTCAGCTTGAAACCCCACGAAAACCAAGATATCGCCGGTTCTGCATATCATACGCACTGTGGAGTGCTGAAAACACCAGATATCGTGTTTCTCGCATTAAATAGCTCGAAAAGAGCGATCTAGATGATTCTGCATACTTCTGGCAGAAGACTCACCTAGATTATCGCAGAAAATGCATATCTCTGCTAGAAACCCCACGCAAACCAAGATATCTCCTGTTCTGCATATACAACGAACTGTGGAGTGGTGAAAACCCCAGAAAACTTGTTTCTCGCATTAAATAGCTCGAAAAGTACGATCTCGATGACTCTGCATACTTCGGACAGAAGTCTCACCAAGATTATCGCAGACAATGCATATCTCAGCTTGAAACCCCACGAAAACCAAGATATCGCCGGTTCTGCATATCATACGCACTGTGGAGTGCTGAAAACACCAGATATCGTGTTTTTCGCATTAAATAGCTCGAAAAGTGCGATCTAGATGATTCTGCATACTTCTAACAGAAGTCTCACCAAGCTTATCGCAGAAAATGCATATCTGAGCTTGAAACCCCACGAAAATCAAGATGTCGCCGCTTCTGCATATCAAACGCACTGTGGAGTGGTGAAAACAACCAGATAACGTGTTTCTCGAATTAAATAGCTCGAAAAGAACGATCTAGATTATTCTGCATACTTCTGCCAGAAGTCTCACCAAGATTATCGTAGAAAATGCATATCTCAACTTGAAACCCGACGAAAACCAAACATCGCGGGTTCTGCATATCAAACCAACTGTGGAGTGGTGAAAACACCAGACAACGTGTTTCTCGCATGAAATAGATCGAAAAGTGCGATCTCGATGATTCTGCATACTTCTAACAGAAGTCTCACCATGATTATCGCAGAAAATGCATATCTCTGCTAGAAACCCCACGAAAACCAAGATATCGCTGGTTCTGGATATCAAACGCACTGTGGAGTGGTGAAAACACCAGATAACGTGTTTCTCGCATTAAATAGATCGAAATGTGCGATCTCGATGATTCTGCATACTTCTAACAGAAGTCTCACCATGATTATCGCAGAAAATGCATTTCTCTGCTAGAAACCCCACGAAAACCAAGATATCTGCTGTTCTGCATATCCAACGAAATGTGGAGTGGTGAAAACCCCAGAAAACGTGTTTCTCGCATTAAATAGCTCGAAAAGAGCGATCCCGATGATTCTGCATACTTCTGACAGAAGTCTCACCATGATTATCGCAGAAAATGCATATCTCAACTTGATACCCTACGACAGCCAAGATGTAGCCGGTTCTGCATATTAAACGCACTGTGGAGTGGTGAAAACACCAGATAACGTGTTTCTCGCATTAACTAGCTCGAAAAGAGGGATCTCGATGATTCTGCATACTTCTGACAGAAGACTCACCAAGATTATCGCAGAAAATGCATGTCTCAGCTTGAAAACCGACGAAATCCAAGATGTCGCTGGTTCCGCATATCAAACGCACTGTGGAGTGGTGAAAACACCAGACAACGTGTTTCTCGCATGAAATAGATCGAAAAGTGCGATCTCGATGATTCTGCATACTTCTAACAGAAGTCTCACCATGATTATCGCAGAAAATGCATATCTCTGCTAGAAACCCCACGAAAACCAAGATATCTCCTGTTCTGCATATCCAACGGACTGTGGAGTGGTGAAAACCCCAGAAAACGTGTTTCTCGCATTAAATAGCTCGAAAAGTACGATCTCGATGACTCTGCATACTTCGGACATAAGTCTCACCAAGATTATCGCAGAAATTGCATATCTCAGCTTGAAACCCCACGAAAACCTAGATATCGCTGGTTCTGCATATCAAACGCACTGTGGAGTGCTGAAAACACCAGATATCCTGTTTCTCGCATTAAATAGCTCGAAAAGTGCGATCTCGATGATTCTGCATACTTCGGACAGAAGTCTCACCATGATTATCGTAAAAAATGCATATCTCAGCTTGAAACCCCACGAAAACCAAGATATCGCTGGTTCTGCATATCAAACGCACTCTGGAGTGGTGAAAACACCAGATAACGTGTTTCTCGCATTAAATAGATCGAAATGTGCGATCTCGATGATTCTGCATACTTCTAACAGAAGTCTCACCATGATTATCGCAGAAAATGCATTTCTCTGCTAGAAACCCCACGAAAACCAAGATATCTCCTGTTCTGCATATCCAACGAAATGTGGAGTGGTGAAAACCCCAGAAAACGTGTTTCTCGCATTAAATAGCTCGAAATGAGCGATCCCGATGATTCTGCATACTTCTGACAGAGGTCTCACCCTGATTATCGCAGAAAATGCATATCTCAACTTGATACCCTACGACAGCCAAGATGTAGCCGGTTCTGCATATTAAACGCACTGTGGAGTGGTGAAAACACCAGATAACGTGTTTCTCGCATTAACTAGCTCGAAAAGAGGGATCTCGATGATTCTGCATACTTCTGACAGAAGACTCACCAAGATTATCGCAGAAAACGCATGTCTCAGCTTGAAAACCGACGAAATCCAAGATGTCGCTGGTTCCGCATATCAAACGCACTGTGGAGTGGTGAAAACCCCAGAAAACGTGTTTCTCGCATTAAATAGCTCGAAATGAGCGATCCCGATGATTCTGCATATTTCTGACATGATGTCTCACCAAGATTATCGCAGAAAATGCATATCTCAGCTTGAAACCTCACGAAAATCAAGATGTCGCCCGTTCTGCATATCAAACGCACTGTGGAGTGGTGAAAACAACCAGATATCGTGTTTCTCGCATTAAGTTGCTCGAAAAGAACGATCTCGAAGATTCTGCATACTTCTGGCAGAAGACTCACCTAGATTATCGCAGAAAATGCATATCTCTGCTAGAAACCGCACGAAAACCAAGATATCTCCTGTTCTGCATATACAACGAACTGTGGAGTGGTGAAAACACCAGATAACGTGTTTCTCGCATTAACTAGCTCGAAATGAGCGATCTCGAAGATTCTGCATACTTCTGACTGAAGTCTCACCAAGATTATCGCAGAAAATGCATATTTCAGCTTGAAACCCCACGAAAACCAAGATATCGCCGGTTCTGCATATCATACGCACTGTGGAGTGCTGAAAACACCAGATATCGTGTTTCTCGCATTAAATAGCTCGAAAAGAGCGATCTAGATGATTCTGCATACTTCTGGCAGAAGACTCACCTAGATTATCGCAGAAAATGCATATCTCTGCTAGAAACCCCACGCAAACCAAGATATCTCCTGTTCTGCATATACAACGAACTGTGGAGTGGTGAAAACCCCAGAAAACTTGTTTCTCGCATTAAATAGCTCGAAAAGTACGATCTCGATGACTCTGCATACTTCGGACAGAAGTCTCACCAAGATTATCGCAGACAATGCATATCTCAGCTTGAAACCCCACGAAAACCAAGATATCGCCGGTTCTGCATATCATACGCACTGTGGAGTGCTGAAAACACCAGATATCGTGTTTTTCGCATTAAATAGCTCGAAAAGTGCGATCTAGATGATTCTGCATACTTCTAACAGAAGTCTCACCAAGCTTATCGCAGAAAATGCATATCTGAGCTTGAAACCCCACGAAAATCAAGATGTCGCCGCTTCTGCATATCAAACGCACTGTGGAGTGGTGAAAACAACCAGATAACGTGTTTCTCGAATTAAATAGCTCGAAAAGAACGATCTAGATTATTCTGCATACTTCTGCCAGAAGTCTCACCAAGATTATCGTAGAAAATGCATATCTCAACTTGAAACCCGACGAAAACCAAACATCGCGGGTTCTGCATATCAAACCAACTGTGGAGTGGTGAAAACACCAGACAACGTGTTTCTCGCATGAAATAGATCGAAAAGTGCGATCTCGATGATTCTGCATACTTCTAACAGAAGTCTCACCATGATTATCGCAGAAAATGCATATCTCTGCTAGAAACCCCACGAAAACCAAGATATCGCTGGTTCTGGATATCAAACGCACTGTGGAGTGGTGAAAACACCAGATAACGTGTTTCTCGCATTAAATAGATCGAAATGTGCGATCTCGATGATTCTGCATACTTCTAACAGAAGTCTCACCATGATTATCGCAGAAAATGCATTTCTCTGCTAGAAACCCCACGAAAACCAAGATATCTGCTGTTCTGCATATCCAACGAAATGTGGAGTGGTGAAAACCCCAGAAAACGTGTTTCTCGCATTAAATAGCTCGAAAAGAGCGATCCCGATGATTCTGCATACTTCTGACAGAAGTCTCACCATGATTATCGCAGAAAATGCATATCTCAACTTGATACCCTACGACAGCCAAGATGTAGCCGGTTCTGCATATTAAACGCACTGTGGAGTGGTGAAAACACCAGATAACGTGTTTCTCGCATTAACTAGCTCGAAAAGAGCGATATAGAAGATTCTGCATATTTCTGACTGAAGTCTCACCAAGATTATCGCAGAAAATGCATATCTCAGCTTGAAACCTCACGAAAATCAAGATGTCGCCCGTTCTGCATATCAAACGCACTGTGGAGTGGTGAAAACAACCAGATATCGTGTTTCTCGCATTAAGTAGCTCGAAAAGAACGATCTCGAAGATTCTGCATACTTCTGACAGACGTCTCACCAAGATTATCGTAGAAAATGCATATTTCAGCTGGAAACACCACGAAAATCAAGATATCGCCGGTTCTGCATATCAAACGCACTGTGGAATGTTGAAAACACCAGAAAACTTGTTTTTTCGCATTAAATAGCTCGAAAAGAGCGATATAGAAGATTCTGCATATTTCTGACATGATGTCTCACCAAGATTATCGCAGAAAATGCATATCTCAGCTTGAAACCTCACGAAAATCAAGATGTCGCCCGTTCTGCATATCAAACGCACTGTGGAGTGGTGAAAACAACCAGATATCGTGTTTCTCGCATTAAGTTGCTCGAAAAGAACGATCTCGAAGATTCTGCATACTTCTGGCAGAAGACTCACCTAGATTATCGCAGAAAATGCATATCTCTGCTAGAAACCCCACGAAAACCAAGATATCTCCTGTTCTGCATATACAACGAACTGTGGAGTGGTGAAAACACCAGATAACGTGTTTCTCGCATTAACTAGCTCGAAATGAGCGATCTCGAAGATTCTGCATACTTCTGACTGAAGTCTCACCAAGATTATCGCAGAAAATGCATATCTCAGCTTGAAACCCCACGAAAACCCAGATATCGCCGGTTCTGCATATCAAACCAACTGTGGAGTGGTGAAAACACCAGACAACGTGTTTCTCGCATTAAATAGATAGAAATGTGCGATCTCGATGATTCTGCATACTTCTAACAGAAGTCTCACCTAGATTATCGCAGACAATGCATATCTCAGCTTGAAACCCCACGAAAGCCAAGATATCGCTGGTTCTGCATATAAAACGCACTGTGGAGTGCTGGAAACACCAGATAACGTGTTTCTCACATTAAATAGCTCGAATAGAGCGATCTCGATGATTAAGCATACTTCGGACAGAAGTCTCACCAAGATTATCGTAAAAAATGCATATCTCAGCTTGAAACCCCACGAAAACCAAGATATCGCTGTTACTGCATATCAAAGGCACTGTGTAGTGGTGAAAAAACCAGATAACGTGTTTCTCGCAATAAATAGCTCGAAAAGAGCGATCTCGATGATTCTGCATACTTCGGACAGAAGTCTCACCAAGATTATCGTAAAAAATGCATATCTCAGCGTCGAAACCCCACGAAAACCAAGATATCTCCTGTTCTGCATATCCAACGAACTGTGGAGTGGTGAAAACCCCAGAAAACGTGTTTCTCGCATTAACTAGCTCGAAAAGAGGGATCTCGATGATTCTGCATACTTCTGACAGAAGACTCACCAAGATTATCGCAGAAAATGCATGTCTCTGCTAGAAACCCCACGAAAACCAAGATATCTCCTGTTCTGCATATCCAACGAACAGTGGAGTGGTGAAAACACCAGAAAACTTGTTTTTTCGCATTAAATAGCTCGAAAAGAGCGATCTAGAAGATTCTGCATATTTCTGACTGAAGTCTCACCAAGATTATCGCAGAAAATGCATATCTCAGCTTGAAACCCGACGAAAACCAAACATCTCCTGTTCTGCATATCAAACCAACTGTGGAGTGGTGAAAACACCAGATAACGTGTTTCTCGCATTAAATACCTCGAATAGAGCGATCTCGATGATTATGCATACTTCGGACAGAAGTCTCACCAAGATTATCGTAAAAAGTGCATATCTCAGCTTGAAACCCCACGAAAACAGAGATATCGCTGGTTCTGCATATCAAACGCACTGTGGAGTGCTGAAAACACCAGATAACGTTTTGTCGCATTAAATAGTTCGAATAGAGCGATCTCGATGATTCTGCATACTTCGGACAGATGTCTCACCAAGATTATCGTAAAAAATGCATATCTCAGCTTGAAACCCCACGAAAACCAAGATATCGCTGGTACTGCATATCAAACGCACTGTGGAGTGGTGAAAACACCAGATAACGTGTTTCTCGCATTAAATAGGTCGAAAAGAGCGATCTCGATGTTTCTGCATACTTCGGACAGAGGTCTCACCAAGATTATCGCAGAAAATGCATATCTCAGCTTGAACCCCCACGAAAACCCAGATATCGCCGGTTCTGCATATCAAACGCACTGTGGGGTGGTGAAAACACCAGATAAGGTTTTTCTCGCATTAACTATCTCGAAAAGAGGGATCTCGATGATTCTGCATACTTCTGACAGAAGACTCACCAAGATTATCGCAGAAAATGCATATCTCAGCTTGAAACCCCTCGAAAACCAAGATATCACCTGTTCTGCATATCCAACGAACTGTGGAGTGGTGAAAACCCCAGAAAACGTGTTTCTCGCATAAAATGGCTCGAAAAGTACGATCTCGATGAATCTGCATACTTCGGACAGAAGTCTCACCTAGATTATCGCAGACAATGCATATCTCAGCTTGAAACCCCACGAAAGCCAAGATATCGCTGGTTCTGCATATAAAACGCACTGTGGAGTGCTGGAAACACCAGATAACGTGTTTCTCACATTAAATAGCTCGAATAGAGCGATCTCGATGATTAAGCATACTTCGGACAGAAGTCTCACCAAGATTATCGTAAAAAATGCATATCTCAGCTTGAAACCCCACGAAAACCAAGATATCGCTGGTACTGCATATCAAAGGCACTGTGTAGTGGTGAAAAAACCAGATAACGTGTTTCTCGCAATAAATAGCTCGAAAAGAGCGACCTCGATGATTCTGCATACTTCGGACAGAAGTCTCACCAAGATTATCGTAAAAAAGGCATATCTCAGCTAGAAATCCCACGAAAACCAAGATATCTCCTGTTCTGCATACCCAACGAACTGTGGAGTGGTGAAAACCCCAGAAAACGTGTTCCTCGCATAAACTAGCTCGAAAAGAGGGATCTCGATGATTCTGCATACTTCTGACAGAAGACTCACCAAGATTATCGCAGAAAATGCATGTCTCTGCTAGAAACCCTACGAAAACCAAGATATCTCCTGTTCTGCATATCCAACGAACTGTGGAGTGGTGAAAACCCCAGAAAACGTGTTTCTCGCATTAAATAGCTCGAAAATAGCGATCCCGATGATTCTGCATACTTCTGACAGAACTCTCACCAAGATTATGGTAGAAAATGCATATCTCAGCTTGATACCCTACGACAGCCAAGATGTCGCCGGTTCTGCATATCAAACGCACTGTGGAGTGGTGAAAACACCAGATAACGTGTTTCTCGCATTAACTAGCTCGAAAAGAGGGACCTCGATGATTCTGCATACTTCTGACAGAAGACTCACCAAGATTATCGCAGAAAATGCATGTCTCAGCTTGAAACCCGACGAAATCCAAGATGTCGCTGGTTCCGCATATCAAACGCACTGTGGAGTGGTGAAAACACCAATTAACGTGTTTCTCGCATTGAATAGCTCGAAAAGAGGGATCTCGATGATTCTGCATACTTCTGACAGAAGACTCACCAAGATTATCGCAGAAAATGCATATCTCAGCTGGAAACACCACGAAAATCAAGATGTCGCCCGTTCTGCATATCAAACGCACTGTGGAGTGGTGAAAACAACCAGATATCGTGTTTCTCGCATTAAGTTGCTCGAAAAGAGCGATCTCGAAGATTCTGCATACTTCTGACAAAAGACTCACCAAGATTATCGCTGAAAATGCATATCTCAGCTTGAAACCTCACGAAAATCAAGATGTCGCCGGTTCTGCATATCAAACCCACTGTGGAGTGGTGAAAACAACCAGAGAACGTGTTTCTCGCATTAAATAGGTCGAAAAGGGAGATGCCGATGATTCTGCATACGTCTGACAGAAGTATCACCAAGATTATCGCAGAAAATGCATATCTCAGCTTGAAACCCCTCGAAAACAAAGATATCACCTGTTCTGCATATCCAACGAACTGTGGAGTGGTGAAAACCCCAGAAAACGTGTTTCTCGCATAAAATAGCTCGAAAAGTACGATCTCGATGAATCTGCATACTTCGGACAGAAGTCTCACCTAGATTATCGCAGACAATGCATATCTCAGCTGGAAACACCACGAAAATCAAGATGTCGCCCGTTCTGCATATCAAACGCACTGTGGAGTGGTGAAAACAACCAGATATCGTGTTTCTCGCATTAAGTTGCTCGAAAAGAGCGATCTCGAAGATTCTGCATACTTCTGAGAAAAGACTCACCAAGATTATCGCTGAAAGTGCATATCTCAGCTTGAAACATCACGAAAATCAAGATGTCGCCGGTTCTGCATATCAAACCCACTGTGGAGTGGTGAAAACAACCAGAGAACGTGTTTCTCGCATTAAATAGGTCGAAAAGGGAGATGCCGATGATTCTGCATACGTCTGACAGAAGTCTCACCAAGATTATCGCAGAAAATGCATATCTCAGCTTGAAACCCCTCGAAAACCAAGATATCACCTGTTCTGCATATCCAACGAACTGTGGAGTGGTGAAAACCCCAGAAAACGTGTTTCTCGCATAAAATAGTTCGAAAAGTACGATCTCGATGAATCTGCATACTTCGGACAGAAGTCTCACCTAGATTATCGCAGACAATGCATATCTCAGCTTGAAACCCCACGAAAGCCAAGATATCGCTGGTACTGCATATCAAAGGCACTGTGTAGTGGTGAAAAAACCAGATAACGTGTTTCTCGCATTAACTAGCTCGAAAAGAGGGATCTCGATGATTCTGCATACTTCTGACAGAAGACTCACCAAGATTATCGCTGAAAATGCATGTCTCTGCTAGAAACCCCACGAAAACCAAGATATCTCCTGTTCTGCATATCCAACGAACTGTGGAGTGGTGAAAACACCAGAAAACTTGTTTTTTCGCATTAAATAGCTCGAAAAGAGCGATCTAGAAGATTCTGCATATTTCTGACTGAAGTCTCACCAAGATTATCGCAGAAAATGCATATCTCAGCTTGAAACCCGACGAAAACCAAACATCGCCTGTTCTGCATATCAAACCAACTGTGGAGTGGTGAAAACACCAGACAACGTGTTTCTCGCATTAAATTGATTGAAAAGTGCGATCTCGATGATTCTGCATACTTCTAACAGAAGTCTCACCATGATTATCGCAGAAAATGCATATCTCTGCTAGAAACCCCACGAAAACCAAGATATCTCCTGTTCTGCATATCCAACGAACTGTGGAGTGGTGAAAACCCCAGAAAACGTGTTTCTCGCATTAACTAGCTCGAAAAGAGGGATCTCGCTGATTCTGCATACTTCTGACAGAAGACTCACCAAGATTATCGCAGAAAATGCATGTCTCTGCTAGAAACCCTACGAAAACCAAGATATCTCCTGTTCTGCATATCCAACGAACTGTGGAGTGGTGAAAACCCCAGAAAACGTGTTTCTCGCATTAAATAGCTCGAAAATAGCGATCCCGATGATTCTGCATACTTCTGACAGAACTCTCACCAAGATTATGGTAGAAAATGCATATCTCAGCTTGATACCCTACGACAGCCAAGATGTCGCCGGTTCTGCATATCAAACGCACTGTGGAGTGGTGAAAACACCCGATAACGTGTTTCTCGCATTAACTAGCTCGAAAAGAGGGACCTCGATGATTCTTCATACTTCGGACAGAAGTCTCAACAAGATTATCGTAAAAAATGCATATCTCAGCTTGAAACCCCACGAACGCCAAGATATCGCTGGTTCTGCATATCAAACGCCTGTGGAGTGGTGAAAACAACCAGATAACGTGTTTCTCGAATTAAATAGCTCGAAAAGAACGATCTAGATTATTCTGCATACTTCTGACAAAAGTCTCACCAAGATTATCGTAAAAAGTGCATATCTCAGCTTGAAACCCCACGAAAACCAAGATATCACCTGTTCTGCATATCCAACGAACTGTGGTGTGGTGAAAACCCCAGAAAACGTGTTTCTCGCATTAAATAGCTCGAAAAGTACGATCTCGATGACTCTGCATACTTCGGACAGAAGCCTCACCAAGATTATCGCAGAAAATGCATATCTGAGCTTGAAACCCCACGAAAACCAGGATATCGTCGGTTCTGCATATCATACGCACTGTTGAGTGCTGAAAACACCAGATATCGTGTTTCTCGCATTAAATAGCTCGAAAAGTGCGATCTCGATGATTCTGCATACTTCGGACAGTAGTCTCACCATGATTATCGTAAAAAATGCATATCTCAGCTTGAAACCCCACGAAAAACAAAAAGATATCGCCGGTTCTGCATATCAAACGCACTGTGGGGTGGTGAAAACACCAGATAAGGTTTTTCTCGCATTAACTAGCTCGAAAAGTGCGATCTCGATGATTCAGCATACTTCGGACAGAAGTCTCTCCAAGTTTATCGCAGAAAATGCATATCTCAGCTTGATACCCCTCGAAACCCAAGATATCACCTGTTCTGCATATCCAACGAACTGTGGAGTGGTGAAAACCCCAGAAAACGTGTTTCTCGCATTAAATAGCACGAAAAGAGCGATCTCGATGATTCTGCACACTTCGGACAGAAGTCTCACCAAGATTATCGCAGACAATGCATATCTCAGCTTGAATCCCCACGAAAACCAAGATATCGCCGGTTCTGCGTATCATACGCACTGCGGAGTGCTGAAAACACCAGATATCGTGTTTCTCGCATTAAATAGCTCGAAAAGTGCGATCTCGATGATTCTGCATACTTCGGACAGTAGTCTCACCATGATTATCGTACAAAATGCATATCTCAGCTTGAAACCCCACGAAAACCAAGATATCGCTGGTTCTGCATATCAAACGCACTGTGGAGTGGTGAAAACACCAGATAACGTGTTTCTCGCATTAAATAGGTCGAAAAGAGCGATCTCGATGTTTCTGCATACTTCGGACAGAGGTCTCACCAAGATTATCGCAGAAAATGCATATCTCAGCTTGAAACCCCACGAAAACCAGGATATCGTCGGTTCTGCATATCATACGCACTGTGGAGTGCTGAAAACACCAGATATCGTGTTTCTCGCATTAAATAGCTCGAAAAGTGCGATCTCGATGGTTCAGCACACTTCGGACAGAAGTCTCACCAAGATTATCGCAGACAATGCATATCTCAGCTTGAAACCCCACGAAAACCAAGATATCGCCGGTTCTGCATATCATACGCACTGTGGAGTGCTGAAAACACCAGATATCGTGTTTCTCGCATTAAATAGCTCGAAAAGTGCGATCTCGATGATTCTGCATACTTCGGACAGTAGTCTCACCATGATTATTGTAAAAAATGCATATCTCAGCTTGAAACCCCACGAAAACCAAGATATCGCTGGTTCTGCATATCAAACGCACGGTGGAGTGGTGAAAAAACCAGATAACGTGTTTCTCGCATTAAATAGGTAGAAAAGAGCGATCTCGATGTTTCTGCATACTTCGGACAGAGGTCTCACCAAGATTATCGCAGAAAATGCATATCTCAGCTTGAAATCCCACGAAAACCAGGATATCGTCGGTTCTGCATATCATACGCACTGTGGAGTGCTGAAAACACCAGATATCGTGTTTCTCGCATTAAATAGCTCGAAGAGTGCGATCTCGACGATTCTGCATACTTCGGGCAGTAGTCTCACCATGATTATCGTAAAAAATGCATATCTCAGCTTGAAACCCCACGAAAACAGAGATATCGCTGGTTCTGCATATCAAACGCACTGTGGAGTTCTGAAAACACCAGATAACGTTTTGTCGCATTAAATAGTTCGAATAGAGCGATCTCGATGATTCTGCATACTTCGGACAGAAGTCTCACCAAGATTATCGTAAAAAATGCATATCTCAGCTTGAAACCCCACGAAAACCAAGATATCGCTGGTACTGCATATCAAACCCACTGTAGAGTGGTGAAAACACCAGATAAGGTTTTTCTCGCATTAACTAGCTCGGAAAGTGCGATCTCGATGATTCAGCATACTTCGGACAGAAGTCTCTCGAAGTTTATCGCAGAAAATGCATATCTCAGCTTGAAACCCCTCGAAACCCAAGATATCACCTGTTCTGCATATCCAACGAACTGTGGTGTGGTGAAAACCCCAGAAAACGTGTTTCTCGCATTAAATAGCTCGAAAAGAGCGATCTCGATGATTCTGCACACTTCGGACAGAAGCCTCACCAAGATTATCGCAGACAATGCATATCTCAGCTTGAAACCCCACGAAAACCAAGATATCGCCGGTTCTGCATATCATACGCACTGTGGAGTGCTGAAAACACCAGATATCGTGTTTCTCGCATTAAATAGCTCGAAAAGTGCGATCTCGATGATTCTGTATACTTCGGACAGTAGTCTCACCATGATTATCGTAAAAAATGCATATCTCAGCTTGAAACCCCACGAAAACCAAGATATCGCTGGTTCTGCATATCAAACGCACTGTGAAGTGGTGAAAACACCAGATAACGTGTTTCTCGCATTAAATAGGTCGAAAAGAGCGATCTCGATGTTTCTGCATACTTCGGACAGAGGTCTCACCAAGATTATCGCAGAAAATGCATATCTCAGCTTGAAACCCCACGAAAACCCAGATATCGCCGGTTCTTCATATCAAACGCACTGTGGGGAGGTGAAAACACCAGATAAGGTTTTTCGCGCATTAACTAGCTCGAAAAGTGCGATCTCGATGATTCAGCATACTTCGGACAGAAATCTCTCCAAGTTTATCGCAGAAAATGCATATCTCAGCTTGAAACCCCTCGAAAACCAAGATATCACCTGTTCTGCATATCCAACTAACTGTGGAGTGGTGAAAACCCCAGAAAACGTGTTTCTCGCAATAAATAGCTCGAAAAGAGCGATCTCGATGATTCTGCATACTTCGGACAGTAGTCTCACCAAGATTATCGTAAAAAATGCATATCTCAGCTAGAAACCCCACGAAAACCAAGATATCTCCTGTTCTGCATATCCAACGAACTGTGGAGTGGTGAAAACCCCAGAAAACGTGTTTATCGCATTAACTAGCTCGAAAAGAGGGATCTCGATGATTCTGCATACTTCTGACAGAAGACTCACCAAGATTATCGCAGAAAATGCATGTCTCTGCTAGAAACCTCACGAAAACCAAGATATCTCCTGTTCTGCATATCCAACGAACTGTGGAGTGGTGAAAACACCAGAAAACTTGTTTTTTCGCATTAAATAGCTCGAAAAGAGCGATCTAGAAGATTCTGCATATTTCTGACTGAAGTCTCACCAAGATTATCGCAGAAAATGCATATCTCAGCTTGAAACCCGACGAAAACCCAGATATCGCCGGTTCTGCATATCAAACGCACTGTGGGGTGGTGAAAACACCAGATAAGGTTTTTCGCGCATTAACTAGCTCGAAAAGTGCGATCTCGATGATTCAGCATACTTGGGACAGAAATCTCTCCAAGTTTATCGCAGAAAATGCATATCTCAGCTTGAAACCCCTCGAAAACCAAGATATCACCTGTTCTGCATATCCAACGAACTGTGGAGTGGTGAAAACCCCAGAAAACGTGTTTCTCGCAATAAATAGCTCGAAAAGAGCGATCTCGATGATTCTGCATACTTCGGACAGAAGTCTCACCAAGATTATCGTAAAAAATGCATATCTCAGCTAGAAACCCCACGAAAATCAAGATATCGCTGGTTCTGCATATAAAACGCACTGTGGAGTGGTGAAAACACCAGATAACGTGTTTCTCGCATTAAGTTGCTCGAAAAGAGCGATCTCGAAGATTCTGCATACTTCTGACAAAAGACTCACCAAAATTATCGCTGAAAATGCATATCTCAGCTTGAAACCTCACGAAAATCAAGATGTCGCCGGTTCTGCATATCAAACCCACTGTGGAGTGGTGAAAACACCAGAAAACTTGTTGTTTCGCATTAAATAGCTCGAAAAGAGCGATCTAGATGATTCTGCATACTTCTGACTGAAGTCTCACCAAGATTATCGCAGAAAATACATATCTCAGCTGGAAACACCACGAAAACCAAGATATCACCTGTTCTGCATATCCAACGAACTGTGGAGCGGTGAAAACCCCAGAAAACGTGTTTCTCGCATTAAATAGGTCGAAAAGGGAGATGCCGATGATTCTCCATACGTCTGACAGAAGTCTCACCAAGATTATCGCAGAAAATGCATATCTCAGCTGGAAACACCACGAAAATCAAGATATCGCCGGTTCTGCATATCAAACGCACTGTGGAGTGGTGAAAACAACCAGAGAACGTGTTTCTCGCATTAAATATGTCGAAAAGGGAGATGCCGATGATTCTGCATACTTCTGACAGAAGTCTCACCAAGATTATCGCAGACAATGCATATCTCAGCTTGAAACCCCACGAAAACCAAGATATCGCCGGTTCTGCATATCATACGCACTGTGGAGTGCTGAAAACACCAGATATCGTGTTTCTCGCATTAAATAGCTCGAAAAGTGCGATCTCGATGATTCTGCATACTTCGGACAGTAGTCTCACCATGATTATTGTAAAAAATGCATATCTCAGCTTGAAACCCCACGAAAACCAAGATATCGCCGGTTCTGCATATCAAACGCACGGTGGAGTGGTGAAAAAACCAGAGAACGTGTTTCTCGCATTAAATATGTCGAAAAGGGAGATGCCGATGATTCTGCATACTTCTGACAGAAGTCTCACCAAGATTATCGCAGACAATGCATATCTCAGCTTGAAACCCCACGAAAACCAAGATATCGCCGGTTCTGCATATCATACGCACTGTGGAGTGCTGAAAACACCAGATATCGTGTTTCTCGCATTAAATAGCTCGAAAAGTGCGATCTCGATGATTCTGCATACTTCGGACAGTAGTCTCACCATGATTATTGTAAAAAATGCATATCTCAGCTTGAAACCCCACGAAAACCAAGATATCGCTGGTTCTGCATATCAAACGCACTGTGGAGTGGTGAAAACACCCGATAACGTGTTTCTCGCATTAACTAGCACGAAAAGAGGGACCTCGATGATTCTTCATACTTCGGACAGAAGTCTCAACAAGATTATCGTAAAAAATGCATATCTCAGCTTGAAACCCCACGAACGCCAAGATATCGCTGGTTCTGCATATCAAACGCCTGTGGAGTGGTGAAAACAACCAGATAACGTGTTTCTCGAATTAAATAGCTCGAAAAGAACGATCTAGATTATTCTGCATACTTCTGACAAAAGTCTCACCAAGATTATCGTAAAAAGTGCATATCTCAGCTTGAAACCCCACGAAAACCAAGATATCACCTGTTCTGCATATCCAACGAACTGTGGTGTGGTGAAAACCCCAGAAAACGTGTTTCTCGCATTAAATAGCTCGAAAAGTACGATCTCGATGACTCTGCATACTTCGGACAGAAGCCTCACCAAGATTATCGCAGAAAATGCATATCTGAGCTTGAAACCCCACGAAAACCAGGATATCGTCGGTTCTGCATATCATACGCACTGTTGAGTGCTGAAAACACCAGATATCGTGTTTCTCGCATTAAATAGCTCGAAAAGTGCGATCTCGATGATTCTGCATACTTCGGACAGTAGTCTCACCATGATTATCGTAAAAAATGCATATCTCAGCTTGAAACCCCACGAAAAACAAAAAGATATCGCCGGTTCTGCATATCAAACGCACTGTGGGGTGGTGAAAACACCAGATAAGGTTTTTCTCGCATTAACTAGCTCGAAAAGTGCGATCTCGATGATTCAGCATACTTCGGACAGAAGTCTCTCCAAGTTTATCGCAGAAAATGCATATCTCAGCTTGATACCCCTCGAAACCCAAGATATCACCTGTTCTGCATATCCAACGAACTGTGGAGTGGTGAAAACCCCAGAAAACGTGTTTCTCGCATTAAATAGCACGAAAAGAGCGATCTCGATGATTCTGCACACTTCGGACAGAAGTCTCACCAAGATTATCGCAGACAATGCATATCTCAGCTTGAATCCCCACGAAAACCAAGATATCGCCGGTTCTGCGTATCATACGCACTGCGGAGTGCTGAAAACACCAGATATCGTGTTTCTCGCATTAAATAGCTCGAAAAGTGCGATCTCGATGATTCTGCATACTTCGGACAGTAGTCTCACCATGATTATCGTACAAAATGCATATCTCAGCTTGAAACCCCACGAAAACCAAGATATCGCTGGTTCTGCATATCAAACGCACTGTGGAGTGGTGAAAACACCAGATAACGTGTTTCTCGCATTAAATAGGTCGAAAAGAGCGATCTCGATGTTTCTGCATACTTCGGACAGAGGTCTCACCAAGATTATCGCAGAAAATGCATATCTCAGCTTGAAACCCCACGAAAACCAGGATATCGTCGGTTCTGCATATCATACGCACTGTGGAGTGCTGAAAACACCAGATATCGTGTTTCTCGCATTAAATAGCTCGAAAAGTGCGATCTCGATGGTTCAGCACACTTCGGACAGAAGTCTCACCAAGATTATCGCAGACAATGCATATCTCAGCTTGAAACCCCACGAAAACCAAGATATCGCCGGTTCTGCATATCATACGCACTGTGGAGTGCTGAAAACACCAGATATCGTGTTTCTCGCATTAAATAGCTCGAAAAGTGCGATCTCGATGATTCTGCATACTTCGGACAGTAGTCTCACCATGATTATTGTAAAAAATGCATATCTCAGCTTGAAACCCCACGAAAACCAAGATATCGCTGGTTCTGCATATCAAACGCACGGTGGAGTGGTGAAAAAACCAGATAACGTGTTTCTCGCATTAAATAGGTAGAAAAGAGCGATCTCGATGTTTCTGCATACTTCGGACAGAGGTCTCACCAAGATTATCGCAGAAAATGCATATCTCAGCTTGAAATCCCACGAAAACCAGGATATCGTCGGTTCTGCATATCATACGCACTGTGGAGTGCTGAAAACACCAGATATCGTGTTTCTCGCATTAAATAGCTCGAAGAGTGCGATCTCGACGATTCTGCATACTTCGGGCAGTAGTCTCACCATGATTATCGTAAAAAATGCATATCTCAGCTTGAAACCCCACGAAAACAGAGATATCGCTGGTTCTGCATATCAAACGCACTGTGGAGTTCTGAAAACACCAGATAACGTTTTGTCGCATTAAATAGTTCGAATAGAGCGATCTCGATGATTCTGCATACTTCGGACAGAAGTCTCACCAAGATTATCGTAAAAAATGCATATCTCAGCTTGAAACCCCACGAAAACCAAGATATCGCTGGTACTGCATATCAAACCCACTGTAGAGTGGTGAAAACACCAGATAAGGTTTTTCTCGCATTAACTAGCTCGGAAAGTGCGATCTCGATGATTCAGCATACTTCGGACAGAAGTCTCTCGAAGTTTATCGCAGAAAATGCATATCTCAGCTTGAAACCCCTCGAAACCCAAGATATCACCTGTTCTGCATATCCAACGAACTGTGGTGTGGTGAAAACCCCAGAAAACGTGTTTCTCGCATTAAATAGCTCGAAAAGAGCGATCTCGATGATTCTGCACACTTCGGACAGAAGCCTCACCAAGATTATCGCAGACAATGCATATCTCAGCTTGAAACCCCACGAAAACCAAGATATCGCCGGTTCTGCATATCATACGCACTGTGGAGTGCTGAAAACACCAGATATCGTGTTTCTCGCATTAAATAGCTCGAAAAGTGCGATCTCGATGATTCTGTATACTTCGGACAGTAGTCTCACCATGATTATCGTAAAAAATGCATATCTCAGCTTGAAACCCCACGAAAACCAAGATATCGCTGGTTCTGCATATCAAACGCACTGTGGAGTGGTGAAAACACCAGATAACGTGTTTCTCGCATTAAATAGGTCGAAAAGAGCGATCTCGATGTTTCTGCATACTTCGGACAGAGGTCTCACCAAGATTATCGCAGAAAATGCATATCTCAGCTTGAAACCCCACGAAAACCCAGATATCGCCGGTTCTGCATATCAAACGCACTGTGGGGAGGTGAAAACACCAGATAAGGTTTTTCGCGCATTAACTAGCTCGAAAAGTGCGATCTCGATGATTCAGCATACTTCGGACAGAAATCTCTCCAAGTTTATCGCAGAAAATGCATATCTCAGCTTGAAACCCCTCGAAAACCAAGATATCACCTGTTCTGCATATCCAACTAACTGTGGAGTGGTGAAAACCCCAGAAAACGTGTTTCTCGCAATAAATAGCTCGAAAAGAGCGATCTCGATGATTCTGCATACTTCGGACAGTAGTCTCACCAAGATTATCGTAAAAAATGCATATCTCAGCTAGAAACCCCACGAAAACCAAGATATCTCCTGTTCTGCATATCCAACGAACTGTGGAGTGGTGAAAACCCCAGAAAACGTGTTTATCGCATTAACTAGCTCGAAAAGAGGGATCTCGATGATTCTGCATACTTCTGACAGAAGACTCACCAAGATTATCGCAGAAAATGCATGTCTCTGCTAGAAACCTCACGAAAACCAAGATATCTCCTGTTCTGCATATCCAACGAACTGTGGAGTGGTGAAAACACCAGAAAACTTGTTTTTTCGCATTAAATAGCTCGAAAAGAGCGATCTAGAAGATTCTGCATATTTCTGACTGAAGTCTCACCAAGATTATCGCAGAAAATGCATATCTCAGCTTGAAACCCGACGAAAACCCAGATATCGCCGGTTCTGCATATCAAACGCACTGTGGGGTGGTGAAAACACCAGATAAGGTTTTTCGCGCATTAACTAGCTCGAAAAGTGCGATCTCGATGATTCAGCATACTTGGGACAGAAATCTCTCCAAGTTTATCGCAAAAAATGCATATCTCAGCTTGAAACCCCTCGAAAACCAAGATATCACCTGTTCTGCATATCCAACGAACTGTGGAGTGGTGAAAACCCCAGAAAACGTGTTTCTCGCAATAAATAGCTCGAAAAGAGCGATCTCGATGATTCTGCATACTTCGGACAGAAGTCTCACCAAGATTATCGTAAAAAATGCATATCTCAGCTAGAAACCCCACGAAAATCAAGATATCGCTGGTTCTGCATATAAAACGCACTGTGGAGTGGTGAAAACACCAGATAACGTGTTTCTCGCATTAAGTTGCTCGAAAAGAGCGATCTCGAAGATTCTGCATACTTCTGACAAAAGACTCACCAAAATTATCGCTGAAAATGCATATCTCAGCTTGAAACCTCACGAAAATCAAGATGTCGCCGGTTCTGCATATCAAACCCACTGTGGAGTGGTGAAAACACCAGAAAACTTGTTGTTTCGCATTAAATAGCTCGAAAAGAGCGATCTAGATGATTCTGCATACTTCTGACTGAAGTCTCACCAAGATTATCGCAGAAAATACATATCTCAGCTGGAAACACCACGAAAACCAAGATATCACCTGTTCTGCATATCCAACGAAGTGTGGAGCGGTGAAAACCCCAGAAAACCTGTTTCTCGCATTAAATAGGTCGAAAAGGGAGATGCCGATGATTCTCCATACGTCTGACAGAAGTCTCACCAAGATTATCGCAGAAAATGCATATCTCAGCTGGAAACACCACGAAAATCAAGATATCGCCGGTTCTGCATATCAAACGCACTGTGGAGTGGTGAAAACAACCAGAGAACGTGTTTCTCGCATTAAATATGTCGAAAAGGGAGATGCCGATGATTCTGCATACTTCTGACAGAAGTCTCACCAAGATTATCGCAGAAAATACATATCTCAGCTGGAAACACCACGAAAATCAAGATATCGCCGGTTCTGCATATCAAACGCACTGTGGAATGTTGAAAACACCAGAAAACTTGTTGTTTCGCATTAAATAGCTCGAAAAGAGCGATCTAGATGATTCTGCATACTTCTGACTGAAGTCTCACCAAGATTATCGCAGAAAATACATATCTCAGCTGGAAACACCACGAAAATCAAGATATCGCCGGTTCTGCATATCAAACGCACTGTGGAATGTTGAAAACACCAGAAAACTTGTTTTTTCGCATTAAATAGCTCCAAAAGAGCGATCTAGATGATTCTGCATACTTCTGACTGAAGCCTCACCAAGATTATCGCAGAAAATGCATATCACAGCTTGAAACCCGACGAAAACCAAACATCGCCGGTTCTGCATATCAAACCAACTGTGGAGTGGTGAAAAAACCAGACAACGTGTTTCTCGCATTAAATAGATCGAAAAGTGCGATCTCGATGATTCTGCATACTTCTAACAGAAGTCTCACCATGATTATCGCAGATAATGCATATCTCTGCTAGAAACCCCACGAAAACCAAGATATCTCCTGTTCTGCATATACAACGAACTGTGGAGTGGTGAAAACACCAGATAACGTGTTTCTCGCATTAACTAGCTCGAAACGAGCGATCTCGAAGATTCTGCATACTTCTGACAGAAGACTCACCAAGATTATCGCAGAAAATGCATGTCTCAGCTTGAAACCCGACGAAATCCAAGACACCACTGTGCAGTGGTGAAAACACCAGATAACGTGTTTCTCGCATTAAATAGCTCGTAAAGAGCGATCCCGACGATTCTGCATACTTCTGACAGACGTCTCACCAAGATTATCGTAGAAAATGCATATCTCAGCTTGAAACCCGACCGAAACCAAGATATCTCCGGTTCTGCATGTCAAACGGACTGTGGAGTGGTGAATACACCAGAAAACGTGTTTCTCGCATTAAATAGCTCGAAAAGAGCGATCTAGATGATTCTGCATACTTCTGACAGAAGTCTCACCAAGATTATAGTAGAATGTGCATATCTCAGCTTGAACCCCGACGAAATCCAAGATGTCGCCGGTTCTGCATATCAAACGCACTGTGGAGTGGTGAAAACACCAGAAAACTTGTTTTTTCGCATTAAATAGCTCGAAACGAGCGATCCCGATGATTCTGCATACTTCTAACTGAAGTCTCACCAAGATTCTCGTAGAAAATGCATATCTCAGCTTGAAACCCGACGAAATCCAAGATGACGCCGGTTCTGCATAGCAAACGCACTGTGGAATGTTGAAAACACCAGAAATCTTGTTTTTCCGCATTAGATAGCTCGAAACGATCGATCTAGAAGATTCTGCAAACTTCTGATTGAAGTCTCACCAATATTATAGGAGAAAATGCATATCTCAGCTTGAAATCTCTCGAAAATCAATATGTCGCCGGTTCTGCATGTCACACGTACTGAGGAGTGGTGAAAACACCAGAAAACTTGTTTTTTCGCATTAAATAGCTCGAAACGAGAGATCTAGATGATTCTGCATACATATGACTGAAGTCTCACCAATATTATCGCAGAAAATGCATATCTCAGCTTGAAACCTCACCAAAATCATGATGTCGCCGGTTCTGCATATAAAACGCACTGTGGAGTGGTGAAAACACCAGATAATGTGTTTCTCGCATTAAATAGCTCGAAAAGAGGGGTCTCGATGATTCTGCATACTACTGACAGAAGTCTCACCAAGAATATCGCAGAATGTGCATATCTCAGCTTGAACCCCGACGAAATCCAAGATGTCGCCGGTTCTGCATATCAAACCCACTGTTGAGTGGTGAAAACAACCAGAGAACGTGTTTCTCGCATTAAATAGGTCGAAAAGGGAGATGCCGATGATTCTGCATACGTCTGACAGAAGTCTCACCAAGATTATCGCAAAAAATGCTTATCTCAGCTGGAAACACCACGAAAATCAAGATTTTGCCGGTTCTGCATATCAAACGCACTGTGGAGTGGTGAAAACAACCAGAGAACGTGTTTCTCGCATTAAATAGGTCGAAAAGGGAGATGCCGATGATTCTGCATACTTCTGACAGAAGTCTCACCAAGATTATCGCAGAAAATGCATATCTCAGCTGGAAACACCACGAAAATCAAGATATCGCCGGTTCTGCATATCAAACGCACTGTGGAATGTTGAAAACACCAGAAAACTTGTTTTTTCGCATTAAATAGCACGAAAAGAGCGAGCTAGATGATTCTGCATACTTCTGACTGAAGTCTCACCAAGTTTATCGCAGAAAATGCATATCTCAGCTGGAAACACCACGAAAATCAAGATATCGACGGTTCTGCATATCAAACGCACTGTGGAATGTTGAAAACACCAGAAAACTTGTTTTTTCGCATTAAATAGCTCCAAAAGAGCGGTCTAGATGATACTGCATACTTCTGACTGAAGTCTCACCAAGATTTTCGCAGAAAATGCATATCACAGCTTGAAACCCGACGAAAACCAAACATCGCCGGTTCTGCGTATCAAACCAACTGTGGAGTGGTGAAAAAACTAGACAACGTGTTTCTCGCATTAAATAGATCGAAAAGTGCGATCTCGATGATTCTGCATACTTCTAACAGAAGTCTCACCATGATTATCGCAGATAATGCATATCTCTGCTAGAAACCCCACGAAAACCAAGATATCTCCTGTTCTGCATATACAACGATCTGTGGAGTGGTGAAAACACCAGATAACGTGTTTCTCGCATTAACTAGCTCGAAATGAGCGATCTCGAATATTCTGCATACTTCTGACAGAAGACTCAACAAGATTATCGCTGAAAATGCATATCTCAGCTGGAAAAACCACGAAAATCAAGATATTGCCTGTTCTGCATACCAAACGAACTGTGGAGTGGTGAAAACAACCAGATAACGTGTTTCTCGCATTAAATAGCTCGAAAAGAGGGATCTCGATGATTCTGCATACTTCTGACAGAAGACTCACCAAGATTATCGCAGAAAATGCATATCTCAGCTGGACACACCACGAAAATCAAGATATCGCCGATTCTGCATATCAAACGCACTGTGGAGTGGTGAAAACACCAGATAACGTGTTTCTCGAATTAAATAGCTCGAAATGAGCGATCTCGAAGATTCTGCATACTTCTGACAGAAGACTCAACAAGATTATCGCTGTAAATGCATATCTCAGCTGGAAAAACCACGAAAATCAAGATATCTCCGGTTCTGCATGTCAAACGTACTGTGGAGTGGTGAATACACCAGAAAACGTGTTTCTCGCATTAAATAGCTCGAAAAGAGCGATCTAGATGATTCTGCATACTTCTGACAGAAGTCTCACCAAGATTATAGTAGAATGTGCATATCTCAGCTTGAACCCCCACGAAATCCAAGATGTCGCCGGTTCTGCATATCAAACGCACTGTGGAGTGGTGAAAACACCAGAAAACTTGTTTTTTCGCATTAAGTAGCTCGAAACGAGCGATCCCGATGATTCTGCATACTTCTAACTGAAGTCTCACCAAGATTCTCGTAGAAAATGCATATCTCAGCTTGAAACCCGACGAAATCCAAGATGACGCCGGTTCTGCATAGCAAACGCACTGTGGAATGTTGAAAACACCAGAAATCTTGTTTTTTCGCATTAGATAGCTCGTAACGAGCGATCTAGATGATTCTGCATACATATGACTGAAGTCTCACCAATATTATCGCAGAAAATGCATATCTCAGCTTGAAACCTCACCAAAATCATGATGTCGCCGGTTCTGCATATAAAACGCACTGTGGAGTGGTGAAAACACCAGATAACGTGTTTCTCGCATTAAATAGCTCGAAAAGAGGGGTCTCGATGATTCTGCATACTACTGACAGAAGTCTCACCAAGAATATCGCAGAATGTGCATATCTCAGCTTGAACCCCGACGAAATCCAAGATGTCGCCGGTTCTGCATATCAAACCCAATGTGGAGTGGTGAAAACAACCAGAGAACGTGTTTCTCGCATTAAATAGGTCGGAAAGGGAGATGCCGATGATTCTGCATACGTCTGACAGAAGTCTCACCAAGATTATCGCAGAAATTGCATATCTCAGCTGGAAACACCACGAAAATCAAGATTTCGCCGGTTCTGCATATCAAATGCACTGTGGAGTGGTGAAAACAACCAGAGAACGTGTTTCTCGCATTAAATAGGTCGAAAAGGGAGATGCCGATGATTCTGCATACTTCTGACAGAAGTCTCACCAAGATTATCGCAGAAAATGCATATCTCAGCTGGAAACACCACGAAAATCAAGATATCGCCGGTTCTGCATATCAAACGCACTGTGGAATGTTGAAAACACCAGAAAACTTGTTTTTTCGCATTAAATAGCTCCAAAAGAGCGATTTAGATGATTCTGCATACTTCTGACTGAAGTCTCACCAAGATTATCGCAGAAAATGCATATCACAGCTTGAAACCCGACGAAAACCAAACATCGCCGGTTCTGCGTATCAAACCAACTGTGGAGTGGTGAAAAAACCAGACAACGTGTTTCTCGCATTAAATAGATCGAAAAGTGCGATCTCGATGGTTCTGCATACTTCTAACAGAAGTCTCACCATGATTATCGCAGATAATGCATATCTCTGCTAGAAACCCCACGAAAACCAAGATATCTCCTGTTATGCATATCATTCGCACTGTGGAGTGGTGAAAACACCAGATAACGTATTTCTCGCATTAAATAGGTCGAAAAGAGCGATCTCGATGTTTCTGCATACTTCGGACAGAGGTCTCACCATGATTATCGTAACAAATGCATATCTCAGCTTGAAACCCCACGAAAACCAAGATTTCGATGGTTCTGCATATCCAACGAACTGTGGAGTGGTGAAAACCCCAGAAAACGTGTTTCTCGCATTAAATAGCTCGAAAAGTGCGATCTCAATGATTAAGCATATTTCGGACAGAAGTCTCACCAAGATTATCGAAAAAAATGCATATCTCAGCTTGAAACCCAACGAAAACCAAGCTATCTCCTGTTCTGCATATCATTCGCACTGTGGAGTGGTGAAAACACCAGATAACATGTTTCTCGCATTAAATAGCTCGAAACGAGCGATCTCGATGATTAAGCATACTTCGGACAGAAGTCGCACCTAGATTATCGCAGAAATTGCATATCTCAGCTTGATTCCCCACGAAAACCAAGATATCGCTGGTTCTGCATATCAAACGCACTGTGGAGTGCTGAAAACACCAGATAACGTGTTCCTCGCATTAAATAGCTCGAAAAGAGCGCTCTTGATGTTTCTGCATACTTCGGACAGACGTTTCACCAAGATTATCGTAGAAAATGCATATCTCAGCTTGAAAAACGACGAAAACCAAACATCGCCGGTTCTGCATATCAAACCAACTGTGGAGTGGTGAAAACACCAGGCAACGTGTTTCTCGCATTAAATAGATCGAAAAGTGCGATCTCGATGATTCTGCATACTTCTAACAAAAGTCTCACCATGATTATCGCAGAAAATGCATATCTCTGCTAGAAACCCCACGAAAACCAAGATATCGCCGGTTCTGCATATCAAACGCACTGTGGAGTGGTGAAAACACCAGATAACGTATTTCTCGCATTAAATAGGTCGAAAAGAGCGATCTCGATGTTTCTGCATACTTCGGACAGAGGTCTCACCATGATTATCGTAAAAAATGCATATCTCAACTTGAAAAACGACGAAAACCAAACATCGCCGGTTCTGCATATCAAACCAACTGTGGAGTGCTGAAAACACCAGATAACGTGTTGCTCGCATTAAATAGCTCGAAAAGAGCGCTCTTGATGTTTCTGCATACTTCGGACAAATGTTTCACCAAGATTATCGTAGAAAACATATATCTCAGCTTGAAACCCGACGAAAACCAAGATATCGCTGGTTCTGCATATCCAACGAACTGTGGAGTGGTGAAAACCCCAGAAAACGTGTTTCTCCCATTAAATAGCTCGAAAAGTGCGATCTCAATGATTAAGCATATTTCGGACAGAAGTCTCACCAAGATTATCGTAAAAAATGCATATCTCAGCTTGAAACCCCTCAAAAACCAAGATATCGCCGGTTCTGCATATCAAACGCACTGTGGAGTGGGGAAAACACCAGATAACGTGTTTCTCGCATTAAATAGGTCGAAAAGAGCGATCTCGATGTTTCTGCATACTTCGGACAGAGGTCTCACCATGATTATCGTAAAAAATGCATATCTCAGCTTGAAACCCCACGAAAACCAAGATTTCGATGGTTCTGCATATCCAACGAACTGTGGAGTGGTGAAAACCCCAGAAAACGTGTTTCTCGCATTAAATAGCTCGAAAAGTGCGATCTCAATGATTAAGCATATTTCGGACAGAAGTCTCACCAAGATTATCGAAAAAAATGCATATCTCAGCTTGAAACCCAACGAAAACCAAGCTATCTCCTGTTCTGCATATCCAACGAACTGTGGAGTTGTGAAAACACCAGATAACGTGTTTCAAGCATTAAATAGGTCGAAAAGAGCGATCTCGATGTTTCTGCATACTTCGGACAGAGGTCTCACCATGATTATCGTAAAAAATGCATATCTCAGCTTGAAACCCGACGAAAACCAAGATATCGCTGGTTCTGCATATCCAACGAACTGTGGAGTGGTGAAAACCCCAGAAAACGTGTTTCTCGCATTAAATAGCTCGAAAAGAGCGATCTCGATGACTCTGCATACTTCGGACAGAAGTCTCACCTAGATTATCGCAGAAATTGCATATCTCAGCTTGAATCCCAACGAAAACCAAGATATCGCTGGTTCTACATATCAAACATACTGTGGAGTGCTGAAAACACCAGACAACGTGTTCCTCGCAATAAATACGTCGAAAAGAGCGATCTCGATGTTTCTGCATACTTCGGACAGAGGTCTCACCATGATTATCGTAAAAAATGCATATCTCAGCTTGAAACCCCACAAAAACCAAGATATCGCCGGGTCTGCAAATCAAACGCACTGTGGAGTTGTGAAAACACCAGATAACGTGTTTCTCGCATTAAATAGGTCGAAAAGAGCGATCTCGATGTTTCTGCATACTTCGGACAGAGGTCTCACCATGATTATCGTAAAAAATGCATATCTCAGCTTGAAACCCCACGAAAACCAAGATTTCGCTGGTTCTGCATATCCAACGAACTGTGGAGTGGTGAAAACCCCAGAAAACGTGTTTCTAGCATTAAATAGCTCGAAAAGTGCGATCTCAATGATTAAGCATATTTCGGACAGAAGTCTCACCAAGATTATCGTAAAAAATGCATATCTCAGCTTGAAACCCCTCAAAAACCAAGATATCGCCGGTTCTGCATATCAAACGCACTGTGGAGTGGTGAAAACACCAGATAACGTGTTTCTCGCATTAAATAGGTCGAAAAGAGCGGACTCGATGTTTCTGCATACTTCGGACAGAGGTCTCACCAAGATTATCGTAAAAAATGCATATCTCAGCTTGAAACCCCACGAAAACCAAGCTATATCCTGTTCTGCATATCCAACGAACTGTGGAGTGGTGAAAACCCCAGAAAACGTGTTTCTCGCATCAAATAGCTCGAAAAGTGCGATCGCGATGATTCTGCATACTTCGGACAGAAGTCTCACCAAGATTATCGCAGAAAATGCATATCTGAGCTTGAAACCCCACGAAACCCAAGATATCGCTGGTTCTGCATATCAAACGCACTGTGGAGTGGTGAAAACACCAGATAACGTGTTTCTCGCATTAAATAGCGCGAAAAGTGCGATCGCGATGATTCTGCATACCTCGGACAGAAGTGTCACCAAGATTATCGTAGAAAAAGGAAATCTGAGCTTAAAACCCCACGAAAACCAAGATATCGCCGGTTCTGCATATCAAACGAACTGTGGTGTCGTGAAAACACCAGACAACGTGTTTCTCGCATGAAATAGGTCGAAAAGAGCGATCTCGAGGTTTCTGCATACTTCGGACAGAGGTCTCACCAATATTATCGTAAAAAATGCATATCTCATCTTGAAACCTCACGAAAACCAAGCTATCTCCTATTCTGCATATCCAACGAACTGTGGAGTGGGGAAAACCCCAGAAAACGTGTTTCTCGCATTAAATAGCTCGAAAAGAGCGATCTCGATGTTTCTGCATACTTCGGACAGAAGTCTCATCAAGATTATCGTAAAAAATGCATATCTCAGCTTGAAACCCGACGAAAACCAAACATCGCCGGTTCTGCATATCAAACCAACTGTGGAGTGGTGAAAACACCAGACAACGTGTTTCTCGCATTAAATGGCTCGAATAGAGCAATCTCGATGATTAAGCATACTTCGGACAGAAGTCACACCAAGATTATCGCAGAAATTGCATATCTCACCTTGAAACCCCACGAAAACCAAGATATCTCCTGTTCTGCATATCCAACGAACTGTGGAGTGGTGAAAACACCAGAATACGTGTTTCTCGCATTAAATAGCTCGAAAAGTACGATCTCGATGACTCTGCATACTTCGGACAGAAGTCTCACCAAGGTTATTGCAGAAAATGCATATCTGAGCTTGAAACCCCACGAAAACCAAGTTATCTCCGGTTCTGCACATCCAACGAACTGTGGTGTGGTGAAAACCCCAGAAAACGTGTTTCTCGCATTAAATAGCTCGAATAGAGCGATCTCGATGATTAAGCATACTTCGGACAGAAGTCTCACCAAGATTATCGTAAAAAATGCATATCTCAGCTTGAAACCCCACGAAAACCAAGCTATCTCCTGTTCTGCATATCCAACGAACTGTGGAGTGGTGAAAACCCCAGAAAACGTGTTTCTCGCATTAAATAACTCGAAAAGTGCGATCGCGATGATTCTCCATACTTCGGACAGAAGTGTCACCAAGATTATCGCAGAAAATGCATATCTGAGCTTAAAACCCCACGAAAACCAAGATATCGCTGGTTCTGCATATAAAACGCACTGTGGCGTGCTGAAAACACCAGATAACGTGTTTCTCGCATTAAATAGCTCGAAAAGAGCGATCTAGAAGATTCAGCATACTTCGGACAGAAGTCTCACCAAGATTATCGCAGGAAATGCATATCTCAGCTTGAAACCACACGAAAACCAAGATATCTCCGATTCTGCATATCCAACGAACTGTGGGGTGGTGAAAACCCCTAGAAAACGAGTTTCTCGCATTAAATAGCTCGAAAAGAGCGCTCTCGATGTTTCTGCATACTTCGGACAGATGTTTCACCAAGATTATGGTAGAAAATGCATATCTCAGCTTGACACCCGACGAAAACCAAAATATCGCCGGTTGTGCATATCAAACCAACTGTGGAGTGGTGAAAACTCCAGATAACGTGTTTCTCGCATTAAATAGCTCGAAAAGAGCGATCTCGATGATTCAGCATACTTCGGACAGAAGTCTCAACAAGATTATCGAAGAAAATGCATATCTCAGCTTGAAACCCCACGAAAACCAAGCTATCTCCTGTTCTGCATATCCAACGAACTGTGGAGTGGTGAAAACCCCAGAAAACGTGTTTCTCGCATTAAATAACTCGAAAAGTGCGATCGCGATGATTCTCCATACTTCGGACAGAAGTGTCACCAAGATTATCGCAGAAAATGCATATCTGAGCTTAAAACCCCACGAAAACCAAGATATCGCTGGTTCTGCATATAAAACGCACTGTGGCGTGCTGAAAACACCAGATAACGTGTTTCTCGAATTATATAGCTCGAAAAGAGCGATCTAGAAGATTCAGCATACTTCGGACAGAAGTCTCACCAAGATTATCGCAGGAAATGCATATCTCAGCTTGAAACCACACGAAAACCAAGATATCTCCGATTCTGCATATCCAACGAACTGTGGGGTGGTGAAAACCCCTAGAAAACGAGTTTCTCGCATTAAATAGCTCGAAAAGAGCGCTCTCGATGTTTCTGCATACTTCGGACAGATGTTTCACCAAGATTATGGTAGAAAATGCATATCTCAGCTTGACACCCGACGAAAACCAAAATATCGCCGGTTCTGCATATCAAACCAACTGTGGAGTGGTGAAAACTCCAGATAACGTGTTTCTCGCATTAAATAGCTCGAAAAGAGCGATCTCGATGATTCAGCATACTTCGGACAGAAGTCACAACAAGATTATCGCAGAAAATGCATATCTCAGCTTGAAACCCCACGAAAACCAAGATATCGCTGGTTCTGCATATCAAACGCACTGTGGAGTGGTGAAAACACCGGATAAGGTTTTTCTCGCATTAACTAGCTCGAAAAGAGCGATCTCGATGTTTCAGCATACTTCGGACAGAAGTCTCACTAAGATTATCGCAGAAAATGTATATCTCAGCTTGAAACCCCACGAAAACCAAGATATCGCCGGTTCTGCATATCATACGCACTGTGGAGTGGTGAAAACACCAGATAACGTGTTTCCCGCATTAAATAGCACGAAACGAGCGATCTCGACGATTCAGCATACTTCGGACAGAAGTCTCTCCAAGTTTATCGCAGAAAATGCATATCTCAGCTTCAAACCCCTCGAAAACCAAGATATCACCTGTTTTGCATATCCAACGAACTGTGGTGTGGTGAAAACCCCCGAAAACGTGTTTCTCGCATTAAATAGCTCGAAGAGAGCGATCTCGATGATTCGGCACACTTCGGACAGAAGTCTCTCCAAGATTATCGCAGACAATGCATATCTGAGCTTGAAACCCCACGAAAACCAATATATCGTCGGTTCTGCATATCATACGCACTGTGGAGTGGTGAAAACACCAGATAACGTGTTTCCCGCATTAAATAGCACGAAACGAGCGATCTCGATGATTAAGCATACTGCGGACAGAAGTCTCACCAAGATTATCGCAGAAATTGCATATCTCAGCTTGAATCCCCAAGAAAACCAAGATATCGTTGTTTCTGCATATCAAACGCACTGTGGAGTGCTGAAAACACCAGATAACGTGTTTCGTGCATTAAGTAGCTCGAAAAGAGCGATCTAGATGATTCTGCACACTTCTGACTGAAGTCTCACCAATATTATCGCAGAAAATGCATATCTGAGCTTGAAACCCCACGACAACCATGATATCGCCGGTTCAGAATATCAAACGCACTGTGGAGTGGTGAAAACACCAGATAACGTGTTTCTCGCATTAAATAGCTCGAAAAGAGCGATCTAGATGATTCAGCATACTTCGGACAGAAGTCTCACCAAGATTATCGCAGGAAATGCATATCTCAGCTTGAAACCACACGAAAACCAAGATATCTCCGATTCTGCATATCCAACGAACTGTGGAGTGGTGAAAACCCCAGAAAACGAGTTTCTCGCATTAAATAGCTCGAAAAGAGCGCTCTCGATGTTTCTGCATACTTCGGACAGATGTTTCACCAAGATTATGGTAGAATATGCAGATCTCAGCTTGACACCCGACGAAAACCAAAATATCGCCGGTTCTGCATATCAAACCAACTGTGGAGTGGTGAAAACTCCAGATAACGTGTTTCTCGCATTAAATAGCTCGAAAAGAGCGATCTCGATGATTCTGCATACCTCGGACAGAAGTGTCACCAAGATTATCGCAGAAAAAGGAAATCTGAGCTTAAAACCCCACGAAAACCAAGATATCGCCGGTTCTGCATATCAAACGCACTGTGGCGTGCTGAAAACACCAGATAACGTGTTTCTCGCATTAAATAGCTCGAAAAGTACGATCTCGATGACTCTGCATACTTCGGACTGAAGTCTCACCAAGATTATCGCACAAAATGCATATCTCAGCTTGAAACCCCACAAAAACCAAGATTTCGCTGGTTCTGCATATCAAACGCACTGTGGAGTGGTGAAAACACCAGATAACGTGTTTCTCGCATTAACTAGCTCGAAAAGAGCGATCTCGATGTTTCAGCATACTTCTGACAGAAGTCTTACCAGGATTATCGTAGAAAATGCATATCTCAGCTTGAAACCCGACCGAAACCAAGATATCTCCGGTTCTGCATGTCAAACGTACTGTGGAGTGGTGAAAACACCAGAAAACGTGTTTCGTGCATTAAGTAGCTCGAAAAGAGCGATCTAGATGATTCTGCACACTTCTGACTGAAGTCTCACCAATATTATCGCAGAAAATGCATATCTGAACTTGAAACCCCACGAAAACCAAGATATCGCCGGTTCTGAATATCAAACGCACTGTGGAGTGGTGAAAACACCAGATAACGTGTTTCTCGCATTAAATAGCTCGAAAAGAGCGATCTAGATGATTCAGCATACTTCGGACAGAAGTCTCACCAAGATTATCGCAGGAAATGCATATCTCAGCTTGAAACCACACGAAAACCAAGATATCTCCGATTCTGCATATCCAACGAACTGTGGAGTGGTGAAAACCCCAGAAAACGAGTTTCTCGCATTAAATAGCTCGAAAAGAGCGCTCTCGATGTTTCTGCATACTTCGGACAGTTGTTTCACCAAGATTATGGTAGAAAATGCATATCTCAGCTTGACACCCGACGAAAACCAAAATATCGCCGGTTCTGCATATCAAACCAACTGTGGAGTGGTGAAAACTCCAGATAACGTGTTTCTCGCATTAAATAGCTCGAAAAGAGCGATCTCGATGATTCAGCATACTTCGGACAGAAGTCTCACCAAGATTATCGCAGGAAATGCATATCTCAGCTTGAAACCACACGAAAACCAAGATATCTCCGATTCTGCTTATCCAACGAACTGTGGAGTGGTGAAAACCCCAGAAAACGAGTTTCTCGCATTAAATAGCTCGAAAAGAGCGCTCTCGATGTTTCTGCATACTTCGGACAGATGTTTCACCAAGATTATGGTAGAAAATGCATATCTCAGCTTGACACCCGACGAACACCAAAATATCGCCGGTTCTGCATATCAAACCCACTGTGGAGTGGTGAAAACACCAGGTAACGTGCTTATCGCATTAAATAGCTCGAAAAGAGCGATCTCGATGATTCAGCATACTTCTAACAGAAGTCTCACGAAGATTTTCGCAGAAAATGCATATCTCTGCTTGAAACCCCATGAAAACCAAGATATCTACAGTTCTGCATATCCAACGAACTGTGGAGTGGTGAAAACCGCAGAAAACGTGTTTCTCGCATTAAATAGCTCGAAAAGAGCGCTCTCGATGTTTCTGCATACTTCGGACTGATGTTTCACCAAGCTTATCGTAGAAAATGCATATCTCAGCTTGAAACCCGACGAAAACCAAAATATCGCCGGTTCTGCATATCCAACGCACTGTGGAGTGGTGAAAATACCAGATAACGTGTTTCTCGCATTAAGTAGCTCGAAACGAGCGATCTCAATGATTCTAAATACTTCGGACAGAAGTCACAACACGATTATCGCAGAAAATGCATATCTCATCTTGAAATTCCACGTAAACCAAGATATCGCTTGTTCTCCATATCAAACGCACTGTGGAGTGGTGAAAACACCAGATAACGTGTTTCTCGCACTAAATAGCTCGAAAAGAGCGATCTAGATGATTCAGCATACTTCGGACAGAAGTCTCACCAAGATTATCGCAGGAAATACATATCTCAGCTTGAAACCACACGAAAACCAAGATATCTCCGGTTCTGCATATCCAACGAACTGTGGAGTGGTGAAAATCCCAGAAAACGAGTTTCTCGCACTAACTAGCTCGAAAAGAGCGATCTCGGTGATTCAGCATACTTCTGACTGATGTCTCACCAATATTATCGCAGAAAATGCATATCTCAGCTTGAAACCCCACGAAAACCAAGATATCGCTGGTTCTGCATATCAAACCAACTGTGGAGTGGTGAAAACACCAGATAACGAGTTTCACGCATTAAATAGCTCGAAAAGAGCGATCTCGATGATTCAGCATACTTCGGACAGAAGTCTCAACAATATTATCGCAGAAAATGCATATCTCAGCTGGAAACCCCACGAAAACCAAGATATCGCTGGTTCTGCATATCAAACCAACTGTGGAGTGGTGAAAACACCAGATAACGAGTTTCACGCATTAAATCGCTCGAAAAGAGCGATCTCGATGATTCTGCATACTTCGGACAGAAGTCTCAACAAGATTATCGCAGAAAATGCATATCTCAGCTTGAAACCCCACGAAAACCAAGATATCGCCGGTTTTGCATATCAAACGCACTGTGGAGTGGTGAAAACACCGGATAAGGTTTTTCTCGCATTAACTAGCACGAAAAGAGCGATCTCGATGTTTCAGCATACTTCGGACAGAAGTCTCACCAAGATTATCGCAGAAAATGCATATCTCACCTTGAAACCCCACGAAAACCAAGATATCGCCGGTTCTGCATATCATACGCACTGTGGAGTGGTGAAAACACCAGATTACGTGTTTCTCGCATTAAATAGCTCGAAAAGAGCGTTCTCGAAGATCCTGCATACTTCTGACAGAAGTCTCACCAAGATTATCGTAGAAAATGCATATCTCAGCTTGAAACCCGATGAAAACCGAGTTATCTCCGGTTCTGCACATCAAACGTACCGTGGAGTGGTGAAAACACCAGAAAACGTGTTTCGCGCATTAAGTAGCTCGAAAAGAGCGTTCTCGAAGATTCTGCATACTTCTGACAGAAGTCTCACCAGGATTATCGTAGAAAATGCATATCTCAGCTTGAAACCCGACCGAAACCAAGATATCTCCGGTTCTGCATGTCAAACGTACTGTGGAGTGGTGAAAACACCAGAAAACGTGTTTCGTGCATTAAGTAGCTCGAAAAGAGCGATCTAGATGATTCTGCACACTTCTGACTGAAGTCTCACCAATATTATCGCAGAAAATGCATATCTGAGCTTGAAACCCCACGAAAACCAAGATATCGCCGGTTCTGAATATCAAACGCACTGTGGAGTGGTGAAAACACCAGATAACGTGTTTCTCGCATTAAATAGCTCGAAAAGAGCGATCTAGATGATTCAGCATACTTCGGACAGAAGTCTCACCAAGATTATCGCAGGAAATACATATCTCAGCTTGAAACCACACGAAAACCAAGATATCTCCGGTTCTGCATATCCAACGAACTGTGGAGTGGTGAAAATCCCAGAAAACGAGTTTCTCGCACTAACTAGCTCGAAAAGAGCGATCTCGGTGATTCAGCATACTTCTGACTGATGTCTCACCAATATTATCGCAGAAAATGCATATCTCAGCTTGAAACCCCACGAAAACCAAGATATCGCTGGTTCTGCATATCAAACCAACTGTGGAGTGGTGAAAACACCAGATAACGAGTTTCACGCATTAAATAGCTCGAAAAGAGCGATCTCGATGATTCAGCATACTTCGGACAGAAGTCTCAACAATATTATCGCAGAAAATGCATATCTCAGCTGGAAACCCCACGAAAACCAAGATATCGCTGGTTCTGCATATCAAACCAACTGTGGAGTGGTGAAAACACCAGATAACGAGTTTCACGCATTAAATCGCTCGAAAAGAGCGATCTCGATGATTCTGCATACTTCGGACAGAAGTCTCAACAAGATTATCGCAGAAAATGCATATCTCAGCTTGAAACCCCACGAAAACCAAGATATCGCCGGTTTTGCATATCAAACGCACTGTGGAGTGGTGAAAACACCGGATAAGGTTTTTCTCGCATTAACTAGCACGAAAAGAGCGATCTCGATGTTTCAGCATACTTCGGACAGAAGTCTCACCAAGATTATCGCAGAAAATGCATATCTCACCTTGAAACCCCACGAAAACCAAGATATCGCCGGTTCTGCATATCATACGCACTGTGGAGTGGTGAAAACACCAGATTACGTGTTTCTCGCATTAAATAGCTCGAAAAGAGCGTTCTCGAAGATCCTGCATACTTCTGACAGAAGTCTCACCAAGATTATCGTAGAAAATGCATATCTCAGCTTGAAACCCGATGAAAACCGAGTTATCTCCGGTTCTGCACATCAAACGTACCGTGGAGTGGTGAAAACACCAGAAAACGTGTTTCGCGCATTAAGTAGCTCGAAAAGAGCGTTCTCGAAGATTCTGCATACTTCTGACAGAAGTCTCACCAGGATTATCGTAGAAAATGCATATCTCAGCTTGAAACCCGACCGAAACCAAGATATCTCCGGTTCTGCATGTCAAACGTACTGTGGAGTGGTGAAAACACCAGAAAACGTGTTTCGTGCATTAAGTAGCTCGAAAAGAGCGATCTAGATGATTCTGCACACTTCTGACTGAAGTCTCACCAATATTATCGCAGAAAATGCATATCTGAGCTTGAAACCCCACGAAAACCAAGATATCGCCGGTTCTGAATATCAAACGCACTGTGGAGTGGTGAAAACACCAGATAACGTGTTTCTCGCATTAAATAGCTCGAAAAGAGCGATCTAGATGATTCAGCATACTTCGGACAGAAGTCTCACCAAGATTATCGCAGGAAATGCATATCTCAGCTTGAAACCACACGAAAACCAAGATATCTCCGATTCTGCAGATCCAACGAACTGTGGAGTGGTGAAAACCCCAGAAAACGAGTTTCTCGCATTAAATAGCTCGAAAAGAGCGCTCTCGATGTTTCTGCATACTTCGGACAGATATTTCACCAAGATTATCGCAGAAAATGCATATCTCAGCTTGATACCCCACGAAAACCAAGATATCGCGGGTTCTGCATATCAAACGCACTGTGGAGTGGTGAAAACACCGGATAAGGTTTTTCTCGCATTAACTAGCTCGAAAAGAGCGATGTCGATGTTTCAGCATACTTCGGACAGAAGTCTCACTAAGATTATCGCAGAAAATGTATATCTCAGCTTGAAACCCCACGAAAACCAAGATATCGTCGGTTCTGCATATCATACGCACTGTGGAGTGGTGAAAACACCAGATAACGTGTTTCTCGCACTAAATAGCTGGAAAAGAGCGTTCTCGAAGATCCTGCATACTTCTGACAGAAGTCTCACCAAGATTATCGTAGAAAATGCATATCTCAGCTTGAAACCCGACGAAAACCGAGTCATCTCCGGTTCTGCACATCAAACGTACCGTGGAGTGGTGAAAACACCAGAAAACGTGTTTCGCGCATTAAGTAGCTCGAAAAGAGCGGTCTCGAAGATTCTGCATACTTCTGACAGAAGTCTCACCAGGATTATCGTAGAAAATGCATATCTCAGCATGAAACCCGACCGAAACCAAGATATCTCCGGTTCTGCATGTCAAACATACTGTGGAGTGGTGAAAACAGCAGAAAACGTGTTTCGTGCATTAAGTAGCTCGAAAAGAGCGATCTAGATGATTCTGCATACTTCTGACAGAAGTCTCACCAGGATTATCGTAGAAAATGCATATCTCAGCTTGAAACCCCACGAAAACAAAGATATCTACTGTTCTGCATATCCGACGAGCTGTGGAGGGGTGAAAACCTCAGAAAACGTGTTTCTCGCATTAAATAGCTCGAAAAGAGCGCTCTCGATGTTTCTGCATACTTCGGACAGATGTTTCACCAAGATTATGGTAGAAAATGCATATCTCAGCTTGACACCCGACGAAAACCAAAATATCGCCGGTTCTGCATATCAAACCAACTGTGGAGTGGTGAAAACTCCAGATAACGTGTTTCTCGCATTAAATAGCTCGAAAAGAGCGATCTCGATGATTCAGCATACTTCGGACAGAAGTCTCACCAAGATTATCGCAGGAAATGCATATCTCAGCTTGAAACCACACGAAAACCAAGATATCTCCGATTCTGCATATCCAACGAACTGTGGAGTGGTGAAAACCCCAGAAAACGAGTTTCTCGCATTAAATAGCTCGAAAAGAGCGCTCTCGATGTTTCTGCATACTTCGGACAAATGTTTCACCAAGATTATGGTAGAAAATGCATATCTCAGCTTGACACCCGACGAAAACCAAAATATCGTCGGTTCTGCATATCAAACCAACTGTGGAGTGGTGAAAACTCCAGATAACGTGTTTCTCGCATTAACCAGCTCGAAAAGAGCGTTCTCGACGATTCAGCATACTTCGGACAGAAGTCTCTCCAAGTTTATCGCAGAAAATGCATATCTCAGCTTGAAACCCCTCGAAAACCAAGATATCACCTGTTCTGCATATCCAACGAACTGTGGTGTGGTGAAAACCCCCGAAAACGTGTTTCTCGCATTAAATAGCTCGAAGAGAGCGATCTCGATGATTCGGCACACTTCGGACAGAAGTCTCTCCAAGATTATCGCAGACAATGCATATCTGAGCTTGAAATCCCACGAAAACCAATATATCGTCGGTTCTGCATATCATACGCACTGTGGAGTGGTGAAAACACCAGATAACGTGTTTCCCGCATTAAATAGCACGAAACGAGCGATCTCGATGATTAAGCATACTTCGGACAGAAGTCTCACCAAGATTATCGTAAAAAATGCATATCTCAGCTTTAAACCCCACGAAAACCAAGATATCGCTCGTACTGCATATCAAACGCACTGTGGAGTGGTGAAAAAACCAGATAACGTGTTTCTCGCATTAAATAGCTCGAAAAGAGCGATCTAGATGATTCAGCATACTTCGGACAGAAGTCTCACCAATATTATCGCAGAAAATGCATATCTCAGCTTGAAACCCCACGAAAACAAAGATATCGCTGGTTCTGCATATCAAACGCACTGTGGAGTGGTGAAAACAACCAGGGAACGTGTTTCTCGCATTAAATAGCTCGAATAGAGCGATCACGATGATTCTGCATACTTCGGACAGTAGTCTCACCAAGATTATCGCAGGAAATGCATATCTCAGCTTGAAACCACACGAAAATCAAGATATCTCCGGTTCTACATATCCAACGATCTGTGGAGTGGTGAAAGCCCCAGAAAATGAGTTTCTCGCATTAAATAGCTCGAAAAGAGCGATCTCGATGATTCAGCATACTTCTGACAGAAGTCTCACCAAGATTATCGTAGAAAATGCATATCTCAGCTTGAAACCCGACGAAAACCGAGTCTTCTCCGGTTCTGCACATCAAACGTACCGTTGAGTGGTGAAAACACCAGAAAACGTGTTTCGCGCATTAAGTAGCTCGAAAAGAGCGGTCTCGAAGATTCTGCATACTTCTGACAGAAGTCTCACCAGGATTATCGTAGAAAATGCATATCTCAGCATGAAACCCGACCGAAACCAAGATATCTCCGGTTCTGCATGTCAAACGTACTGTGGAGTGGTGAAAACAGCAGAAAACGTGTTTCGTGCATTAAGTAGCTCGAAAAGAGCGATCTAGATGATTCTGCATACTTCTGACAGAAGTCTCACCAGGATTATCGTAGAAAATAAATATCTCAGCTTGAAACCCCACGAAAACAAAGATATCTACTGTTCTGCATATCCGACGAACTGTGGAGTGGTGAAAACCTCAGAAAACGTGTTTGCCGCATTAAATAGCTCGAAAAGAGCGCTCTCGATGTTTCTGCATACTTTGGACAGATGTTTCACCAAGCTTATCGTAGAAAATGCATATCTCAGCTTGAAACCCGACGAAAACCAAAATATCACCGGTTCTGCATATCCAACGCACTGTGGAGTGGTGAAAACACCAGATGACGTGTTTCTCGCATTAAGTTGCTCGAAACGAGCGATCTCGATGATTCTGCATACTTCGGACAGAAGTCTCAACAAGATTATCGCAGAAAATGCATATCTCAGCTTGAAACCCCACGAAAACCAAGATATCGCCGGTTTTGCATATAAAACGCACTGTGGAGTGGTGAAAACACCGGATAAGGTTTTTCTCGCATTAACTAGCACGAAAAGAGCGATCTCGATGTTTCAGCATCCTGCGGACAGAAGTCTCACCAAGATTATCGCAGAAAATGCATATCTCACCTTGAAACCCCACGAAAACCAAGATATCGCCGGTTCTGCATATCACACGCACTGTGGAGTGGTGAAAACTCCAGATTACGTGTTTCTCGCATTAAATAGCTCGAAAAGAGCGTTCTCGAAGATCCTGCATACTTCTGACAGAAGTCTCACCAAGATTATCGTAGAAAATGCATATCTCAGCTTGAAACCCGATGAAAACCGAGTTATCTCCGGTTCTGCACATCAAACGTACCGTGGAGTGGTGAAAACACCAGAAAACGTGTTTCGCGCATTAAGTAGCTCGAAAAGAGCGTTCTCGAAGATTCTGCATACTTCTGACAGCCGTCTCACCAGGAATATCGTAGAAATGCATATCTCAGCTTGAAACCCGACCGAATCCAAGATATCTCCGGTTCTGCATGTCAAACGTACTGTGGAGTGGAGAAAACACCAGAAAACGTGTTTCGTGCATTAAGTAGCTCGAAAAGAGCGATCTAGATGATTCTGCACACTTCTGACTGAAGTCTCACCAATATTATCGCAGAAAATGCATATCTCAGCTCGAAACCTCACGAAAATCAATATGTTGCCGGTTCTGCATATCAAACGCACTGTGGAGTGGTGAAAACACCAGAAAACGTGTTTCGTGAATTAGATAGCTCAAAAAGAGCGATATCGAACATCCTGCATACTTCTGACAGAAGTCTCACCAAGATTATCGTAGAAAATGCGTATCTCAGCATGAAACCCGACGAAAACCGAGATATCGCCGGTTCTGCTTGTCAAACGTACTGTGGAGTGGAGAAAACACCAGAAAACGTGTTTCGTGCATTAAGTAGCTCGAAAAGAGCGATCTAGATGATCCTGCATACTTCTGACAGAAGTCTCACCAAGATTATCGTAAAAACTGCATATCTCAGCTTGAAACCCCACGAAAACCAAGATGTCGCCGGTTCTGCATATCAAACACACTGTGGAGTGGTGAAAATACCAGAAAACGTGTTTCTCGCATTAAGTAGCTCGAAAAGAGCGTTCTCGAAGATCCTGCATACTTCTGACAGCCGTCTCACCAGGAATATCGTAGAAAATGCATATCTCAGCTTGAAACCCGACCGAATCCAAGATATCTCCGGTTCTGCATGTCAAATGCACTGTGGAGTGGTGAAAACACCAGAAAACGTGTTTCGTGCATTAAGTAGCTCGAAAAGAGCGATCTAGATGATTCTGCATACTTCTGACTGAAGTCTCACCAATATTATCGCAGAAAATGCATATCTCAGCTGGAAACCCCACGAAAACCAGGATATCTACTGTTCTGCATATCAAACGCACTGTGGAGTGCTGAAAACACCAGATAACGTGTTTGTCGCATTAAGTAGCTCGAATAGAGCGATCTCGATGATTCAGCATACTTCGGACAGAAGTCTCACCAAGATTAGCGTAGAAAAAGCATATCTCAGCTGGAAACCCCACGAAAACCAAGATATCGCCGGTTCTGCATATCAAACGCACTGTGGAGTGGTGAAAACACCAGAAAACGTGTTTCATGCATTAAGTAGCTCGAAAAGAGCGATCTAGATGATTCTGCATACTTCTGACTGAAGTCTCACCAATATTATCGCAGAAAATGAATATTTCAGCTGGAAACCCCACGAAAACCAAGATGTCGCCGGTTCTGCATATCAAACGCACTGTGGAGTGGTGAAAACAACCAGATAACGTGTTTCTCGCATTAAATACCTCGAATAGAGCGATCTAGGTGATTCTGCATACTTCTGACTGAAGTCTCACCAATATGATCGCAGAAAATGCATATCTCAGCTTGAAACCCGACGAAAACCACGATGTCGCCGGTTCTGCATATCAAACGCACTGTGGAGTGGTGTAAACACCAGAAAACGTGTTTCTCGCATTAAATACCTCGAATAGAGCGATCTAGGTGATTCTGCATACTTCTGACAGAAGACTCACCAAGATTATCGCAGAAAATGCATATCTCAGCTTGAAACCTCACGAAAATCAAGATGTCGCCGGTTCTGCATATCAAACGCACTGTGGAGTGGTGAAAACAACCAGATAACGTGTTTCTCGCATTAAATAACTCGAAACGAGCGATCTAGATGATTCTGCATACTTCTGACTGAAGTCTCACCAATATTATCGCAGAAAATGCATATTTCAGCTGGAATCCCCACGAAAACCAAGTTATCGGCGGTTCTACATATCAAACGCACTGTGGAGTGGTCAAAACACCAGAAAACGTGTTTCTCGCATTAAGTAGCTCGAAAAGAGCGATCTAGATGATACTGCATACTTCTGACAGAATTCTTACCAAGATTATCGTTGAAAATGCATATCCCAGCTTGAACTCCGACGAAATCCAAGATGTCGCCGGTTCTGCAAGTTAAACGCACTGTGGAGTGGTGAAAACACCAGATAACGTGTTTCTCGCATTAAGCAGTTCGAAACGAGCGATCTAGATGATTCTGCATACTTCTGACTAAAGTCTCACCAAGATTATCGCAGAAAATGCATATCTCAGCTTGAAACCCGACCAAAACCACGATGTCGCCGGTTCTGCATATCAAACGCACTGTGGGGTGGTGAAAACACCAGAAAACGTGTTTCATGCATTAAGTAGCTCGAAAAGAGCGATCTAGATGATTCTGCATACTTCTGACTGAAGTCTCACCAATATTATCGCAGAAAATGAATATTTCAGCTGGAAACCCCACGAAAACCAAGATGTCGCCGGTTCTGCATATCAAACGCACTGTGGAGTGGTGAAAACAACCAGATAACGTGTTTCTCGCATTAAATACCTCGAATAGAGCGATCTAGGTGATTCTGCATACTTCTGACTGAAGTCTCACCAATATGATCGCAGAAAATGCATATCTCAGCTTGAAACCCGACGAAAACCACGATGTCGCCGGTTCTGCATATCAAACGCACTGTGGAGTGGTGTAAACACCAGAAAACGTGTTTCTCGCATCAAATAGCTCGAAACGAGCGATCTAGGTGATTCTGCATACTTCTGACAGAAGACTCACCAAGATTATCGCAGAAAATGCATATCTCAGCTTGAAACCTCACGAAAATCAAGATGTCGCCGGTTCTGCATATCAAACGCACTGTGGAGTGGTGAAAACAACCAGATAACGTGTTTCTCGCATTAAATAACTCGAAACGAGCGATCTAGATGATTCTGCATACTTCTGACTGAAGTCTCACCAATATTATCGCAGAAAATGCATATTTCAGCTGGAATCCCCACGAAAACCAAGTTATCGGCGGTTCTACATGTCAAACGCACTGTGGAGTGGTCAAAACACCAGAAAACGTGTTTCTCGCATTAAGTAGCTCGAAAAGAGCGATCTAGATGATACTGCATACTTCTGACAGAATTCTTACCAAGATTATCGTTGAAAATGCATATCCCAGCTTGAACTCCGACGAAATCCAAGATGTCGCCGGTTCTGCAAGTTAAACGCACTGTGGAGTGGTGAAAACACCAGATAACGTGTTTCTCGCATTAAGCAGTTCGAAACGAGCGATCTAGATGATTCTGCATACTTCTGACTAAAGTCTCACCAAGATTATCGCAGAAAATGCATATCTCAGCTTGAAACCCGACCAAAACCACGATGTCGCCGGTTCTGCATATCAAACGCACTGTGGGGTGGTGAATACACCAGAAAACGTGTTTCTCGAATTAAATAGCTCGAAAAGAGCGATCTAGATGATTCTGCATACTTCTGACAGAAGACTCACCAAGATTATCGCAGAAAATGCATATCTCAGCTTGAAACCTCACGAAAATCAAGATGTCGCCGGTTCTGCATATCAAACGCACTGTGGAGTGGTGAAAACAACCAGATAACGTGTTTCTCGCATTAAATAACTCGAAACGAGCGATCTAGATGATTCTGCATAGTTCTGACTAAAGTCTCACCAAGATTATCGCAGAAAATGCATATCTCAGCTGGAAACCCCACGAAAACCAAGTTATCGGCGGCTCTACATATCAAACGCACTGTGGAGTGGTCAAAACACCAGAAAACTTGTTTTTTCGCATTAAATAGCTCGAAACGAGCGATCTAGATGATTCTGCATAGTTCTGACTAAAGTCTCACCAAGATTATCGCAGAAAATGCATATCTCAGCTGGAAACCCCACGAAAACCAAGATATCGCCGGTTCTGCATATCAAACGCCCTGTGGAGTAATGAAAACACCAGATAACGTGTTTCTCGCATTAGATAGCTCGAATAGAGCGATCGCGATGATTCTGCATACTTCTGACAGAAGACTCACCAAGATTATCGCAGAAAATGCATATCTCAGCTTGAAACCTCACGAAAATCAAGATGTCGCCGGTTCTGCATATCAAACGCACTGTGGAGTGGTGAAAACAACCAGATAACGTGTTTCTCGCATTAAATAACTCGAAACGAGCGATCTAGATGATTCTGCATACTTCTGACTGAAGTCTCACCAATATTATCGCAGAAAATGCATATTTCAGCTGGAATCCCCACGAAAACCAAGTTATCGGCGGTTCTACATGTCAAACGCACTGTGGAGTGGTCAAAACACCAGAAAACGTGTTTCTCGCATTAAGTAGCTCGAAAAGAGCGATCTAGATGATACTGCATACTTCTGACAGAATTCTTACCAAGATTATCGTTGAAAATGCATATCCCAGCTTGAACTCCGACGAAATCCAAGATGTCGCCGGTTCTGCAAGTTAAACGCACTGTGGAGTGGTGAAAACACCAGATAACGTGTTTCTCGCATTAAGCAGTTCGAAACGAGCGATCTAGATGATTCTGCATACTTCTGACTAAAGTCTCACCAAGATTATCGCAGAAAATGCATATCTCAGCTTGAAACCCGACCAAAACCACGATGTCGCCGGTTCTGCATATCAAACGCACTGTGGGGTGGTGAATACACCAGAAAACGTGTTTCTCGAATTAAATAGCTCGAAAAGAGCGATCTAGATGATTCTGCATACTTCTCATAGATGAAACACAAAGATTATCGCAGAAAATGCATATTTCAGCTGGAAGCCCCACGAAAACCAAGTTATCGGCGGCTCTACATATCAAACGCACTGTGGAGTGGTCAAAACACCAGAAAACTTGTTTTTTCGCATTAAATAGCTCGAAACGAGCGATCTAGATGATTCTGCATAGTTCTGACTAAAGTCTCACCAAGATTATCGCAGAAAATGCATATCTCAGCTGGAAACCCCACGAAAACCAAGATATCGCCGGTTCTGCATATCAAACGCCCTGTGGAGTGATGAAAACACCAGATAACGTGTTTCTCGCATTAGATAGCTCGAATAGAGCGATCGCGATGATTCTGCATACTTCTGACAGAAGACTCACCAAGATTATCGCAGAAAATGCATATCCCAGCTTGAACCCCGACGAAATCCAAGATGTCGCCGGTTCTGCAAGTTAAACGCACTGTGGAGTGGTCAAAACAACCAGATAACGTGTTTCTCGCTTTAAATAGCTCGAAACGAGCGATCTCGATGATTCTGCATACTTCGGACAGAAGTCTCAACAAGATTATCGCAGAAAATGCATATCCCAGCTAGAAACCCCACGAATACCAAGGTGTCGCCAGTTCTGCATATCAGACGCACTGTGGAGTGGTGAAAACACCAGCAAACGTGTTTCTCGCATTAAATAGCTCGAAAAGAGCGATCTAGATGCTTCTGCATACTTCTGACAGAAGACTCACCAAGATTATCGCCGACAATGCATATCTCAGCTTGAAACCCGACGAAAACCAAGATGTCGCCGGTTCTGCGTATCAGACGCTCCGTTGAGTGGTGAAAATACCAGAAAACGTGTTACTCGCATTAACTAGCTCGAAAAGAGCGTTCTGGATGATTCTGCATACTTCTGACTGAAGTCTCACCAATATTATCGCAGAAAATGCATATCTCAGCTAGAAACCTCACGAAAATCAAGATGTCGCCGGTTCTGCATATCAAACGCACTGTGGAGTGGTGAAAACACCAGAAAACGTGTTTCATGCATTAAGTAGCTCGAAAAGAGCGATCTAGATGATTCTGCATACTTCTGACTGAAGTCTCACCAGTATTATCGCAGAAAATGAATATTTCAGCTGGAAACCCCACGAAAACCAAGATGTCGCCGGTTCTGCATATCAAACGCACTGTGGAGTGGTGAAAACAACCAGATAACGTGTTTCTCGCATTAAATAGCTCGAATAGAGCGATCTAGGTGATTCTGCATACTTCTGACTGAAGTCTCACCAATATGATCGCAGAAAATGCATATCTCAGCTTGAAACCCGACGAAAACCACGATGTCGCCGGTTCTGCATATCAAACGCACTGTGGAGTGGTGTAAACACCAGAAAACGTGTTTCTCGCATCAAATAGCTCGAAACGAGCGATCTAGGTGATTCTGCTTACTTCTGACTGAAGTCTCACCAATATGATCGCAGAAAATGCATATCTCAGCTTGAAACCCGACGAAAAACACGATGTCGCCGGTTCTGCATATCAAACGAACTGTGGAGTGGTGAAAACACCAGAAAACGTGTTTCTCGCATCAAATAGCGCGAAAAGAGCGATCTAGATGATTCTGCATACTTCTGACAGAAGACTCACCAAGATTATCGCAGAAAATGCATATCTCAGCTTGAAACCTCACGAAAATCAAGATGTCGCCGGTTCTGCATATCAAACGCACTGTGGAGTGGTGAAAACAACCAGATAACGTGTTTCTCGCATTAAATAACTCGAAACGAGCGATCTAGATGATTCTGCATACTTCTGACTGAAGTCTCACCAATATTATCGCAGAAAATGCATATTTCAGCTGGAATCCCCACGAAAACCAAGTTATCGGCGGTTCTACATATCAAACGCACTGTGGAGTGGTCAAAACACCAGAAAACGTGTTTCTCGCATTAAGTAGCTCGAAAAGAGCGATCTAGATGATACTGCATACTTCTGACAGAATTCTTACCAAGATTATCGTTGAAAATGCATATCCCAGCTTGAACTCCGACGAAATCCAAGATGTCGCCGGTTCTGCAAGTTAAACGCACTGTGGAGTGGTGAAAACACCAGATAACGTGTTTCTCGCATTAAGTAGTTCGAAACGAGCGATCTAGATGATTCTGCATACTTCTGACTAAAGTCTCACCAAGACTATCGCAGAAAATGCATATCTCAGCTTGAAACCCGACCAAAACCACGATGTCGCCGGTTCTGCATATCAAACGCACTGTGGGGTGGTGAATACACCAGAAAACGTGTTTCTCGATTTAAATATCTCGAAAAGAGCGATCTAGATGATTCTGCATACTTCTCATAGATGAAACACAAAGATTATCGCAGAAAATGCATATTTCAGCTGGAAGCCCCACGAAAACCAAGTTATCGGCGGCTCTACATATCAAACGCACTGTGGAGTGGTCAAAACACCAGAAAACTTGTTTTTTCGCATTAAATAGCTCGAAACGAGCGATCTAGATGATTCTGCATAGTTCTGACTACAGTCTCACCAAGATTATAGCAGAAAATGCATATCTCAGCTGGAAACCCCACGAAAACCAAGATATCGCCGGTTCTGCATATCAAACGCCCTGTGGAGTGATGAAAACACCAGATAACGTGTTTCTCGCATTAGATAGCTCGAATAGAGCGATCGCGATGATTCTGCATACTTCTGACAGAAGACTCACCAAGATTATCGCAGAAAATGCATATCTCAGCTTGAAACCCGACCGAAACCAAGATATCTCCGTTTCTGCATATCAAACGCACTGTGGAGTGGCGAAAACAACCAGATAACGTGTTTCTCGCATTAAATAGCTCGAATAGAGCGATCTCGATGATTCTGCATACTTCTGACAGAATTCTTACCAAGATTATCGTTGAAAATGCATATCCCAGCTTGAACCCCGACGAAATCCAAGATGTCGCCGGTTCTGCAAGTTAAACGCACTGTGGAGTGGTGAAAACACCAGATAACGTGTTTCTCGCATTAAGTAGCTCGAAACGAGCGATCTAGATGATTCTGCATACTTCTGGCTAAAGTCTCACCAAGATTATCGCAGAAAATGCATATCTCAGCTTGAAACCCGACCAAAACCACGATGTCGCCGGTTCTGCATATCAAACGCACTGTGGGGTGGTGAATACACCAGAAAACGTGTTTCTCGAATTAAATAGCTCGAAAAGAGCGATCTAGATGATTCTGCATACTTCTGACAGAAGACTCACCAAGATTATCGCAGAAAATGCATATCTCAGCTTGAAACCCGACCGAAACCAAGATATCTCCGTTTCTGCATATCAAACGCACTGTGGAGTGGCGAAAACAACCAGATAACGTGTTTCTCGCATTAAATAGCTCGAATAGAGCGATCTCGATGATTCTGCATACTTCTGACAGAATTCTTACCAAGATTATCGTTGAAAATGCATATCCCAGCTTGAACACCGACGAAATCCAAGATGTCGCCGGTTCTGCAAGTTAAACGCACTGTGGAGTGGTGAAAACACCAGATAACGTGTTTCTCGCATTAAGTAGCTCGAAACGAGCGATCTAGATGATTCTGCATACTTCTGACTAAAGTCTCACCAAGATTATCGCAGAAAATGCATATCTCAGCTTGAAACCCGACCAAAACCACGATGTCGCCGGTTCTGCATATCAAACGCACTGTGGGGTGGTGAATACACCAGAAAACGTGTTTCTCGAATTAAATAGCTCGTAAAGAGCGATCTAGATGATTCTGCATACTTCTCATAGATGAAACACAAAGATTATCGCAGAAAATGCATATTTCAGCTGGAAGCCCCACGAAAACCAAGTTATCGGCGGCTCTACATATCAAACGCACTGTGGAGTGGTCAAAACAACCAGATAACGTGTTTCTCGCTTTAAATAGCTCGAAACGAGCGATCTAGATGATTCTGCATACTTCTGACTGAAGTCTCACCAAGATTATCGCAGAAAATGCATATCTCAGCTGGAAACCCCACGAAAACCAAGATATCGCCGGTTCTGCATATCAAACGCACTGTGGAGTGGTGAAAACAACCAGATAACGTGTTTCTCGCATTAAATAGCTCGAATAGAGCGATCTCGATGATTCTGCATACTTCTGACAGAAGACTCACCAAGATTATCGCAGAAAATGCATATCTCAGCTGGAAACCCCACGAAAACCAAGATATCGCCGGTTCTGCATATCAAACGCACTGTGGAGTGGTGAAAACAACCAGATAACGTGTTTCTCGCTTTAAATAGCTCGAAACGAGCGATCTAGATGATTCTGCATACTTCTGACTGAAGTCTCACCAATATTATCGCAGAAAATGCTATATCTCAGCTTGAAACCCGACGAAAACCACGATGTCGCCGGTTCTGCATATCAAACGCACTGTGGCGTGGTGAAAACACCAGAAAACGTGTTTCTCGCATTAAATAGCTCGAATAGAGCGATCTCGATGATTCTGCATACTTCTGACAGAAGACTCACCAAGATTATCACAGAAATTGCATATCTCAGCTGGAAACCCCACGAAAACCAAGATATCGCCGGTTCTGCATATCAGACGCACTATGGAGTGGTGAAAACATCAGAAAACGTGTATCTCGCATTAACTAGCTCGAAAAGAGCGTTCTCGATGATTCTGCATACTTCTCATAGATGAAACACCAAGATTATCGCAGAAAATGCATATTTCAACTGGAAACCCCACGAAAACCAAGTTATCGGCGGCTCTACATATCAAACGCACTGTGGAGTGGTCAAAACAACCAGATAACGTGTTTCTCGCTTTAAATAGCTCGAAACGAGCGATCTAGATGATTCTGCATACTTCTGACTGAAGTCTCACCAATATGATCGCAGAAGATGCATATCTCAGCTTGAAACCCGACGAAAACCACGATGTCGCCGGTTCTGCATATCAAACGCACTGTGGCGTGGTGAAAACACCAGAAAACGTGTTTCTCGCATCAAATAGCTCGAAAAGAGCGATCTAGATGATTCTGCATACTTCTGACAGAATACTCACCAATATGATCGCAGAAAATGCATATCTCAGCTTGAAACCCGACGAAAACCACGATGTCGACTGTTCTGCATATCAAACGCACTGTGGAGTGGTGAAAACACCAGAAAACGTGTTTCTCGCATCAAATAGCTCGAAAAGAGCGATCTAGATGATTCTGCATACTTCTGACAGAAGACTCACCAAGATTATCGCAGAAAATGCATATCTCAGCTTGAAACCTCACGAAAATCAAGATGTCGCCGGTTCTGCATATCAAACGCACTGTGGAGTGGTGAAAACAACCAGATAACGTGTTTCTCGCATTAAATAACTCGAATCGAGCGATCTAGATGATTCTGCATACTTCTGACTGAAGTCTCACAAATATTATCGCAGAAAATGCATATTTCAGCTGGAATCCCCACGAAAACCAAGTTATCGGCGGTTCTACATATCAAACGCACTGTGGAGTGGTCAAAACACCAGAAAACGTGTTTCTCGCATTAAGTAGCTCGAAAAGAGCGATCTAGATGATACTGCATACTTCTGACAGAATTCTTACCAAGATTATCGTTGAAAATGCATATCCCAGCTTGAACTCCGACGAAATCCAAGATGTCGCCGGTTCTGCAAGTTAAACGCACTGTGGAGTGGTGAAAACACCAGATAACGTGTTTCTCGCATTAAGTAGCTCGAAACGAGCGATCTAGATGATTCTGCATACTTCTGACTAAAGTCTCACCAAGATTATCGCAGAAAATGCATATCTCAGCTTGAAACCCGACCAAAACCACGATGTCGCCGGTTCTGCATATCAAACGCACTGTGGGGTGGTGAATACACCAGAAAACGTGTTTCTCGATTTAAATAGCTCGAAAAGAGCGATCTAGATGATTCTGCATACTTCTCATAGATGAAACACAAAGATTATCGCAGAAAATGCATATTTCAGCTGGAAGCCCCACGAAAACCAAGTTATCGGCGGCTCTACATATCAGACGCACTGAGGAGTGGTCAAAACACCAGAAAACTTGTTTTTTCGCGTTAAATAGCTCGAAACGAGCGATCTAGATGATTCTGCATAGTTCTGACTAAAGTCTCACCAAGATTATCGCAGAAAATGCATATCTCAGCTGGAAACCCCACGAAAACCAAGATATCGCCGGTTCTGCATATCAAACGCACTGTGGAGTGGTGAAAACAACCAGATAACGTGTTTCTCGCTTTAAATAGCTCGAAACGAGCGATCTAGATGATTCTGCATACTTCTGACTGAAGTCTCACCAATATTATCGCAGAAAATGCTATATCTCAGCTTGAAACCCGACGGAAACCACGATGTCGCCGGTTCTGCATATCAAACGCACTGTGGCGTGGTGAAAACACCAGAAAACGTGTTTCTCGCATTAAATAGCTCGAAAAGAGCGATCTAGATGATTCTGCATACTTCTGACAGAAGACTCACCAAGATTATCACAGAAATTGCATATCTCAGCTGGAAACCCCACGAAAACCAAGTTATCGGCGGCTCTACATATCAAACGCACTGTGGAGTGGTCAAAACAACCAGATAACGTGTTTCGCGCTTTAAATAGCTCGAAACGAGCGATCTAGATGATTCTGCATACTTCTGACTGAAGTCTCACCTATATGATCGCAGAAAATGCATATCTCAGCTTGAAACCCGACGAAAACCAAGATATCGCCGGTTCTGCATATTAGACGCACTATGGAGTGGTGAAAACACCAGAAAACGTGTATCTCGCATTAACTAGCTCGAAAAGAGCGTTCTCGATGATTCTGCATACTTCTCATAGATGAAACACCAAGATTATCGCAGAAAATGCATATTTCAGCTGGAAACCCCACGAAAACCAAGATATCGCCGGTTCTGCATATCAAACGCACTGTGGCGTGGTGAAAACACCAGAAAACGTGTTTCTCGCATTAAATAGCTCGAAAAGAGCGATCTAGATGATTCTGCATACTTCTGACAGAAGACTCACCAAGATTATCACAGAAATTGCATATCTCAGCTGGAAACCCCACGAAAACCAAGATATCGCCGGTTCTGCATATCAGACGCACTATGGAGTGGTGGAAACATCAGAAAACGTGTATCTCGCATTAACCAGCTCGAAAAGAGCGTTCTCGATGATTCTGCATACTTCTCATAGATGAAACACCAAGATTATCGCAGAAAATGCATATTTCAGCTGGAAACCCCACGAAAACCAAGTTATCGGCGGCTCTACATATCAAACGCACTGTGGCGTGGTGAAAACACCAGAAAACGTGTTTCTCGCATCAAATAGCTCGAAAAGAGCGATCTAGATGATTCTGCATACTTCTGACAGAAGACTCACCAAGATTATCGCAGAAAATGCATATCTCAGCTTGAAACCTCACGAAAATCAAGATGTCGCCGGTTCTGCATATCAAACGCACTGTGGAGTGGTCAAAACACCAGAAAACGTGTTTCTCGCATCAAATAGCTCGAAAAGAGCGATCTAGATGATTCTGCATACTTCTGACAGAAGACTCACCAATATGATCGCAGAAAATGCATATCTCAGCTTGAAACCCGACGAAAACCACGATGTCGACTGTTCTGCATATCAAACGCACTGTGGAGTGGTGAAAACACCAGAAAACGTGTTTCTCGCATCAAATAGCTCGAAAAGAGCGATCTAGATGATTCTGCATACTTCTGACAGAAGACTCACCAAGATTATCGCAGAAAATGCATATCTCAGCTTGAAACCTCACGAAAATCAAGATGTCGCCGGTTCTGCATATCAAACGCCCTATGGAGTGGTGAAAACACCAGAAAACGTGTTTCTCGCATTAAGTAGCTCGAAAAGAGCGATCTAGATGATACTGCATACTTCTGACAGAATTCTTACCAAGATTATCGTTGAAAATGCATATCCCAGCTTGAACCCCGACGAAATCCAAGATGTCGCCGGTTCTGCAAGTTAAACGCACTGTGGAGTGGTGAAAACACCAGATAACGTGTTTCTCGCATTAAATAGCTCGAAACGAGCGATCTAGGTGATTCTGCATACTTCTGACTGAAGTCTCACCAATATGATCGCAGAAAATGCATATCTCAGCTTGAAACCCGACCAAAACCACGATGTCGCCGGTTCTGCATATCAAACGCACTGTGGGGTGGTGAATACACCAGAAAACGTGTTTCTCGATTTAAATAGCTCGAAAAGAGCGATCTAGATGATTCTGCATACTTCTCATAGATGAAACACAAAGATTATCGCAGAAAATGCACATTTCAGCTGGAAGCCCCTCGAAAACCAAGTTATCGGCGGCTCTACATATCAAACGCACTGTGGAGTGGTCAAAACACCAGAAAACTTGTTATTTCGCATTAAATAGCTCGAAACGAGCGATCTAGATGATTCTGCATAGTTCTGACTAAAGTCTCACCAAGATTATCGCAGAAAATGCATATCTCAGCTGGAAACCCCACGAAAACCAAGATATCGCCGGTTCTGCATATCAGACGCACTATGGAGTGGTGAAAACACCAGAAAACGTGTATCTCGCATTAACTAGCTCGAAAAGAGCGTTATCGATGATTCTGCATACTTCTCATAGATGAAACACCAAGATTGTCGCAGAAAATGCATATCTCAGCTGGAAACCCCACGATAACCAAGATATCGCCGGTTCTGCATATCAAACGCCCTGTGGAGTGATGAAAACACCAGATAACGTGTTTCTCGCATTAAATAGCTCGAATAGAGCGATCGCGATGATTCTGCATACTTCTGACAGAAGACTCACCAAGATCATCGCAGAAAATGCATATCTCAGCTTGAAATCCGACCGAAACCAAGATATCTCCGTTTCTGCTTATCAAACGCACTGTGGAGTGGTGAAAACAACCAGATAACGTGTTTCTCGCATTCAAAAGCACGAATACAGCGATTTCGGTGATTCTGCACACTTGTAACAGCAGAATCGTTAAGATTATCGCTGAAAGTGCATATCTCAGCTGGAAACAACAACGATACCGAAGATATCGCAGTTTCCGCATATCAAACGCACTGTGGAGTGTTGAAAACACCAGAAAACGTGTTTTTCGCATTCAAAAGCTCGAAAACAGCGATTTCGGTGATTCTGCACACTTGTAACAGCAGAATCATGAAGATTATCACTGAAAATGCATATCTCAGCTGGAAACAACAACGATTCCGAAGATATCGTAGTTTCCGCATATCAAACGCACTGTGGAGTGCTGAACACACCAGAAAACGTGTTTTTCGCATTGAATAGCGCGAAAACAGCGATTTCGGTGATTCTGCACACTTGTAACAGCAGAATCATGAAGATTATCACTGAAAATGCATGTCTCAGCTGGAAACAACAACGATACCGAAGATATCGTAGTTTGCGCATATCAAACGCACTGTGGAGTGCTGAAAACACCAGAAAACGTGTTTTTCGCATTCAAAAGCACGAAAACAGCGATTTCGGTGATTCTGCACACTTGTAATAGCAGAATCGTGAAGATTATCACTGAAAGTGCATATCTCAGCTGGAAACAACAACGATACCGAAGATATCGCAGTTTCCGCATATCAAACGCACTGTGGAGTGCTGAAAACACCAGAAAACGTGTTTTTCGCATTCAAAAGCACGAATACAGCGATTTCGGTGATTCTGCACACTTGTAACAGCAGAATCGTTAAGATTATCGCTGAAAGTGCATATCTCAGCTGGAAACAACAACGATACCGAAGATATCGCAGTTTCCGCATATCAAACGCACTGTGGAGTGTTGAAAACACCAGAAAACGTGTTTTTCGCATTCAAAAGCACGAAAACAGCGATTTCGGTGATTCTGCACACTTGTAACAGCAGAATCATGAAGATTATCACTGAAAATGCATATCTCAGCTGGAAACAACAACGATACCGAAGATATCGTAGTTTCCGCATATCAAACGCACTGTGGAGTGCTGAAAACACCAGAAAACGTGTTTTTCGCATTGAATAGCGCGAAAACAGCGATTTCGGTGATTCTGCACACTTGTAACAGCAGAATCATGAAGATTATCACTGAAAATGCATGTCTCAGCTGGAAACAACAACGATACCGAAGATATCGTAGTTTGCGCATATCAAACGCACTGTGGAGTGCTGAAAACACCAGAAAACGTGTTTTTCGCATTCAAAAGCACGAAAACAGCGATTTCGGTGATTCTGCACACTTGTAACAGCAGAATCATGAAGATTATCACTGAAAATGCATGTCTCAGCTTGAAACAACAACGATACCGAAGATATCGTAGTTTGCGCATATCAAACGCACTGTGGAGTGGTGAAAACACCAGAAAACATGTTTCGCGCAGTAAGTAGCTCGAAAAGAGCGTTCTCGAAGATTCTGCATACTTCTGACAGAAGTCTCACCAGGATTATCGTAGAAAATGCATATCTCAGCTTGAAACCCGACCGAAACCAAGATATCTCCGGTTCTGCATGTCAAACGTACTGTGGAGTGGTGAAAACACCAGAAAACGTGTTTCGTGCATTAAGTAGCTCGAAAAGAGCGATCTAGATGATTCTGCATACTTCTGACAGAAGTCTCACCAAGATTATCGTAGAAAATGCATATCTCAACTTGAACCCCGACGAAATCAAAGATGTCGCCGGTTCTGCATATCAAACGCACTGTGGAGTGGTGAAAACACCAGATAACGTGTTTCTCGCATTAAATAGCTCGAAAAGAGCGATCTAGATGATTCTGCATACTTCTGACAAAAGACCCACCAATATTATCGCAGAAAATGCATATCTCAGCTGGAAACAGCACGAAAATCAAGATATCGCCGGTTCTGCATATCAAACGCACTGTGGAGTGGTGAAAACAACCAGAGAACGTGTTTCTCGCAATAAATAGCTCGAAAAGAGCGATCTAGATGATTCTGCATACTTCTGACAGAAGACTCACCAAGATTATCACAGAAATTGCATATCTCAGCTGGAAACCCGACGAAAACCAAGATATCGCCGGTTCTGCATATTAGACGCACTATGGAGTGGTGAAAACACCAGAAAACGTGTATCTCGCATTAACTAGCTCGAAAAGAGCGTTCTCGATGATTCTGCATACTTCTCATAGATGAAACACCAAGATTATCGCAGAAAATGCATATTTCAGCTGGAAACCCCACGAAAACCAAGATATCGCCGGTTCTGCATATCAAACGCACTGTGGCGTGGTGAAAACACCAGAAAACGTGTTTCTCGCATTAAATAGCTCGAAAAGAGCGATCTAGATGATTCTGCATACTTCTGACAGAAGACTCACCAAGATTATCACAGAAATTGCATATCTCAGCTGGAAACCCCACGAAAACCAAGATATCGCCGGTTCTGCATATCAGACGCACTATGGAGTGGTGGAAACATCAGAAAACGTGTATCTCGCATTAACCAGCTCGAAAAGAGCGTTCTCGATGATTCTGCATACTTCTCATAGATGAAACACCAAGATTATCGCAGAAAATGCATATTTCAGCTGGAAACCCCACGAAAACCAAGATATCGCCGGTTCTGCATATCAAACGCACTGTGGCGTGGTGAAAACACCAGAAAACGTGTTTCTCGCATTAAATAGCTCGAAAAGAGCGATCTAGATGATTCTGCATACTTCTGACAGAAGACTCACCAAGATTATCACAGAAATTGCATATCTCAGCTGGAAACCCCACGAAAACCAAGATATCGCCGGTTCTGCATATCAGACGCACTATGGAGTGGTGGAAACATCAGAAAACGTGTATCTCGCATTAACCAGCTCGAAAAGAGCGTTCTCGATGATTCTGCATACTTCTCATAGATGAAACACCAAGATTATCGCAGAAAATGCATATTTCAGCTGGAAACCCCACGAAAACCAAGTTATCGGCGGCTCTACATATCAAACGCACTGTGGCGTGGTGAAAACACCAGAAAACGTGTTTCTCGCATCAAATAGCTCGAAAAGAGCGATCTAGATGATTCTGCATACTTCTGACAGAAGACTCACCAAGATTATCGCAGAAAATGCATATCTCAGCTTGAAACCTCACGAAAATCAAGATGTCGCCGGTTCTGCATATCAAACGCCCTGTGGAGTGGTGAAAACACCAGAAAACGTGTTTCTCGCATTAAGTAGCTCGAAAAGAGCGATCTAGATGATACTGCATACTTCTGACAGAATTCTTACCAAGATTATCGTTGAAAATGCATATCCCAGCTTGAACCCCGACGAAATCCAAGATGTCGCCGGTTCTGCAAGTTAAACGCACTGTGGAGTGGTGAAAACACCAGATAACGTGTTTCTCGCATTAAATAGCTCGAAACGAGCGATCTAGGTGATTCTGCATACTTCTGACTGAAGTCTCACCAATATGATCGCAGAAAATGCATATCTCAGCTTGAAACCCGACCAAAACCACGATGTCGCCGGTTCTGCATATCAAACGCACTGTGGGGTGGTGAATACACCAGAAAACGTGTTTCTCGATTTAAATAGCTCGAAAAGAGCGATCTAGATGATTCTGCATACTTCTCATAGATGAAACACAAAGATTATCGCAGAAAATGCACATTTCAGCTGGAAGCCCCTCGAAAACCAAGTTATCGGCGGCTCTACATATCAAACGCACTGTGGAGTGGTCAAAACACCAGAAAACTTGTTATTTCGCATTAAATAGCTCGAAACGAGCGATCTAGATGATTCTGCATAGTTCTGACTAAAGTCTCACCAAGATTATCGCAGAAAATGCATATCTCAGCTGGAAACCCCACGAAAACCAAGATATCGCCGGTTCTGCATATCAGACGCACTATGGAGTGGTGAAAACACCAGAAAACGTGTATCTCGCATTAACTAGCTCGAAAAGAGCGTTATCGATGATTCTGCATACTTCTCATAGATGAAACACCAAGATTGTCGCAGAAAATGCATATCTCAGCTGGAAACCCCACGATAACCAAGATATCGCCGGTTCTGCATATCAAACGCCCTGTGGAGTGATGAAAACACCAGATAACGTGTTTCTCGCATTAAATAGCTCGAATAGAGCGATCGCGATGATTCTGCATACTTCTGACAGAAGACTCACCAAGATCATCGCAGAAAATGCATATCTCAGCTTGAAATCCGACCGAAACCAAGATATCTCCGTTTCTGCTTATCAAACGCACTGTGGAGTGGTGAAAACAACCAGATAACGTGTTTCTCGCATTCAAAAGCACGAATACAGCGATTTCGGTGATTCTGCACACTTGTAACAGCAGAATCGTTAAGATTATCGCTGAAAGTGCATATCTCAGCTGGAAACAACAACGATACCGAAGATATCGCAGTTTCCGCATATCAAACGCACTGTGGAGTGTTGAAAACACCAGAAAACGTGTTTTTCGCATTCAAAAGCACGAAAACAGCGATTTCGGTGATTCTGCACACTTGTAACAGCAGAATCATGAAGATTATCACTGAAAATGCATATCTCAGCTGGAAACAACAACGATTCCGAAGATATCGTAGTTTCCGCATATCAAACGCACTGTGGAGTGCTGAACACACCAGAAAACGTGTTTTTCGCATTGAATAGCGCGAAAACAGCGATTTCGGTGATTCTGCACACTTGTAACAGCAGAATCATGAAGATTATCACTGAAAATGCATGTCTCAGCTGGAAACAACAACGATACCGAAGATATCGTAGTTTGCGCATATCAAACGCACTGTGGAGTGCTGAAAACACCAGAAAACGTGTTTTTCGCATTCAAAAGCACGAAAACAGCGATTTCGGTGATTCTGCACACTTGTAACAGCAGAATCATGAAGATTATCACTGAAAATGCATATCTCAGCTGGAAACAACAACGATACCGAAGATAGCGTAGTTTCCGCATATCAAACGCACTGTGGAGTGCTGAAAACACCAGAAAACGTGTTTTTCGCATTCAAAAGCACGAAAACAGCGATTTCGGTGATTCTGCACACTTGTAACAGCAGAATCATGAAGATTATCACTGAAGATGCATATCTCAGCTGGAAACAACAACGATACCGAAGATATCGTAGTTTCCGCATATCAAACGCACTGTGGAGTGCTGAAAACACCAGAAAACGTGTTTTTCGCATTGAATAGCGCGAAAACAGCGATTTCGGTGATTCTGCACACTTGTAACAGCAGAATCATGAAGATTATCACTGAAAATGCATGTCTCAGCTGGAAACAACAACGATACCGAAGATATCGTAGTTTGCGCATATCAAACGCACTGTGGAGTGCTGAAAACACCAGAAAACGTGTTTTTCGCATTCAAAAGCACGAAAACAGCGATTTCGGTGATTCTGCACACTTGTAACAGCAGAATCGTGAAGATTATCACTGAAAGTGCATATCTCAGCTGGAAACAACAACGATACCGAAGATATCGCAGTTTCCGCATATCAAACGCACTGTGGAGTGCTGAAAACACCAGAAAACGTGTTTTTCGCATTCAAAAGCACGAATACAGCGATTTCGGTGATTCTGCACACTTGTAACAGCAGAATCGTTAAGATTATCGCTGAAAGTGCATATCTCAGCTGGAAACAACAACGATACCGAAGATATCGCAGTTTCCGCATATCAAACGCACTGTGGAGTGTTGAAAACACCAGAAAACGTGTTTTTCGCATTCAAAAGCACGAAAACAGCGATTTCGGTGATTCTGCACACTTGTAACAGCAGAATCATGAAGATTATCACTGAAAATGCATATCTCAGCTGGAAACAACAACGATACCGAAGATATCGTAGTTTCCGCATATCAAACGCACTGTGGAGTGCTGAAAACACCAGAAAACGTGTTTTTCGCATTGAATAGCGCGAAAACAGCGATTTCGGTGATTCTGCACACTTGTAACAGCAGAATCATGAAGATTATCACTGAAAATGCATGTCTCAGCTGGAAACAACAACGATACCGAAGATATCGTAGTTTGCGCATATCAAACGCACTGTGGAGTGCTGAAAACACCAGAAAACGTGTTTTTCGCATTGAATAGCGCGAAAACAGCGATTTCGGTGATTCTGCACACTTGTAACAGCAGAATCATGAAGATTATCACTGAAAATGCATGTCTCAGCTTGAAACAACAACGATACCGAAGATATCGTAGTTTGCGCATATCAAACGCACTGTGGAGTGGTGAAAACACCAGAAAACATGTTTCGCGCAGTAAGTAGCTCGAAAAGAGCGTTCTCGAAGATTCTGCATACTTCTGACAGAAGTCTCACCAGGATTATCGTAGAAAATGCATATCTCAGCTTGAAACCCGACCGAAACCAAGATATCTCCGGTTCTGCATGTCAAACGTACTGTGGAGTGGTGAAAACACCAGAAAACGTGTTTCGTGCATTAAGTAGCTCGAAAAGAGCGATCTAGATGATTCTGCATACTTCTGACAGAAGTCTCACCAAGATTATCGTAGAAAATGCATATCTCAACTTGAACCCCGACGAAATCAAAGATGTCGCCGGTTCTGCATATCAAACGCACTGTGGAGTGGTGAAAACACCAGATAACGTGTTTCTCGCATTAAATAGCTCGAAAAGAGCGATCTAGATGATTCTGCATACTTCTGACAAAAGACCCACCAATATTATCGCAGAAAATGCATATCTCAGCTGGAAACAGCACGAAAATCAAGATATCGCCGGTTCTGCATATCAAACGCACTGTGGAGTGGTGAAAACAACCAGAGAACGTGTTTCTCGCAATAAATAGCTCGAAAAGAGCGCTCTCGATGTTTCTGCATACTTCGAACAGAAGTCTCAATAAGGTTATCGCAGAAAATGCATATCTCAGCTTGAAACCCCACGAAAACCAAGATATCGCCGGTTTGGCATATCAAACGCACTGTGGAGTGGTGAAAACACCGGATAAGGTTTTTCTCGCATTAACGAGCTCGAAAAGAGCGATCTAGATGATTCTGCATACTTCTGACAAAAGACCCACCAATATTATCGCAGAAAATGCATATCTCAGCTGGAAACAGCACGAAAATCAAGATATCGCCGGTTCTGCATATCAAACGCACTGTGGAGTGGTGAAAACAACCAGAGAACGTGTTTCTCGCGTTAAATAGCTCGAAAAAGCCGATCACGATGATTCTGCATACTTCTGACAGAAGTCTCACCAAGATTATCGTAAAAAATGCATATCTCAGCTTGAAACCCCGCAAAAACCAAGATATCGCTGGTACTGCATATCAAACGCACTGTGGAGTGGTGAAAACACCAGGAAACGAGTTTCTCGCATTAAATAGCTCGAAAAGAGCGATCTCGAAGATCCTGCATACTTCTGACAGAAGTCTCACCAAGATGATCGTAGAAAATGCATATCTCAACTTGAACCCCGACGAAATCAAAGATGTCGCCGGTTCTGCATATCAAACGCACTGTGGAGTGGTGAAAACACCAGATAACGTGTTTCTCGCATTAAATAGCTCGAAAAGAGCGATCTAGATGATTCTGCATACTTCTGACAAAAGACCCACCAATATTATCGCAGAAAATGCATATCTCAGCTGGAAACAGCACGAAAATCAAGATATCTCCGGTTCTGCATGTCAAACGTACTGTGGAGTGGTGAAAACACCAGAAAACGTGTTTCGTGCATTAAGTAGCTCGAAAAGAGCGATCTAGATGATTCTGCATACTTCTGACAGAAGTCTCACCAAGATTATCGTAGAAAATGCATATCTCAACTTGAACCCCGACGAAATCAAAGATGTCGCCGGTTCTGCATATCAAACGCACTGTGGAGTGGTGAAAACACCAGATAACGTGTTTCTCGCATTAAATAGCTCGAAAAGGGCGATCTAGATGATTCTGCATACTTCTGACAAAAGACCCACCAATATTATCGCAGAAAATGCATATCTCAGCTGGAAACAGCACGAAAATCAAGATATCGCCGGTTCTGCATATCAAACGCACTGTGGAGTGGTGAAAACACCGGATAAGGTTTTTCTCGCATTAACGAGCTCGAAAAGGGCGATTTCGGTGATTCTGCACACTTGTAACAGCAGAATCGTTAAGATTATCGCTGAAAGTGCATATCTCAGCTGGAAACAACAACGATACCGAAGATATCGCAGTTTCCGCATATCAAACGCACTGTGGAGTGTTGAAAACACCAGAAAACGTGTTTTTCGCATTCAAAAGCACGAAAACAGCGATTTCGGTGATTCTGCACACTTGTAACAGCAGAATCATGAAGATTATCACTGAAATTGCATATCTCAGCTGGAAACAACAACGATACCGAAGATAGCGTAGTTTCCGCATATCAAACGCACTGTGGAGAGCTGAAAACACCAGAAAACGTGTTTTTCGCATTCAAAAGCACGAAAACAGCGATTTCGGTGATTCTGCACACTTGTAACAGCAGAATCATGAAGATTATCACTGAAGATGCATATCTCAGCTGGAAACAACAACGATACCGAAGATATCGTAGTTTCCGCATATCAAACGCACTGTGGAGTGCTGAAAACACCAGAAAACGTGTTTTTCGCATTGAATAGCGCGAAAACAGCGATTTCGGTGATTCTGCACACTTGTAACAGCAGAATCATGAAGATTATCACTGAAAATGCATGTCTCAGCTGGAAACAACAACGATACCGAAGATATCGTAGTTTGCGCATATCAAACGCACTGTGGAGTGCTGAAAACACCAGAAAACATGTTTGTCGCATTCAAAAGCACGAAAACAGCGATTTCGGTGATTCTGCACACTTGTAACAGCAGAATCGTTAAGATTATCGCTGAAAGTGCATATCTCAGCTGGAAACAACAACGATACCGAAGATATCGCAGTTTCCGCATATCAAACGCACTGTGGAGTGTTGAAAACACCAGAAAACGTGTTTTTCGCATTCAAAAGCACGAAAACAGCGATTTCGGTGATTCTGCACACTTGTAACAGCAGAATCATGAAGATTATCACTGAAAATGCATATCTCAGCTGGAAACAACAACGATACCGAAGATATCGTAGTTTCCGCATATCAAACGCACTGTGGAGTGCTGAAAACACCAGAAAACGTGTTTTTCGCATTGAATAGCGCGAAAACAGCGATTTCGGTGATTCTGCACACTTGTAACAGCAGAATCATGAAGATTATCACTGAAAATGCATGTCTCAGCTGGAAACAACAACGATACCGAAGATATCGTAGTTTGCGCATATCAAACGCACTGTGGAGTGCTGAAAACACCAGAAAACGTGTTTTTCGCATTCAAAAGCACGAAAACAGCGATTTCGGTGATTCTGCACACTTGTAACAGCAGAATCAAGAAGATTATCACTGAAAATGCATGTCTCAGCTTGAAACAACAACGATACCGAAGATATCGTAGTTTGCGCATATCAAACGCACTGTGGAGTGCTGAAAACACCAGAAAACGTGTTTTTCGCATTCAAAAGCACGAAAACAGCGATTTCGGTGATTCTGCACACTTGTAACAGCAGAATCGTGAAGATTATCACTGAAAATGCATATCTCAGCTGGAAACAACAACGATACCGAAGATATGGCAGTTTCCGCATATCAAACGCTCTGTGGCGTGCTGAAAACACCAGAAAACGTGTTTTTCGCATTCAAAAGCACGAAAACAGCGATTTCGGTGATTCTGCACACTTGTAACAGCAGAATCGTGAAGATTATCACTGAAAATGCATATCTCAGCTGGAAACAGCAACGATACCGAAGATATGGCAGTTTCCGCATATCAAACGCACTGTGGAGTGCTGAAAACACCAGAAAACGTGTTTTTCGCATTGAATAGCGCGAGAACAGCGATTTCGGTGATTCTGCACACTTGTAACAGCAGAATCATGAAGATTATCACTGATAATGCATATCTCAGCTGGAAACAACAACGATACCGAAGATATGGCAGTTTCCGCATATGAAACGCACTGTGGAGTGTTGAAAACACCAGAAAACGTGTTTTTCGCATTCAAAAGCACGAAAACAGCGATTTCGGTGATTCTGCACACTTGTAACAGCAGAATCGTGAAGATTATCACTGAAAATGCATATCTCAGCTGGAAACAACAACGATACCGAAGATATCGTAGTTTCCGCATGTCAAACGCTCTGTGGCGTGCTGAAAACACCAGAAAACGTGTTTTTCGCATTCAAAAGCACGAAAACAGCGATTTCGGTGATTCTGCACACTTGTAACAGCAGAATCGTGAAGATTATCACTGAAAATGCATATCTCAGCTGGAAACAACAACGATACCGAAGATATGGCAGTTTCCGCATATCAAACGCTCTGTGGCGTGCTGAAAACACCAGAAAACGTGTTTTTCGCATTCAATAGCTCGAAAACAGCGATTTCGGTGATTCTGCACACTTGTAACAGCAGAATCATGAAGATTATCACTGAAAATGCATGTCTCAGCTGGAAACAACAACGATACCGAAGATATCGTAGTTTGCGCATATCAAACGCACTGTGGAGTGCTGAAAACACCAGAAAACGTGTTTTTCGCATTCAAAAGCACGAAAACAGCGATTTCGGTGATTCTGCACACTTGTAACAGCAGAATCATGAAGATTATCACTGAAAATGCATATCTCAGGTGGAAACAACAACGATACCGAAGATATCGTAGTTTCCGCATGTCAAACGCTCTGTGGCGTGCTGAAAACACCAGAAAACGTGTTTTTCGCATTCAAAAGCACGAAAACAGCGATTTCGGTGATTCTGCACACTTGTAACAGCAGAATCGTGAAGATTATCACTGAAAATGCATATCTCAGCTGGAAACAACAACGATACCGAAGATATGGCAGTTTCCGCATATCAAACGCACTGTGGAGTGCTGAAAACCCGAGAAAACGTGTTTTTCGCATTCAATAGCTCGAAAACAGCGATTTCGGTGATTCTGCACACTTGTAACAGCAGAATCATGAAGATTATCACTGAAAATGCATATCTCAGGTGGAAACAACAACGATACCGAAGATATGGCAGTTTCCGCATATCAAACGCACTGTGGAGTGCTGAAAACCCGAGAAAACGTGTTTTTCGCATTCAATAGCTCGAAAACAGCGATTTCGGTGATTCTGCACACTTGTAACAGCAGAATCATGAAGATTATCACTGAAAATGCATATCTCAGCTGGAAACAACAACGATACCGAAGATATGGCAGTTTCCGCATATCAATCGCACTGTGGAGTGCTGAAAACACCAGAAAACGTGTTTTTCGCATTGAATAGCGCGAGAACAGCGATTTCGGTGATTCTGCACACTTGTAACTGCAGAATCATGAAGATTATCACTGATAATGCATATCTCAGCTGGAAACAACAACGATACCGAAGATATGGCAGTTTCCGCATATGAAACGCACTGTGGAGTGTTGAAAACACCAGAAAACGTGTTTTTCGCATTCAAAAGCACGAAAACAGTGATTTCGGTGATTCTGCACACTTGTAACAGCAGAATCGTGAAGATTATCACTGAAAGTGCATATCTCAGCTGGAAACAACAACGATACCGAAGATATCGCAGTTTCCGCATATCAAACGCACTGTGGAGTGCTGAAACCACCAGAAAACGTGTTTTTCGCATTCATTAGCACGAAAACAGCGATTTCGGTGATTCTGCACACTTGTAACAGCAGAATCATGAAGATTATCACTGAAAATGCATGTCTCAGCTGGAAACAACAACGATACCGAAGATATCGTAGTTTCCGCATATCAAACGCACTGTGGTGTGCTGAAAACACCAGAAAACGTGTTTTTCGCATTCAATAGCACGAAAACAGCGATTTCGGTGATTCTGCACACTTGTAACAGCAGAATCGTGAAGATTATCACTGAAAGTGCACATCTCAGCTGGAAACAACAACGATACCGAAGATATCGTAGTTTCCGCATATCAAACGCACTGTGTAGTGCTGAAAACACCAGAAAACGTGTTTTTCGCATTCAAAAGCACGAAAACAGCGATTTCGGTGATTCTGCACACTTGTAACAGCAGAATCGTGAAGATTATCACTGAAAGTGCATATCTCAGCTGGAAACAACAACGATACCGAAGATATCGCAGTTTCCGCATATCAAACGCACTGTGGAGTGCTGAAAACACCAGAAAACGTGTTTTTCGCATTCAATAGCACGAAAACAGCGATTTCGGTGATTCTGCACACTTGTAACAGCAGAATCGTGAAGATTATCACTGAAAGTGCATATCTCAGCTGGAAACAACAACGATACCGAAGATATCGTAGTTTCCGCATATCAAACGCACTGTGTAGTGCTGAAAACACCAGAAAACGTGTTTTTCGCATTCAAAAGCACGAAAACAGCCATTTCGGTGATTCTGCACACTTGTAACAGCAGAATCGTGAAGATTATCACTGAAAGTGCATATCTCAGCTGGAAACAACAACGATACCGAAGATATCGCAGTTTCCGCATATCAAACGCACTGTGGAGTGCTGAAAACACCAGAAAACGTGTTTTTCGCATTCAATAGCACGAAAACAGCGATTTCGGTGATTCTGCACACTTGTAACAGCAGAATCATGAAGATTATCACTGAAAATGCATGTCTCAGCTGGAAACAACAACGATACCGAAGATATCGTAGTTTGCGCATATCAAACGCACTGTGGAGTGCTGAAAACACCAGAAAACGTGTTTTTCGCATTCAAAAGCACGAAAACAGCGATTTCGGTGATTCTGCACACTTGTAACAGCAGAATCATGAAGATTATCACTGAAAATGCATATCTCAGGTGGAAACAACAACGATACCGAAGATATCGTAGTTTCCGCATGTCAAACGCTCTGTGGCGTGCTGAAAACACCAGAAAACGTGTTTTTCGCATTCAAAAGCACGAAAACAGCGATTTCGGTGATTCTGCACACTTGTAACAGCAGAATCGTGAAGATTATCACTGAAAATGCATATCTCAGCTGGAAACAACAACGATACCGAAGATATGGCAGTTTCCGCATATCAAACGCACTGTGGAGTGCTGAAAACCCGAGAAAACGTGTTTTTCGCATTCAATAGCTCGAAAACAGCGATTTCGGTGATTCTGCACACTTGTAACAGCAGAATCATGAAGATTATCACTGAAAATGCATATCTCAGGTGGAAACAACAACGATACCGAAGATATGGCAGTTTCCGCATATCAAACGCACTGTGGAGTGCTGAAAACCCGAGAAAACGTGTTTTTCGCATTCAATAGCTCGAAAACAGCGATTTCGGTGATTCTGCACACTTGTAACAGCAGAATCATGAAGATTATCACTGAAAATGCATATCTCAGCTGGAAACAACAACGATACCGAAGATATGGCAGTTTCCGCATATCAATCGCACTGTGGAGTGCTGAAAACACCAGAAAACGTGTTTTTCGCATTGAATAGCGCGAGAACAGCGATTTCGGTGATTCTGCACACTTGTAACTGCAGAATCATGAAGATTATCACTGATAATGCATATCTCAGCTGGAAACAACAACGATACCGAAGATATGGCAGTTTCCGCATATGAAACGCACTGTGGAGTGTTGAAAACACCAGAAAACGTGTTTTTCGCATTCAAAAGCACGAAAACAGTGATTTCGGTGATTCTGCACACTTGTAACAGCAGAATCGTGAAGATTATCACTGAAAGTGCATATCTCAGCTGGAAACAACAACGATACCGAAGATATCGCAGTTTCCGCATATCAAACGCACTGTGGAGTGCTGAAACCACCAGAAAACGTGTTTTTCGCATTCATTAGCACGAAAACAGCGATTTCGGTGATTCTGCACACTTGTAACAGCAGAATCATGAAGATTATCACTGAAAATGCATGTCTCAGCTGGAAACAAAAACGATACCGAAGATATCGTAGTTTCCGCATATCAAACGCACTGTGGTGTGCTGAAAACACCAGAAAACGTGTTTTTCGCATTCAATAGCACGAAAACAGCGATTTCGGTGATTCTGCACACTTGTAACAGCAGAATCGTGAAGATTATCACTGAAAGTGCACATCTCAGCTGGAAACAACAACGATACCGAAGATATCGTAGTTTCCGCATATCAAACGCACTGTGTAGTGCTGAAAACACCAGAAAACGTGTTTTTCGCATTCAAAAGCACGAAAACAGCGATTTCGGTGATTCTGCACACTTGTAACAGCAGAATCGTGAAGATTATCACTGAAAGTGCATATCTCAGCTGGAAACAACAACGATACCGAAGATATCGCAGTTTCCGCATATCAAACGCACTGTGGAGTGCTGAAAACACCAGAAAACGTGTTTTTCGCATTCAATAGCACGAAAACAGCGATTTCGGTGATTCTGCACACTTGTAACAGCAGAATCGTGAAGATTATCACTGAAAGTGCATATCTCAGCTGGAAACAACAACGATACCGAAGATATCGTAGTTTCCGCATATCAAACGCACTGTGTAGTGCTGAAAACACCAGAAAACGTGTTTTTCGCATTCAAAAGCACGAAAACAGCCATTTCGGTGATTCTGCACACTTGTAACAGCAGAATCGTGAAGATTATCACTGAAAGTGCATATCTCAGCTGGAAACAACAACGATACCGAAGATATCGCAGTTTCCGCATATCAAACGCACTGTGGAGTGCTGAAAACACCAGAAAACGTGTTTTTCGCATTCAAAAGCACGAAAACAGCGATTTCGGTGATTCTGCACACTTGTAACAGCAGAATCATGAAGATTATCACTGAAGATGCATATCTCAGCTGGAAACAACAACGATACCGAAGATATCGTAGTTTCCGCATATCAAACGCACTGTGGAGTGCTGAAAACACCAGAAAACGTGTTTTTCGCATTCAAAAGCACGAAAACAGCGATTTCGGTGATTCTGCAAACTTGTAACAGCAGAATCGTGAAGATTATCACTGAAAGTGCATATCTCAGCTGGAAACAACAACGATACCGAAGATATCGTAGTTTCCGCATATCAAACGAACTGTGTAGTGCTGAAAACACCAGAAAACGTGTTTTTCGCATTCAAAAGCACGAAAACAGCCATTTCGGTGAATCTGCACACTTGTAACAGCAGAATCGTGAAGATTATCACTGAAAGTGCATATCTCAGCTGGAAACAAACAACGATACCGAAGATATCGCAGTTTCCGCATATCAAACGCACTGTGGAGTGCTGAAAACACCAGAAAACGTGTTTTTCGCATTCAAAAGCACGAAAACAGCGATTTCGGTGATTCTGCACACTTGTAACAGCAGAATCGTGAAGATTATCACTGAAAGTGCATATCTCAGCTGGAAACAATAACGATACCGAAGATATCGCAGTTTCCGCATATCAAACGCATTGTGGAGTGTTGAAAACACCAGAAAACGTGTTTTTCGCATTCAAAAGCACGAAAACAGCGATCTCGGTGATTCTGCACACTTGTAACAGCAGAATCATGAAGATTATCACTGAAAATGCATGTCTCAGCTTGAAACAACAACGATACCGAAGATATCGTAGTTTGCGCATATCAAACGCACTGTGGAGTGCTGAAAACACCAGAAAACGTGTTTTTCGCATTCAATAGCACGAAAACAGCGATTTCGGTGATTCTGCACACTTGTAACAGCAGAATCGTGAAGATTATCACTGAAAGTGCATATCTCAGCTGGAAACAACAACGATACCGAAGATATCGCAGTTTCCGCATATCAAACGCACTGTGGAGTGCTGAAAACACAAGAAAACGTGTTTTTCGCATTGAATAGCGCGAAAACAGCGATTTCGGTGATTCTGCACACTTGTAACAGCAGAATCATGAAGATTATCACTGAAAATGCATGTCTCAGCTGGAAACAACAACGATACCGAAGATATCGTAGTTTGCGCATATCAAACGCACTGTGGAGTGCTGAAAACACCAGAAAACGTGCTTTTCGCATTCAAAAGCACGAAAACAGCGATTTCGGTGATTCTGCACACTTGTAACAGCAGAATCGTGAAGATTATCACTGAAAGTGCATATCTCAGCTGGAAACAACAACGATACCGGAGATATCGCAGTTTCCGCATATCAAACGCACTGTGGAGTGCTGAAAACACCAGAAAACGTGTTTTTCGCATTCAAAAGCACGAATACAGCGATTTCGGTGATTCTGCACACTTGTAACAGCAGAATCGTTAAGATTATCGCTGAAAGTGCATATCTCAGCTGGAAACAACAACGATACCGAAGATATCGCAGTTTCCGCATATCAAACGCACTGTGGAGTGTTGAAAACACCAGAAAACGTGTTTTTCGCATTCAAAAGCACGAAAACAGCGATTTCGGTGATTCTGCACACTTGTAACAGCAGAATCATGAAGATTATCACTGAAAATGCATATCTCAGCTGGAAACAACAACGATACCGAAGATATCGTAGTTTCCGCATATCAAACGCACTGTGGAGTGCTGAAAACACCAGAAAACGTGTTTTTCGCATTGAATAGCGCGAAAACAGCGATTTCGGTGATTCTGCACACTTGTAACAGCAGAATCATGAAGATTATCACTGAAAATGCATGTCTCAGCTGGAAACAACAACGATACCGAAGATATCGTAGTTTGCGCATATCAAACGCACTGTGGAGTGCTGAAAACACCAGAAAACGTGTTTTTCGCATTCAAAAGCACGAAAACAGCGATTTCGGTGATTCTGCACACTTGTAACAGCAGAATCATGAAGATTATCACTGAAAATGCATGTCTCAGCTTGAAACAACAACGATACCGAAGATATCGTAGTTTGCGCATATCAAACGCACTGTGGAGTGCTGAAAACACCAGAAAACGTGTTTTTCGCATTCAAAAGCACGAAAACAGCGATTTCGGTGATTCTGCACACTTGTAACAGCAGAATCGTGAAGATTATCACTGAAAATGCATATCTCAGCTGGAAACAACAACGATACCGAAGATATGGCAGTTTCCGCATATCAAACGCTCTGTGGCGTGCTGAAAACACCAGAAAACGTGTTTTTCGCATTCAAAAGCACGAAAACAGCGATTTCGGTGATTCTGCACACTTGTAACAGCAGAATCATGAAGATTATCACTGAAAATGCATGTCTCAGCTTGAAACAACAACGATACCGAAGATATCGTAGTTTGCGCATATCAAACGCACTGTGGAGTGCTGAAAACACCAGAAAACGTGTTTTTCGCATTCAAAAGCACGAAAACAGCGATTTCGGTGATTCTGCACACTTGTAACAGCAGAATCGTGAAGATTATCACTGAAAATGCATATCTCAGCTGGAAACAACAACGATACCGAAGATATGGCAGTTTCCGCATATCAAACGCTCTGTGGCGTGCTGAAAACACCAGAAAACGTGTTTTTCGCATTCAAAAGCACGAAAACAGCGATTTCGGTGATTCTGCACACTTGTAACAGCAGAATCATGAAGATTATCACTGAAAATGCATATCTCAGGTGGAAACAACAACGATACCGAAGATATCGCAGTTTCCGCATATCAAACGCACTGTGGAGTGTTGAAAACACCAGAAAACGTGTTTTTCGCATTCAAAAGCACGAAAACAGCGATTTCGGTGATTCTGCACACTTGTAACAGCAGAATCATGAAGATTATCACTGAAAATGCATATCTCAGCTGGAAACAACAACGATACCGAAGATATCGTAGTTTCCGCATATCAAACGCACTGTGGAGTGCTGAAAACACCAGAAAACGGGTTTTTCGCATTCAAAAGCACGAAAACAGCGATTTCGGTGATTCTGCACACTTGTAACAGCAGAATCGTGAAGATTATCACTGAAAATGCATATCTCCGCTGGAAACAACAACGATACCGAAGATATGGCAGTTTCCGCATATCAAACGCACTGTGGAGTGCTGAAAACACCAGAAAACGTGTTTTTCGCATTGAATAGCGCGAGAACAGCGATTTCGGTGATTCTGCACACTTGTAACAGCAGAATCATGAAGATTATCACTGAAAATGCATATCTCAGGTGGAAACAACAACGATACCGAAGATATCGTAGTTTCCGCATGTCAAACGCTCTGTGGCGTGCTGAAAACACCAGAAAACGGGTTTTTCGCATTCAAAAGCACGAAAACAGCGATTTCGGTGATTCTGCACACTTGTAACAGCAGAATCGTGAAGATTATCACTGAAAATGCATATCTCCGCTGGAAACAACAACGATACCGAAGATATCGTAGTTTCCGCATTTCAAACGCACTGTGGAGTGCTGAAAACACCAGAAAACGTGTTTTTCGCATTCAAAAGCACGAAAACAGCGATTTCGGTGATTCTGCACACTTGTAACAGCAGAGTCATGAAGATTATCACTGAAGATGCATATCTCAGCTGGAAACAACAACGATACCGAAGATATCGTAGTTTCCGCATATCAAACGCACTGTGGAGTGCTGAAAACACCAGAAAACGTGTTTTTCGCATTCAAAAGCACGAAAACAGCGATTTCGGTGATTCTGCAAACTTGTAACAGCAGAATCGTGAAGATTATCACTGAAAGTGCATATCTCAGCTGGAAACAACAACGATACCGCAGATATCGTAGTTTCCGCATATCAAACGCACTGTGTAGTGCTGAAAACACCAGAAAACGTGTTTTTCGCATTCAAAAGCACGAAAACAGCCATTTCGGTGAATCTGCACACTTGTAACAGCAGAATCGTGAAGATTATCACTGAAAGTGCATATCTCAGCTGGAAACAAACAACGATACCGAAGATATCGCAGTTTCCTCATATCAAACGCACTGTGGAGTGCTGAGAACACCAGAAAACGTGTTTTTCGCATTCAAAAGCACGAAAACAGCGATTTCGGTGATTCTGCACACTTGTAACAGCAGAATCGTGAAGATTATCACTGAAAGTGCATATCTCAGCTGGAAACAATAACGATACCGAAGATATCGCAGTTTCCGCATATCAAACGCATTGTGGAGTGTTGAAAACACCAGAAAACGTGTTTTTCGCATTCAAAAGCACGAAAACAGCGATTTCGGTGATTCTGCACACTTGTAACAGCAGAATCATGAAGATTATCACTGAAAGTGCATATCTCTGCTGGAAACAACAACGATACCGAAGATATCGTAGTTTCCGCATATCAAACGCACTGTGGAGTGCTGAAAACACCAGAAAACGTGTTTTTCGCATTCAAAAGCACGAAAACAGCGATTTCGGTGATTCTGCACACTAGTAACCGCAAAATCGTGAAGATTATCACTGAAAATGCATATCTCAGCTGGAAACAACAACGATACCGAAGATATCGTAGTTTCCGCATATCAAACGCACTGTGGAGTGCTGAAAACACCAGAAAACGTGTTTTTCGCATTCAATAGCACGAAAACAGCGATTTCGGTGATTCTGCACACTTGTAACAGCAGAATCATGAAGATTATCACTGAAAATGCATGTCTCAGCTTGAAACAACAACGATACCGAAAATATCGTAGTTTGCGCATATCAAACGCACTGTGGAGTGCTGAAAACACCAGAAAACGTGTTTTTCGCATTCAAAAGCACGAAAACAGCGATTTCGGTGATTCTGCACACTTGTAACAGCAGAATCATGAAGATTATCACTGAAAATGCATATCTCAGCTGGAAACAACAACGATACCGAAGATATCGCAGTTTCCGCATATCAAACGCACTGTGGAGTGCTGAAAACACCAGAAAACGTGTTTTTCGCATTCAAAAGCACGAATACAGCGATTTCGGTGATTCTGCACACTTGTAACAGCAGAATCGTGAAGATTATCACTGAAAGTGCATATCTCAGCTGGAAACAACAACGATACCGAAGATATCGTAGTTTCCGCATATCAAACGCACTGTGTAGTGCTGAAAACACCAGAAAACGTGTTTTTCGCATTCAAAATCACGAAAACAGCCATTTCGGTGATTCTGCACACTTGTAACAGCAGAATCGTGAAGATTATCACTGAAAGTGCATATCTCAGCTGGAAACAACAACGATACCGAAGATATCGTAGTTTCCGCATATCAAACGCACTGTGGAGTGCTGAAAACACCAGAAAACGTGTTTTTCGCATTCAAAAGCACGAAAACAGCGATTTCGGTGATTCTGCACACTTGTAACAGCAGAATCATGAAGATTATCACTGAAGATGCATATCTCAGCTGGAAACAACAACGATACCGAAGATATCGTAGTTTCCGCATATCAAACGCACTGTGGAGTGCTGAAAACACCAGAAAACGTGTTTTTCGCATTCAAAAGCACGAAAACAGCGATTTCGGTGATTCTGCAAACTTGTAACAGCAGAATCGTGAAGATTATCACTGAAAGTGCTTATCTCAGCTGGAAACAACAACGATACCGAAGATATCGTAGTTTCCGCATATCAAACGCACTGTGTAGTGCTGAAAACACCAGAAAACGTGTTTTTCGCATTCAAAAGCACGAAAACAGCCATTTCGGTGAATCTGCACACTTGTAACAGCAGAATCGTGAAGATTATCACTGAAAGTGCATATCTCAGCTGGAAACAAACAACGATACCGAAGATATCGCAGTTTCCGCATATCAAACGCACTGTGGAGTGCTGAGAACACCAGAAAACGTGTTTTTCGCATTCAAAAGCACGAAAACAGCGATTTCGGTGATTCTGCACACTTGTAACAGCAGAATCGTGAAGATTATCACTGAAAGTGCATATCTCAGCTGGAAACAATAACGATACCGAAGATATCGCAGTTTCCGCATATCAAACGCATTGTGGAGTGTTGAAAACACCAGAAAACGTGTTTTTCGCATTCAAAAGCACGAAAACAGCGATTTCGGTGATTCTGCACACTTGTAACAGCAGAATCATGAAGATTATCACTGAAAGTGCATATCTCTGCTGGAAACAACAACGATACCGAAGATATCGTAGTTTCCGCATATCAAACGCACTGTGGAGTGCTGAAAACACCAGAAAACGTGTTTTTCGCATTCAAAAGCACGAAAACAGCGATTTCGGTGATTCTGCACACTAGTAACCGCAAAATCGTGAAGATTATCACTGAAAATGCATATCTCAGCTGGAAACAACAACGATACCGAAGATATCGTAGTTTCCGCATATCAAACGCACTGTGGAGTGCTGAAAACACCAGAAAACGTGTTTTTCGCATTCAATAGCACGAAAACAGCGATTTCGGTGATTCTGCACACTTGTAACAGCAGAATCATGAAGATTATCAATGAAAATGCATGTCTCAGCTTGAAACAACAACGATACCGAAGATATCGTAGTTTGCGCATATCAAACGCACTGTGGAGTGCTGAAAACACCAGAAAACGTGTTTTTCGCATTCAAAAGCACGAAAACAGCGATTTCGGTGATTCTGCACACTTGTAACAGCAGAATCATGAAGATTATCAATGAAAATGCATGTCTCAGCTTGAAACAACAACGATACCGAAGATATCGTAGTTTCCGCATATCAAACGCACTGTGTAGTGCTGAAAACACCAGAAAACGTGTTTTTCGCATTCAAAATCACGAAAACAGCCATTTCGGTGATTCTGCACACTTGTAACAGCAGAATCGTGAAGATTATCACTGAAAGTGCATATCTCAGCTGGAAACAACAACGATACCGAAGATATCGTAGTTTGCGCATATCAAACGCACTGTGGAGTGCTGAAAACACCAGAAAACGTGTTTTTCGCATTCAAAAGCACGAAAACAGCGATTTCGGTGATTCTGCACACTTGTAACAGCAGAATCATGAAGATTATCACTGAAGATGCATATCTCAGCTGGAAACAACAACGATACCGAAGATATCGTAGTTTCCGCATATCAAACGCACTGTGGAGTGCTGAAAACACCAGAAAACGTGTTTTTCGCATTCAAAAGCACGAAAACAGCGATTTCGGTGATTCTGCAAACTTGTAACAGCAGAATCGTGAAGATTATCACTGAAAGTGCTTATCTCAGCTGGAAACAACAACGATACCGAAGATATCGTAGTTTCCGCATATCAAACGCACTGTGTAGTGCTGAAAACACCAGAAAACGTGTTTTTCGCATTCAAAAGCACGAAAACAGCCATTTCGGTGAATCTGCACACTTGTAACAGCAGAATCGTGAAGATTATCACTGAAAGTGCATATCTCAGCTGGAAACAAACAACGATACCGAAGATATCGCAGTTTCCGCATATCAAACGCACTGTGGAGTGCTGAGAACACCAGAAAACGTGTTTTTCGCATTCAAAAGCACGAAAACAGCGATTTCGGTGATTCTGCACACTTGTAACAGCAGAATCGTGAAGATTATCACTGAAAGTGCATATCTCAGCTGGAAACAATAACGATACCGAAGATATCGCAGTTTCCGCATATCAAACGCATTGTGGAGTGTTGAAAACACCAGAAAACGTGTTTTTCGCATTCAAAAGCACGAAAACAGCGATTTCGGTGATTCTGCACACTTGTAACAGCAGAATCATGAAGATTATCACTGAAAGTGCATATCTCTGCTGGAAACAACAACGATACCGAAGATATCGTAGTTTCCGCATATCAAACGCACTGTGGAGTGCTGAAAACACCAGAAAACGTGTTTTTCGCATTCAAAAGCACGAAAACAGCGATTTCGGTGATTCTGCACACTAGTAACCGCAAAATCGTGAAGATTATCACTGAAAATGCATATCTCAGCTGGAAACAACAACGATACCGAAGATATCGTAGTTTCCGCATATCAAACGCACTGTGGAGTGCTGAAAACACCAGAAAACGTGTTTTTCGCATTCAATAGCACGAAAACAGCGATTTCGGTGATTCTGCACACTTGTAACAGCAGAATCATGAAGATTATCAATGAAAATGCATGTCTCAGCTTGAAACAACAACGATACCGAAGATATCGTAGTTTGCGCATATCAAACGCACTGTGGAGTGCTGAAAACACCAGAAAACGTGTTTTTCGCATTCAAAAGCACGAAAACAGCGATTTCGGTGATTCTGCACACTTGTAACAGCAGAATCATGAAGATTATCAATGAAAATGCATGTCTCAGCTTGAAACAACAACGATACCGAAGATATCGTAGTTTGCGCATATCAAACGCACTGTGGAGTGCTGAAAACACCAGAAAACGTGTTTTTCGCATTCAAAAGCACGAAAACAGCGATTTCGGTGATTCTGCACACTTGTAACAGCAGAATCATGAAGATTATCACTGAAAATGCATATCTCAGCTGGAAACAACAACGATACCGAAGATATCGCAGTTTCCGCATATCAAACGCACTGTGGAGTGCAGAAAACACCAGAAAACGTGTTTTTCGCATTCAAAAGCACGAATACAGCGATTTCGGTGATTCTGCACACTTGTAACAGCAGAATCGTGAAGATTATCACTGAAAGTGCATATCTCAGCTGGAAACAACAACGATACCGAAGATATCGCAGTTTCCGCATATCAAACGCACTGTGGAGTGTTGAAAACACCAGAAAACGTGTTTTTCGCATTCAAAAGCACGAAAACAGCGATTTCGGTGATTCTGCACACTTGTAACAGCAGAATCATGAAGATTATCACTGAAAATGCATATCTCAGCTGGAAACAACAACGATACCGAAGATATCGTAGTTTCCGCATATCAAACGCACTGTGGAGTGCTGAAAACTCCAGAAAACGTGTTTTTCGCATTCAATAGCACGAAAACAGCGATTTCGGTGATTCTGCACACTTGTAACAGCAGAATCATGAAGATTATCAATGAAAATGCATGTCTCAGCCTGAAACAACAACGATACCGAAGATATCGTAGTTTGCGCATATCAAACGCACTGTGGAGTGCTGAAAACACCAGAAAACGTGTTTTTCGCATTCAAAAGCACGAAAACAGCGATTTCGGTGATTCTGCACACTTGTAACCGCAAAATCGTGAAGATTATCACTGAAAATGCATGTCTCAGCTGGAAACAACAACGATACCGAAGATATCGTAGTTTGCGCATATCAAACGCACTGTGGAGTGCTGAAAACACCAGAAAACGTGTTTTTCGCATTCAAAAGCACGAAAACAGCGATCTCGATGATTCAGCATATTTCGGACAGGAGTCTCACCAAGATTATCAAAGGAAATGCATATCTCAGCTTGAAACCCCACGAAAACCAAGATATCTCCGGTTCTGAATATCCAACGAACTGTGGAGTGGTGAAAACCCCAGAAAACGAGTTTCTCGCATTAAATAGCTCGAAAAGAGCGTTCTCGAAGATCCTGCATACTTCTGACAGAAGTCTCACCAAGATTATCGTAGAAAATGCATATCTCAGCTTGAAACCCGACGAAAACCAAAATATCGCCGGTTCTGCATATCTAACCAACTGCGGAGTGGTGAAAACACCAGATACGTGTTTCTCGCATTAAATAGCTCGAAAAGTGCGATCTCGATGATTCTGCATACTTCTAACAGAAGTCACACCAAGATTATCGCAGAAAATGCATATCTCTGCTAGAAACCCCACGAAAACCAAGATATCTACTGTTCTGCATATCCAACGAACTCTGGAGTGGTGAAAACCACAGAAAACGTGTTTCTCGCACTAACCAGCTCGAAAAGTGCGATCTCGATTATTCAGCATACTTCGGACAGAAGTCTCACCAATATTATCGCAGAAAATGCATATCTCAGCTCGAAACCTCACGAAAATCAAGATGTTGCCGGTTCTGCATATCAAACGCACTGTGGAGTGGTGAAAACACCGGATAAGGTTTTTCTCGCATTGACTAGCTCGAAAAGAGCGATCTCGATGTTTCAGTATACTTCGGACAGAAGTCTCTCCAAGATTATCGCAGAAAATGCATATCTCAGCTTGAAACCCCACGAAAACCAAGATATTTCGCTGGTTCTGCATATCATACGCACTGTGGAGTGGTGAAAACACCAGAAAACGTATTTCGCGCATTAAGTAGCTCGAAAAGAGCGTTCTCGAAGATTCTGCATACTTCTAACAGAAGTCACACCAAGATTATCGCAGAAAATGCATATCTCTGCTTGAAACCCCACGAAAACCAAGATATCTACTGTTCTGCATATCCAACGAACTCTGGAGTGGTGAAAACCACAGAAAACGTGTTTCTCGCACTAACCAGCTCGAAAAGTGCTATCTCGATTATTCAGCATACTTCGGACAGAAGTCTCACCAATATTATCGCAGAAAATGCATATCTCAGCTCGAAACCTCACGAAAATCAAGATGTTGCCGGTTCTGCATATCAAACGCACTGTGGAGTGGTGAAAACACCGGATAAGGTTTTTCTCGCATTGACAAGCTCGAAAAGAGCGATCTCGATGTTTCAGCATACTTCGGACAGAAGTCTCACCAAGATTATCGCAGAAAATGCATATCTCAGCTTGAAACCCCACGAAAACCAAGATATTTCGCTGGTTCTGCATATCATACGCACTGTGGAGTGGTGAAAACACCAGAAAACGTATTTTGCTCATTAAGTAGCTCGAAAAGAGCGTTCTCGAAGATTCTGCATACTTCTGACTGAAGTCTCACCAGGATTATCGTAGAAAATGCATATCTCAGCTTGAAACCCGACCGAAACCAAGATATCTCCGGTTCTGCATGTCAAACGTACTGTGGAGTGGTGAAAACACCAGAAAACGTGTTTCGTGCATTGAGTAGCTCGAAAAGAGCGATCTAGATGATTCTGCATACTTCTGACTGAAGTCTCACCAATATTATCGCAGAAAATGCATATCTCAGCTCGAAACCTCACGAAAATCAAGATGTTGCCGGTTCTGCATATCAAACGCACTGTGGAGTGGTGAAAACAACCAGAGAACGTGTTTCTCGCATTAAATAGCTCGAATAGTGCGATCTCGATGATTCTGCATACTTCGGACAGAAGTCTCACCAAGATTATCGTATAAAATTCATATCTCAGCTTGGGACCCCACGAACACCAAGATATCGCTGGTACTACATATCAAACGCACTGTGGAGTGGTGAAAACACCAGATAACGTGTTTCTCGCATTAAATAGCTCGAAAAGGGCGTTCTCGAATATCCTGCATACTTCTGACAGAAGTCTCACCAAGATTATCGTATAAAATGCATATCTCAGCTTGAAACCCCACGAACACCAAGATATCGCGGGTTCTGCATATCATACGCACTGTGGAGTGGTGAAAACACCAGAAAACGTATTTCGCGCATTAAGTAGCTCGAAAAGAGCGTTCTCGAAGATTCTGCATACTTCTGACAGAATTCTCACCAGGATTATCGTAGAAAACGCATATCTCAGCTTGAAACCCGACCGAAACCAAGATATCTCCGGTTCTGCATGTCAAACGTACTGTGGAGTGGTGAAAACACCAGAAAACGTGTTTCGTGCATTAAGTAGCTCGAAAAGAGCGATCTAGATGATTCTGCATACTTCTGACAAAAGACCCACCAAGATTATCGCAGAAAATGCATATCTCAGCTGGAAACACCACGAAAACCGAGTTATCTCCGGTTCTGCACATCAAACGTACCGTGGAGTGGTGAAAACACCAGAAAACGTGTTTCGTGCATTAAGTAGGTCGAAAAGAGCGCTCTCGATGTTTCTGCATACTTCGGACAGATGTTTCACCAAGATTATCGTAGAAAATGCATATCTCAGCTTGAAACCCGACGAAAACCAAAATATCGACGGTTCTGCATATCTAACCAACTGTGGAGTGGTGAAACCACCGGATAAGGTTTTTCTCGCATTAACTAGCTCGAAAAGAGCGATCTCGATGTTTCAGCATACTTCGGACAGAAGTCTCACCAAGATTATCGTAAGAAATGCATATCTCAGCTCGAAACCCCACGAAAACCAAGATATCGCTGGTACTGCATATCAAACGCACTGTGGAGTGGTGAAATCACCAGATAACGTGTTTCTCGCATTAAATAGCTCGAAAAGACCGTTCTCGAAGATCCTGCATACTTCTGACAGAAGTCTCACCTAGATTATCGTAGAAAATGCATATCTCAGCTTGAAACCCGACGAAAACCGAGTAATCTCCGGTTCTGCACATCAAACGTACCGTGGAGTGGTGAAAACAACAGAAAACGTGTTTCGCGCATTAAGTAGCTCGAAAAGAGCGTTCTCGAAGATTCTGCATACTTCTGACGGAAGTCTCACCAGGATTATCGTAGAAAATGCATATCTCAGCGTGAAACCAGACCGAAACCAAGATATCTCCGGTTCTGCATGTTAAACGTACTGTGAGGTGGTGAAAACACCAGAAAACGTATTTCGTGCATTAAGTAGCTCGCAAAGAGCGATCTAGATGTTTCTGCATACTTCTGACAAAAGACCCACCAAGATTATCGCAGAAAATGCATATCTCAGCTGGAAACACCACGAAAACCGAGTTATCTCCGGTTCTGCACATCAAACGTACCGTGGAGTGGTGAAAACATAAGAAAACGTATTTCGCGCATTAAGTAGCTCGAAAAGAGCGTTCTCGAAGATTCTGCATACTTCTGACAGAAGTCTCACCAGGATTATCGTAGAAAATGCATATCTCAGCTTGAAACCCGACGAAAACCAAAATATCGCCGGTTCAGCATATCCAACGCACTGTGGAGTGGTGAAAACACCAGAAAACGTGTTTCGTGCATTAAGTAGCTCGAAAAGAGCGATCTAGATGATTCTGCATACTTCTGACTGAAGTCTCACCAATATTATCGCAGAAAATGCATATCTCAGCGTGAAACCCGACGAAAACCGAGTTATCTCCGGTTCTGCACATCAAACGTACCGTGGAGTGGTGAAAACACCAGAAAACGAGTTTCTCGCATTAAATAGCTCGAAAAGAGCGCTCTCGATGTTTCTGCATACTTCGGACAGATGTTTCACCAAGATTGTCGTAGAAAATGCATATCTCAGCTTGAAACCCGACCGAAACCAAGATATCTCCGGTTCTGCATGTCAAACGTACTGTGGAGTGGTGAAAACACCAGAAAACGTGTTTCGTGCATTAAGTAGCTCGAAAGGGGCCATCTCGGTGATTCAGCATACTTCGGACAGATGTTTCACCAAGATTATCGTAGAAAATGCATATCTCAGCTTGAAACCCGACGAAAACCAAGATATCTACTGTTCTGCATATCAAACGCACTGTGGAGTGGTGAAATCACCAGATAACGTGTTTCTCGCATTAAGTAGCTCGAAACGAGCGCTCTCGATGTTTCTGCACACTTCGGACAGATGTTTCACCAAGATTATCGTAGAAAATGCATATTTCTGCTTGAAACCCGACGAAAACCAAAATATCGCCGGTTCTGCATATCAAACCAACTGTGGAGTGGTGAAAACACCAGATAACGTGTTTCTCGCATTAAATAGCACGAAAAGTGCGATCTCGATGATTCTGCATACTTCTAACAGAAGTCTCACCAACATTATCGCAGAAAATGCATATCTCAGATTGAAACCCCACGAAAACCAAGATATCGCCGGTTTTGCATATCAGACCGCACTGTGGAGTGGTGAAAACACCGGATAAGGTTTTTCTCGCATTAACTAGCTCGAAAAGAGCGATCTCGATGTTTCAGCATACTTCGGACAGAAGTCTCACCAAGATTATCGCAGAAAATGCATATCTCAGCTTGAAACCCCACGAAAACCAAGATATCTCCGGTTCTGCATATCCAACGAACTGTGGAGTGGTGAAAACCCGAGAAAACGAGTTTCTCGCATTAAATAGCTCGAAAAGAGCGTTCTCGAAGATCCTGCATACTTCTGACAGAAGTCTCACCAAGATTATCGTAGAAAATGCATATCTCAGCTTGAAACCCGACGAAAACCAAAATATCGCCGGTTCTGCATATCTAACCAACTGCGGAGTGGTGAAAACACCAGATAACGTGTTTCTCGCATTAAATAGCTCGAAAAGTGCGATCTCGATGATTCTGCATACTTCTAACAGAAGTCACACCAAGATTATCGCAGAAAATGCATATCTCTGCTTGAAACCCCACGAAAACCTAGATATCTACTGTTCTGCATATCCAACGAACTCTGGCGTGGTGAAAACCACAGAAAACGTGTTTCTCGCACTAACCAGCTCGAAAAGTGCGATCTCGATTATTCAGCATACTTCGGACAGAAGTCTCACCAAGATTATCGCAGAAAATGCATATCTCAGCTTGAAACCCCACGAAAACCAAGATATCGCCGGTTCTGCATATCAAACGCACTGTGGAGTGGTGAAAACACCAGATAACGTGTTTCTCGCATTAACTAGCTCGAAAAGAGCGCTCTCGATGTTTCTGCATACTTCGGACAGATGTTTCACCAAGATTATCGTAGAAAATGCATATCTCAGCTTGAAACCCGACGAAAACCAAAATATCGCCGGTTCTGCATATCAAACCAACTGTGGAGTGGTGAAAGCACCAGATAACGTGTTTCTCGCATTAAATAGCTCGAAAAGCGCGATCTCGATGAATCTGCATACTTGTAACAGAAGTCTCACCAAGATTATCGCAGAAAATGCATATCTCTGCTTGAAACCCCACGAAAACCAAGATATCTACTGTTCTGCATATCCAACGAACTGTGGAGTGGTGAAAACACCAGATAACGTGTTTCTCGCATTAAATAGCTCGAAACGAGCGATGTCAATAATTAAGCATACTTCGGACAGACGTCTCACCAGGATTATCGCAGAAAATGCATATCTCAGCTTGAAACCCCACGAAAACCAAGATATCGCCGGTTCTGCATATCAAACGCACTGAGGAGTGGTGAAAACACCAGATAACGTGTTTCTCGCATTAAATTGTTCGAAAAGAGCGATCTAGATGATTCAGCATACTTCGGACAGAAGTCTCACCAAGATTATCGCAGGAAATGCATATCTCAGTTTGAAACCCGACGAAAACCGAGTTATCTCCGGTTCTGCAAATCAAACGTACCGTGGAGTGGTGAAAACACCAGAAAACGTGTTTCGCGCATTAAGTAGCTCGAAAAGAGCGTTCTCGAAGATTCTGCATACTTCTGACAGAAGTCTCACCAAGATTATCGTAAGAAATGCATATCTCAGCTCGAAACCCCACGAAAACCAAGATATCGCTGGTACTGCATATCAAACGCACTGTGGAGTGGTGAAATCACCAGATAACGTGTTTCTCGCATTAAATAGCTCGAAAAGACCGTTCTCGAAGATCCTGCATACTTCTGACAGAAGTCTCACCTAGATTATCGTAGAAAATGCATATCTCAGCTTGAAACCCGACGAAAACCGAGTAATCTCCGGTTCTGCACATCAAACGTACCGTGGAGTGGTGAAAACAACAGAAAACGTGTTTCGCGCATTAAGTAGCTCGAAAAGAGCGTTCTCGAAGATTCTGCATACTTCTGACGGAAGTCTCACCAGGATTATCGTAGAAAATGCATATCTCAGCGTGAAACCAGACCGAAACCAAGATATCTCCGGTTCTGCATGTTAAACGTACTGTGAGGTGGTGAAAACACCAGAAAACGTATTTCGTGCATTAAGTAGCTCGCAAAGAGCGATCTAGATGTTTCTGCATACTTCTGACAAAAGACCCACCAAGATTATCGCAGAAAATGCATATCTCAGCTGGAAACACCACGAAAACCGAATTATCTCCGGTTCTGCACATCAAACGTACCGTGGAGTGGTGAAAACATAAGAAAACGTATTTCGCGCATTAAGTAGCTCGAAAAGAGCGTTCTCGAAGATTCTGCATACTTCTGACAGAAGTCTCACCAGGATTATCGTAGAAAATGCATATCTCAGCTTGAAACCCGACGAAAACCAAAATATCGCCGGTTCAGCATATCCAACGCACTGTGGAGTGGTGAAAACACCAGAAAACGTGTTTCGTGCATTAAGTAGCTCGAAAGAGCGATCTAGATGATTCTGCATACTTCGGACAGATGTTTCACCAAGATTGTCGTAGAAAATGCATATCTCAGCTTGAAACCCGACCGAAACCAAGATATCTCCGGTTCTGCATGTCAAACGTACTGTGGAGTGGTGAAAACACCAGAAAACGTGTTTCGTGCATTAAGTAGCTCGAAAGGGGCCATCTCGGTGATTCAGCATACTTCGGACAGATGTTTCACCAAGATTATCGTAGAAAATGCATATCTCAGCTTGAAACCCGACGAAAACCAAGATATCTACTGTTCTGCATATCAAACGCACTGTGGAGTGGTGAAATCACCAGATAACGTGTTTCTCGCATTAAGTAGCTCGAAACGAGCGCTCTCGATGTTTCTGCACACTTCGGACAGATGTTTCACCAAGATTATCGTAGAAAATGCATATTTCTGCTTGAAACCCGACGAAAACCAAAATATCGCCGGTTCTGCATATCAAACCAACTGTGGAGTGGTGAAAACACCAGATAACGTGTTTCTCGCATTAAATAGCACGAAAAGTGCGATCTCGATGATTCTGCATACTTCTAACAGAAGTCTCACCAACATTATCGCAGAAAATGCATATCTCAGATTGAAACCCCACGAAAACCAAGATATCGCCGGTTTTGCATATCAGACCGCACTGTGGAGTGGTGAAAACACCGGATAAGGTTTTTCTCGCATTAACTAGCTCGAAAAGAGCGATCTCGATGTTTCAGCATACTTCGGACAGAAGTCTCACCAAGATTATCGCAGAAAATGCATATCTCAGCTTGAAACCCCACGAAAACCAAGATATCTCCGGTTCTGCATATCCAACGAACTGTGGAGTGGTGAAAACCCGAGAAAACGAGTTTCTCGCATTAAATAGCTCGAAAAGAGCGTTCTCGAAGATCCTGCATACTTCTGACAGAAGTCTCACCAAGATTATCGTAGAAAATGCATATCTCAGCTTGAAACCCGACGAAAACCAAAATATCGCCGGTTCTGCATATCTAACCAACTGCGGAGTGGTGAAAACACCAGATAACGTGTTTCTCGCATTAAATAGCTCGAAAAGTGCGATCTCGATGATTCTGCATACTTCTAACAGAAGTCACACCAAGATTATCGCAGAAAATGCATATCTCTGCTTGAAACCCCACGAAAACCTAGATATCTACTGTTCTGCATATCCAACGAACTCTGGCGTGGTGAAAACCACAGAAAACGTGTTTCTCGCACTAACCAGCTCGAAAAGTGCGATCACGATTATTCAGCATACTTCGGACAGAAGTCTCACCAAGATTATCGCAGAAAATGCATATCTCAGCTTGAAACCCCACGAAAACCAAGATATCGCCGGTTCTGCATATCAAACGCACTGTGGAGTGGTGAAAACACCAGATAACGTGTTTCTCGCATTAACTAGCTCGAAAAGAGCGCTCTCGATGTTTCTGCATACTTCGGACAGATGTTTCACCAAGATTATCGTAGAAAATGCATATCTCAGCTTGAAACCCGACGAAAACCAATATATCGCCGGTTCTGCATATCAAACCAACTGTGGAGTGGTGAAAGCACCAGATAACGTGTTTCTCGCATTAAATAGCTCGAAAAGCGCGATCTCGATGAATCTGCATACTTGTAACAGAAGTCTCACCAAGATTATCGCAGAAAATGCATATCTCTGCTTGAAACCCCACGAAAACCAAGATATCTACTGTTCTGCATATCCAACGAACTGTGGAGTGGTGAAAACACCAGATAACGTGTTTCTCGCATTAAATAGCTCGAAACGAGCGATGTCAATAATTAAGCATACTTCGGACAGACGTCTCACCAGGATTATCGCAGAAAATGCATATCTCAGCTTGAAACCCCACGAAAACCAAGATATCGCCGGTTCTGCATATCAAACGCACTGAGGAGTGGTGAAAACACCAGATAACGTGTTTCTCGCATTAAATAGTTCGAAAAGAGCGATCTAGATGATTCAGCATACTTCGGACAGAAGTCTCACCAAGATTATCGCAGGAAATGCATATCTCAGTTTGAAACCCGACGAAAACCGAGTTATCTCCGGTTCTGCAAATCAAACGTACCGTGGAGTGGTGAAAACACCAGAAAACGTGTTTCGCGCATTAAGTAGCTCGAAAAGAGCGTTCTCGAAGATTCTGCATACTTCTGACAGAAGTCTCACAAACATTATCGTAGAAAATGCATATCTCAGCTTGAAACCCCACGAAAACCAAGATATCGCCGGTTCTGCATATCAAACGCACTGTGGAGTGGTCAAAACAACCAGAGAACGTGTTTCTCGCGTTAAATAGCTCGAAAAAGCCGATCACGATGATTCTGCATACTTCTGACAGAAGTCTCACCAAGATTATCGTAAAAAATGCATATCTCAGCTTGAAACCCCACAAAAACCAAGATATCGCTGGTACTGCATATCAAACGCACTGTGGAGTGGTGAAAACACCAGGAAACGAGTTTCTCGCATTAAATAGCTCGAAAAGAGCGATCTCGAAGATCCTGCATACTTCTGACAGAAGTCTCACCAAGATTATCGTAGAAAATGCATATCTCAGCTTGAAACCCGACGAAAACCGAGTTATCTCCGGTTCTGCACATCAAACGTACCGTGGAGTGGTGAAAACACCAGAAAACATGTTTCGCGCAGTAAGTAGCTCGAAAAGAGCGTTCTCGAAGATTCTGCATACTTCTGACAGAAGTCTCACCAGGATTATCGTAGAAAATGCATATCTCAGCTTGAAACCCGACCGAAACCAAGATATCTCCGGTTCTGCATGTCAAACGTACTGTGGAGTGGTGAAAACACCAGAAAACGTGTTTCGTGCATTAAGTAGCTCGAAAAGAGCGATCTAGATGATTCTGCATACTTCTGACAGAAGTCTCACCAAGATTATCGTAGAAAATGCATATCTCAACTTGAACCCCGACGAAATCAAAGATGTCGCCGGTTCTGCATATCAAACGCACTGTGGAGTGGTGAAAACACCAGATAACGTGTTTCTCGCATTAAATAGCTCGAAAAGAGCGATCTAGATGATTCTGCATACTTCTGACAAAAGACCCACCAATATTATCGCAGAAAATGCATATCTCAGCTGGAAACAGCACGAAAATCAAGATATCGCCGGTTCTGCATATCAAACGCACTGTGGAGTGGTGAAAACAACCAGAGAACGTGTTTCTCGCAATAAATAGCTCGAAAAGAGCGCTCTCGATGTTTCTGCATACTTCGGACAGAAGTCTCAATAAGGTTATCGCAGAAAATGCATATCTCAGCTTGAAACCCCACGAAAACCAAGATATCGCCGGTTTTGCATATCAAACGCACTGTGGAGTGGTGAAAACACCGGATAAGGTTTTTCTCGCATTAACTAGCTCGAAAAGAGCGATCTCGATGTTTCAGCATACTTCGGACAGAAGTCTCACCAAGATTATCGCAGAAAATGCATATCTCAGCCTGAAACCCGACGAAAACCAAAATATCGCCGGTTCTGCATATCAAACCAACTGTGGAGTGGTGATAACACCAGATAACGTGTTTCTCGCATTAAATAGCTCGAAAAGTGCGATCTCGATGATTCTGCATACTTGTAACAGAAGTCTCACCAAGATTGTCGCAGAAAATGCATATCTCAGCTTGAAACCCCACGAAAACCAAGATATCGCCGGTTCTGCATATCATACGCACTGTGGAGAGGTGAAAACACCAGATAACGTGTTTCTCGCATTAAATAGCTCGAAAAGAGCGTTCTCGAAGATCCTGCACACTTCTGACAGAAGTCTCACCAAGATTATCGTAGAAAATGCATATCTCAGCTTGAAACCCGACGAAAACCGAGTTATCTCCGGTTCTGCACAGCAAACGTACCGTGGAGTGGTGAAAACACCAGAAAACGTATTTCGCGCATTAAGTAGCTCGAAAAGAGCGTTCTCGAAGATTCTGCATACTTCTGACAGAAGTCTCACCAGGATTATCGTAGAAAATGCATATCTCAGCTTGAAACCCGACCGAAACCAAGATATCTCCGGTTCTGCATGTCAAACGTACTGTGGAGTGGTGAAAACACCAGAAAACGTGTTTCGTGCATTAAGTAGCTCGAAAAGAGCGATCTAGATGATTCTGCATACTTCGGACAGATGTTTCACCAAGATTATCGTAGAAAATGCATATCTCAGCTTGAAACCCGACGAAAACCAAAATATCGCCGGTTCTGCATATCAAACCAACTGTGGAGTGGTGATAACACCAGATAACGTGTTTCTCGCATTAAATAGCTCGAAAAGTGCGATCTCGATGATTCTGCATACTTGTAACAGAAGTATCACCAAGATTATCGCAGAAAATGCATATCTCAGCTTGAAACCCCACGAAAACCAAGATATCGCCGGTTCTGCATATCATACGCACTGTGGAGAGGTGAAAACACCAGATAACGTGTTTCTCGCATTAAATAGCTCGAAAAGAGCGTTCTCGAAGATCCTGCACACTTCTGACAGAAGTCTCCCCAAGATTATCGTAGAAAATGCATATCTCAGCTTGAAACCCGACGAAAACCGAGTTATCTCCGGTTCTGCACAGCAAACGTACCGTGGAGTGGTGAAAACACCAGAAAACGTATTTCGCGCATTAAGTAGCTCGAAAAGAGCGTTCTCGAAGATTCTGCATACTTCTGACAGACGTCTCACCAGGATTATCGTAGAAAATGCATATCTCAGCTTGAAACCCGACCGAAATCAAGATATCTCCGGTTCTGCATGTCAAACGTACTGTGGAGTGGTGAAAACACCAGAAAACATGTTTCCTGCATTAAGTAGCTCGAAAAGAGCGATCTCGATGATTCAGCATACTTCGGACAGATGTTTCACCAAGATTATCGTAGAAAATGCATATCTCAGCTTGAAACCCGACGAAAACCAAAATATCGCCGGTTCTGCATATCAAACCAACTGTGGAGTGGTGAAAACACCAGATAACGTGTTTCTCGAATTAAATAGCTCGAAAAGTGCGATCTCGATGATTCTGCATACTTGTAACAGAAATCTCACCAAGATTATCGTAGAAAATGCATATCTCAGCTTGAAACCCGACGAAAACCGAGTTATCTCCGGTTCTGCACAGCAAACGTACCGTGCAGTGGTGAAAACACCAGAAAACGTATTTCGCGCATTAAGTAGCTCGAAAAGAGCGTTCTCGAAGATTCTGCATACTTCTGACGGAAGTCTGACCAGGATTATCGTAGAAAATGCATATATCAGCTTGAAACCCGACCGAAACCAAGATATCTCCGGTTCTGCATGTCAAACGTACTGTGGAGTGGTGAAAACACCAGAAAACGTGTTTCGTGCATTAAATAGCGCGAAAAGAGCGCTCTCGATGTTTCTGCATACTTTGGACAGATGTTTCACCAAGCTTATCGTCGAAAATGCATATCTCAGCTTGAATCCCGACGAAAACCAAAATACCGCCGGTTCTGCAAATCCAACGCACTGTGGAGTGGTGAAAACACCAGATAACGTGTTTCTCGCATTAAGTAGCTCGAAACGAGCGATCTCGATGATTCAGCATACTTCGGACAGAACTCTCACCAAGATTATCGCAGAAAATGCATATCTCAGCTTGAAACCCCACGAAAACCAAGATATCGCCGGTTGTGCATATCAAACGCACTGTGGAGTGGGGAAAACACCGGATAAGGTTTTTCTCGCATTAACTAGCACGAGAAGAGCGATCTCGATGTTTCAGCATACTTCGGACAGAAGTCTCACCAGGATTATCGTAGAAAATGCATATCTCAGCTGGAAACACCACGAAAATCAAGATATCGCCTGTTCTGCATATCAAACGCACAGTGGAGTGGTGAAAACAACCAGAGAACGTGTTTCTCGCTTTAAATAGCTCGAGAAGAGCGATCTCGGTGATTCAGCATACTTCGGACAGAAGTCTCACCAAGATTATCGCAGGAAATGCATATCTTAGCTTGAAACCCGACCGAAACCGAGATATCTCCCGTTCTGCATGTAAAACGTACTGTGGAGTGGTGAAAACAACCAGAGAACGTGTTTCTCGCATTAAATAGCTCGAAAAGAGCGATCTCGATGATTCAGCATATTTCGGACAGGAGTCTCACCAAGATTATCAAAGGAAATGCATATCTCAGCTTGAAACCCGACGAAAACCAAAATATCGCCGGTTCTGCATATCAAACCAACTGTGGAGTGGTGAAAACCCCAGATAACGTGTTTCTCGCATTAAGTAGCTCGAAAAGAGCGTTCGCGAAGATTCTGCATACTTCTGACAGAAGTCTCACCAGGATTATCGTAGAAAATGCATATCTCAGCTTGAAACCCGACCGAAACCAAGATATCTCCGGTTCTGCATGTCAAACGTACTGTGGAGTGGTGAAAACACCAGAAAACGTGTTTCGTGCATTAAATAGCTCGAAAAGAGCGATCTAGATGATTCAGCATACTTCGGACAGAAGTCTCACCAAGATTATCGTAGAAAATGCATATCTCAGCTTGAACCCCGACGAAAACCGAGTTATCTCCGGTTCTGCACATCAAACGTACCGTGGAGTGGTGAAAACACCAGAAAACGTGTTTCGCGCATTAAGTAGCTCGAAAAGAGCGTTCTCGAAGATTCTGCATTCTTCTGACAGAAGTCTCACCAGGATTATCGTAGAAAATGCATATCTCAGCTGGAAACACCAGGAAAATCAAGATATCGCCCGTTCTGCATATCAAACGCACTGTGGAGTGGTGAAAACAACCAGAGAACGTGTTTCTCGCATTAAATAGCTCGAATAGAGCGATCTCGACGATTCTGCATACTTCGGACAGAAGTCTCACCAAGATTATCGTAAAAAATGCATATCTCAGCTTGAAACCCCACGAAAACCAAGATATCGCCGGTTTTGCATATCAAACGCACTGTGGAGTGGTGAAAACACCGGATAAGGTTTTTCTCGCATTAACTAGCTCGAAAAGAGCGATCTCGATGTTTCAGCATACTTCGGACAGAAGTCTCACCAAGATTATCGCAGAAAATGCATATCTCAGCTTGAAACCCGACGAAAACCAAAATATCGCCGGTTCTGCATATCAAACCAACTGTGGAGTGGTGATAACACCAGATAACGTGTTTCTCGCATTAAATAGCTCGAAAAGTGCGATCTCGATGATTCTGCATACTTGTAACAGAAGTCTCACCAAGATTGTCGCAGAAAATGCATATCTCAGCTTGAAACCCCACGAAAACCAAGATATCGCCGGTTCTGCATATCATACGCACTGTGGAGAGGTGAAAACACCAGATAACGTGTTTCTCGCATTAAATAGCTCGAAAAGAGCGTTCTCGAAGATCCTGCACACTTCTGACAGAAGTCTCACCAAGATTATCGTAGAAAATGCATATCTCAGCTTGAAACCCGACGAAAACCGAGTTATCTCCGGTTCTGCACAGCAAACGTACCGTGGAGTGGTGAAAACACCAGAAAACGTATTTCGCGCATTAAGTAGCTCGAAAAGAGCGTTCTCGAAGATTCTGCATACTTCTGACAGAAGTCTCACCAGGATTATCGTAGAAAATGCATATCTCAGCTTGAAACCCGACCGAAACCAAGATATCTCCGGTTCTGCATGTCAAACGTACTGTGGAGTGGTGAAAACACCAGAAAACGTGTTTCGTGCATTAAGTAGCTCGAAAAGAGCGATCTAGATGATTCTGCATACTTCGGACAGATGTTTCACCAAGATTATCGTAGAAAATGCATATCTCAGCTTGAAACCCGACGAAAACCAAAATATCGCCGGTTCTGCATATCAAACCAACTGTGGAGTGGTGATAACACCAGATAACGTGTTTCTCGCATTAAATAGCTCGAAAAGTGCGATCTCGATGATTCTGCATACTTGTAACAGAAGTATCACCAAGATTATCGCAGAAAATGCATATCTCAGCTTGAAACCCCACGAAAACCAAGATATCGCCGGTTCTGCATATCATACGCACTGTGGAGAGGTGAAAACACCAGATAACGTGTTTCTCGCATTAAATAGCTCGAAAAGAGCGTTCTCGAAGATCCTGCACACTTCTGACAGAAGTCTCCCCAAGATTATCGTAGAAAATGCATATCTCAGCTTGAAACCCGACGAAAACCGAGTTATCTCCGGTTCTGCACAGCAAACGTACCGTGGAGTGGTGAAAACACCAGAAAACGTATTTCGCGCATTAAGTAGCTCGAAAAGAGCGTTCTCGAAGATTCTGCATACTTCTGACAGAAGTCTCACCAGGATTATCGTAGAAAATGCATATCTCAGCTTGAAACCCGACCGAAACCAAGATATCTCCGGTTCTGCATGTCAAACGTACTGTGGAGTGGTGAAAACACTAGAAAACGTGTTTCGTGCATTAAGTAACTCGAAAAGAGCGATCTAGATGATTCTGCATACTTCTGACTGAAGTCTCAACAATATTATCGCGGAAAATGCATATCTCAGCGTGAAACCCGACGAAAACCGAGTTATCTCCGGTTCTGCACATCAAACGTACCGTGGAGTGGTGAAAACACGCGAAAACGTGTTTCGCGCATTAAGTAGCTCGAAAAGAGCGTTCTCGAAGATTCTGCATACTTCTGACAGACGTCTCACCAGGATTATCGTAGAAAATGCATATCTCAGCTTGAAACCCGACCGAAATCAAGATATCTCCAGTTCTGCATGTCAAACGTACTGTGGAGTGGTGAAAACACCAGAAAACATGTTTCCTGCATTAAGTAGCTCGAAAAGAGCGATCTCGATGATTCAGCATACTTCGGACAGATGTTTCACCAAGATTATCGTAGAAAATGCATATCTCAGCTTGAAACCCGACGAAAACCAAAATATCGCCGGTTCTGCATATCAAACCAACTGTGGAGTGGTGAAAACACCAGATAACGTGTTTCTCGAATTAAATAGCTCGAAAAGTGCGATCTCGATGATTCTGCATACTTGTAACAGAAATCTCACCAAGATTATCGTAGAAAATGCATATCTCAGCTTGAAACCCGACGAAAACCGAGTTATCTCCGGTTCTGCACAGCAAACGTACCGTGGAGTGGTGAAAACACCAGAAAACGTATTTCGCGCATTAAGTAGCTCGAAAAGAGCGTTCTCGAAGATTCTGCATACTTCTGACGGAAGTCTGACCAGGATTATCGTAGAAAATGCATATATCAGCTTGAAACCCGACCGAAACCAAGATATCTCCGGTTCTGCATGTCAAACGTACTGTGGAGTGGTGAAAACACCAGAAAACGTGTTTCGTGCATTAAATAGCGCGAAAAGAGCGCTCTCGATGTTTCTGCATACTTTGGACAGATGTTTCACCAAGCTTATCGTCGAAAATGCATATCTCAGCTTGAATCCCGACGAAAACCAAAATACCGCCGGTTCTGCAAATCCAACGCACTGTGGAGTGGTGAAAACACCAGATAACGTGTTTCTCGCATTAAGTAGCTCGAAACGAGCGATCTCGATGATTCAGCATACTTCGGACAGAACTCTCACCAAGATTATCGCAGAAAATGCATATCTCAGCTTGAAACCCCACGAAAACCAAGATATCGCCGGTTGTGCATATCAAACGCACTGTGGAGTGGGGAAAACACCGGATAAGGTTTTTCTCGCATTAACTAGCACGAGAAGAGCGATCTCGATGTTTCAGCATACTTCGGACAGAAGTCTCACCAGGATTATCGTAGAAAATGCATATCTCAGCTGGAAACACCACGAAAATCAAGATATCGCCTGTTCTGCATATCAAACGCACAGTGGAGTGGTGAAAACAACCAGAGAACGTGTTTCTCGCTTTAAATAGCTCGAGAAGAGCGATCTCGGTGATTCAGCATACTTCGGACAGAAGTCTCACCAAGATTATCGCAGGAAATGCATATCTTAGCTTGAAACCCGACCGAAACCGAGATATCTCCCGTTCTGCATGTAAAACGTACTGTGGAGTGGTGAAAACAACCAGAGAACGTGTTTCTCGCATTAAATAGCTCGAAAAGAGCGATCTCGATGATTCAGCATATTTCGGACAGGAGTCTCACCAAGATTATCAAAGGAAATGCATATCTCAGCTTGAAACCCGACGAAAACCAAAATATCGCCGGTTCTGCATATCAAACCAACTGTGGAGTGGTGAAAACCCCAGATAACGTGTTTCTCGCATTAAGTAGCTCGAAAAGAGCGTTCGCGAAGATTCTGCATACTTCTGACAGAAGTCTCACCAGGATTATCGTAGAAAATGCATATCTCAGCTTGAAACCCGACCGAAACCAAGATATCTCCGGTTCTGCATGTCAAACGTACTGTGGAGTGGTGAAAACACCAGAAAACGTGTTTCGTGCATTAAATAGCTCGAAAAGAGCGATCTAGATGATTCAGCATACTTCGGACAGAAGTCTCACCAAGATTATCGTAGAAAATGCATATCTCAGCTTGAACCCCGACGAAAACCGAGTTATCTCCGGTTCTGCACATCAAACGTACCGTGGAGTGGTGAAAACACCAGAAAACGTGTTTTGCGCATTAAGTAGCTCGAAAAGAGCGTTCTCGAAGATTCTGCATTCTTCTGACAGAAGTCTCACCAGGATTATCGTAGAAAATGCATATCTCAGCTGGAAACACCAGGAAAATCAAGATATCGCCCGTTCTGCATATCAAACGCACTGTGGAGTGGTGAAAACAACCAGAGAACGTGTTTCTCGCATTAAATAGCTCGAATAGAGCGATCTCGACGATTCTGCATACTTCGGACAGAAGTCTCACCAAGATTATCGTAAAAAATGCATATCTCAGCTTGAAACCCCACGAAAACCAAGATATCGCCGGTTTTGCATATCAAACGCACTGTGGAGTGGTGAAAACACCGGATAAGGTTTTTCTCGCATTAACTAGCTCGAAAAGAGCGATCTCGATGTTTCAGCATACTTCGGACAGAAGTCTCACCAAGATTATCGCAGAAAATGCATATCTCAGCTTGAAACCCGACGAAAACCAAAATATCGCCGGTTCTGCATATCAAACCAACTGTGGAGTGGTGATAACACCAGATAACGTGTTTCTCGCATTAAATAGCTCGAAAAGTGCGATCTCGATGATTCTGCATACTTGTAACAGAAGTCTCACCAAGATTGTCGCAGAAAATGCATATCTCAGCTTGAAACCCCACGAAAACCAAGATATCGCCGGTTCTGCATATCATACGCACTGTGGAGAGGTGAAAACACCAGATAACGTGTTTCTCGCATTAAATAGCTCGAAAAGAGCGTTCTCGAAGATCCTGCACACTTCTGACAGAAGTCTCACCAAGATTATCGTAGAAAATGCATATCTCAGCTTGAAACCCGACGAAAACCGAGTTATCTCCGGTTCTGCACAGCAAACGTACCGTGGAGTGGTGAAAACACCAGAAAACGTATTTCGCGCATTAAGTAGCTCGAAAAGAGCGTTCTCGAAGATTCTGCATACTTCTGACAGAAGTCTCACCAGGATTATCGTAGAAAATGCATATCTCAGCTTGAAACCCGACCGAAACCAAGATATCTCCGGTTCTGCATGTCAAACGTACTGTGGAGTGGTGAAAACACCAGAAAACGTGTTTCGTGCATTAAGTAGCTCGAAAAGAGCGATCTAGATGATTCTGCATACTTCGGACAGATGTTTCACCAAGATTATCGTAGAAAATGCATATCTCAGCTTGAAACCCGACGAAAACCAAAATATCGCCGGTTCTGCATATCAAACCAACTGTGGAGTGGTGATAACACCAGATAACGTGTTTCTCGCATTAAATAGCTCGAAAAGTGCGATCTCGATGATTCTGCATACTTGTAACAGAAGTATCACCAAGATTATCGCAGAAAATGCATATCTCAGCTTGAAACCCCACGAAAACCAAGATATCGCCGGTTCTGCATATCATACGCACTGTGGAGAGGTGAAAACACCAGATAACGTGTTTCTCGCATTAAATAGCTCGAAAAGAGCGTTCTCGAAGATCCTGCACACTTCTGACAGAAGTCTCCCCAAGATTATCGTAGAAAATGCATATCTCAGCTTGAAACCCGACGAAAACCGAGTTATCTCCGGTTCTGCACAGCAAACGTACCGTGGAGTGGTGAAAACACCAGAAAACGTATTTCGCGCATTAAGTAGCTCGAAAAGAGCGTTCTCGAAGATTCTGCATACTTCTGACAGAAGTCTCACCAGGATTATCGTAGAAAATGCATATCTCAGCTTGAAACCCGACCGAAACCAAGATATCTCCGGTTCTGCATGTCAAACGTACTGTGGAGTGGTGAAAACACCAGAAAACGTGTTTCGTGCATTAAGTAACTCGAAAAGAGCGATCTAGATGATTCTGCATACTTCTGACTGAAGTCTCAACAATATTATCGCGGAAAATGCATATCTCAGCGTGAAACCCGACGAAAACCGAGTTATCTCCGGTTCTGCACATCAAACGTACCGTGGAGTGGTGAAAACACGCGAAAACGTGTTTCGCGCATTAAGTAGCTCGAAAAGAGCGTTCTCGAAGATTCTGCATACTTCTGACAGACGTCTCACCAGGATTATCGTAGAAAATGCATATCTCAGCTTGAAACCCGACCGAAATCAAGATATCTCCGGTTCTGCATGTCAAACGTACTGTGGAGTGGTGAAAACACCAGAAAACATGTTTCCTGCATTAAGTAGCTCGAAAAGAGCGATCTCGATGATTCAGCATACTTCGGACAGATGTTTCACCAAGATTATCGTAGAAAATGCATATCTCAGCTTGAAACCCGACGAAAACCAAAATATCGCCGGTTCTGCATATCAAACCAACTGTGGAGTGGTGAAAACACCAGATAACGTGTTTCTCGAATTAAATAGCTCGAAAAGTGCGATCTCGATGATTCTGCATACTTGTAACAGAAATCTCACCAAGATTATCGTAGAAAATGCATATCTCAGCTTGAAACCCGACGAAAACCGAGTTATCTCCGGTTCTGCACAGCAAACGTACCGTGGAGTGGTGAAAACACCAGAAAACGTATTTCGCGCATTAAGTAGCTCGAAAAGAGCGTTCTCGAAGATTCTGCATACTTCTGACGGAAGTCTGACCAGGATTATCGTAGAAAATGCATATATCAGCTTGAAACCCGACCGAAACCAAGATATCTCCGGTTCTGCATGTCAAACGTACTGTGGAGTGGTGAAAACACCAGAAAACGTGTTTCGTGCATTAAATAGCGCGAAAAGAGCGCTCTCGATGTTTCTGCATACTTTGGACAGATGTTTCACCAAGCTTATCGTCGAAAATGCATATCTCAGCTTGAATCCCGACGAAAACCAAAATACCGCCGGTTCTGCAAATCCAACGCACTGTGGAGTGGTGAAAACACCAGATAACGTGTTTCTCGCATTAAGTAGCTCGAAACGAGCGATCTCGATGATTCAGCATACTTCGGACAGAACTCTCACCAAGATTATCGCAGAAAATGCATATCTCAGCTTGAAACCCCACGAAAACCAAGATATCGCCGGTTGTGCATATCAAACGCACTGTGGAGTGGGGAAAACACCGGATAAGGTTTTTCTCGCATTAACTAGCACGAGAAGAGCGATCTCGATGTTTCAGCATACTTCGGACAGAAGTCTCACCAGGATTATCGTAGAAAATGCATATCTCAGCTGGAAACACCACGAAAATCAAGATATCGCCTGTTCTGCATATCAAACGCACAGTGGAGTGGTGAAAACAACCAGAGAACGTGTTTCTCGCTTTAAATAGCTCGAGAAGAGCGATCTCGGTGATTCAGCATACTTCGGACAGAAGTCTCACCAAGATTATCGCAGGAAATGCATATCTTAGCTTGAAACCCGACCGAAACCGAGATATCTCCCGTTCTGCATGTAAAACGTACTGTGGAGTGGTGAAAACAACCAGAGAACGTGTTTCTCGCATTAAATAGCTCGAAAAGAGCGATCTCGATGATTCAGCATATTTCGGACAGGAGTCTCACCAAGATTATCAAAGGAAATGCATATCTCAGCTTGAAACCCGACGAAAACCAAAATATCGCCGGTTCTGCATATCAAACCAACTGTGGAGTGGTGAAAACCCCAGATAACGTGTTTCTCGCATTAAGTAGCTCGAAAAGAGCGTTCGCGAAGATTCTGCATACTTCTGACAGAAGTCTCACCAGGATTATCGTAGAAAATGCATATCTCAGCTTGAAACCCGACCGAAACCAAGATATCTCCGGTTCTGCATGTCAAACGTACTGTGGAGTGGTGAAAACACCAGAAAACGTGTTTCGTGCATTAAATAGCTCGAAAAGAGCGATCTAGATGATTCAGCATACTTCGGACAGAAGTCTCACCAAGATTATCGTAGAAAATGCATATCTCAGCTTGAACCCCGACGAAAACCGAGTTATCTCCGGTTCTGCACATCAAACGTACCGTGGAGTGGTGAAAACACCAGAAAACGTGTTTCGCGCATTAAGTAGCTCGAAAAGAGCGTTCTCGAAGATTCTGCATTCTTCTGACAGAAGTCTCACCAGGATTATCGTAGAAAATGCATATCTCAGCTGGAAACACCAGGAAAATCAAGATATCGCCCGTTCTGCATATCAAACGCACTGTGGAGTGGTGAAAACAACCAGAGAACGTGTTTCTCGCATTAAATAGCTCGAATAGAGCGATCTCGACGATTCTGCATACTTCGGACAGAAGTCTCACCAAGATTATCGTAAAAAATGCAGATCTCAGCTTGAAACTCCACGAAAACCAAGATATCGCTGGTACTGCATATCAAACGCACTGCGGAGTGGTGAAAACACCAGATATCGTGTTTCTCGCACTAACTAGCTCGACAAGAGCGATCTCGATAATTCAGCATACTTCGGACAGAAGTCTCACCAAGATTATCGCAGAAAATGCATATCTCAGCTTGAAACCCCACGAAAACCAAGATATCGCCGGTTGTGCATATCAAACGCACTGTGGAGTGGGGAAAACACCGGATAAGGTTTTTCTCGCATTAAATAGCTCGAAAAGAGCGCTCTCGATGTTTCTGCATACTTCGGACAGATGTTTCACCAAGATTATCGTCGAAAATGCATATTTCAGCTTGAAACCCGATGAAAACTAAAATATCGCCGGTTCTGCATATCAAACCAACTGTGGAGTGGTGAAAACACCAGATAACGTGTTTCTCGCATTAAATAGCTCGAAAAGTGCGATCTAGATGATTCTGCATACTTCTGACTGAAGTCTCACCAGTATTATCGTAGAAAATGCATATCTCAGCTTGAAACCCGACCGAAACCAAGATATCTCCGGTTCTGCATGTCAAACGTACTGTGGAGTGGTGAAAACACCAGAAAACGTGTTTCGTGCATTAAATAGCTCGAAAAGAGCGATCTAGATGATTCAGCATACTTCGGACAGAAGTCTCACCAAGATTATCGTAGAAAATGCATATCTCAGCTTGAACCCCGACGAAAACCGAGTTATCTCCGGTTCTGCACATCAAACGTACCGTGGAGTGGTGAAAACACCAGAAAACGTGTTTCGCGCATTAAGTAGCTCGAAAAGAGCGTTCTCGAAGATTCTGCATTCTTCTGACAGAAGTCTCACCAGGATTATCGTAGAAAATGCATATCTCAGCAGGAAACACCAGGAATATCAAGATATCGCCCGTTCTGCATATCAAACGCACTGTGGAGTGGTGAAAACAACCAGAGAACGTGTTTCTCGCATTAAATAGCTCGAATAGAGCGATCTCGACGATTCTGCATACTTCGGACAGAAGTCTCACCAAGATTATCGTAAAAAATGCAGATCTCAGCTTGAAACTCCACGAAAACCAAGATATCGCTGGTACTGCATATCAAACGCACTGCGGAGTGGTGAAAACACCAGATAACGTGTTTCTCGCACTAACTAGCTCGAAAAGAGCGATCTCGATAATTCAGCATACTTCGGACAGAAGTCTCACCAAGATTATCGCTGGAAATGCATATCTCAGCTTGAAACCCCACGAAAACCAAGATATCTCCGGTTCTGCATATCCAACGAACTGTGGAGTGGTGAAAACACAAGATAACGTGTTTCTCGCATTAAATAGCTCGAAAAGTGCGTTCTCGATGATTCTGCATACTTCTAACAGAAGTCTCACCAAGATTATCGCAGAAAATGCATATCTCAGATTGAAACCCCACGAAAACCAAGATATCGCCGGTTCTGCATATCAAACGCACTGTGGAGTGGTGAAAACACCGGATAAGGTTTTTCTCGCATTAACTAGCTCGAAAAGAGCGATCTCGATGTTTCAGCATACTTCCGACAGAAGTCTCACCAGGATTATCGCAGAAAATGCATATCTCAGCTTGAAACCCCACGAAAACCAAGATATCTCCGGTTCTGCATATCCAACGAACTGTGGAGTGGTGAAAACCCCAGAAAACGAGTTTCTCGCATTAAATAGCTCGAAAAGAGCGCTCTCGATGTTTCTGCATACTTCGGACAGATGTTTCACCAAGATTATCGTAGAAAATGCATATCTCAGCTTGAAACCCGACGAAAACCGAGTTATCTCCGGTTCTGCACATCAAACGTACCGTGGAATGGTGAAAACATCAGAAAACGTGTTTCGCGCATTAAGTAGCTCGAAAAGAGCGTTCTCGAAGATTCTGCATACTTCTGACGGAAGTCTCACGAGGATTATCGTAGAAAATGCATATCTCAGCTTGAAACCCGACCGACTCCAAGATATCTCCGGTTCTGCATGTCAAACGTACTGTGGAGTGGTGAAAACACCAGAAAACGTGTTTCGTGCATTAAGTAGCTCGAAAAGAGCGATCTAGATGATTCTGCATACTTCTGACAAGAGACCCACCAAGATTATCGCAGAAAATGCATATCTCAGCTGGAAACCCCACGAAAACCAAGATATCTCCGGTTCTGCATATCCAGCGAACTGTGGAGTGGTGAAAACACCAGAAAATGAGTTTCTAGCATTAAATAGCTCGAAAAGAGCGCTCTGGATGTTTCTGCATGCTTCGGACAGATGTTTCACCATGATTATCGCAGGAAATGCATATCTCAGCTTGAAACCCCACGAAAACCAAGATATCGCCGGTTCTGCACATCAAACGTACCGTGGAGTGGTGAAAACACCAGAAAACGTGTTTCGCGCATTAAGTAGCTCGAAAAGAGCGATCTAGTTGATTCTGCATACTTCTGACAAATGACCCACCAAGATTATCGCAGAAAATGCATATCTCAGCTGGAAACACCACGAAAATCAAGATATCGCCTGTTCTGCATATCAAACGCACTGTGGAGTGGTGAAAACACCGGATAAGGTTTTTCTCGCATTAACTTGCTCGAAAAGAGCGATCTCGATGTTTGAGCATACTTCGGACAGAAGTCTCACTAAGATTATCGTAGAAAATGCACATCTCACCTTGAAACCCGACGAAAACCGAGTTATCTCCGGTTCTGCACATCAAACGTACCGTGGAGTGGTGAAAACACCAGAAAACGTGTTTCGCGCATTAAGTAGCTCGAAAAGAGCGTTCTCGAAGATTCTGCATACTTCTGACAGAAGTCTCACCAGGATTATCGCAGAAAATGCATATCTCAGCTTGAAACCCCACGAAAACCAAGATATCTACTGTTCTGCATATCAAACGCACTGTGGAGTGGTGAAAACGCCAGATAACGTGTTTCTCGCACTAACTAGCTCGAAAGAGCGATCTCGATGATTCAGCATACTTCGGACAGAAGTCTCACCAAGATTATCGCAGAAAATGCATATCTCAGCTTGAAACCCGACCGACTCCAAGATATCTCCGGTTCTGCATGTCAAACGTACTGTGGAGTGGTGAAAACACCAGAAAACGTGTTTCGTGCATTATGTAGCTCGAAAAGAGCGATCTAGATGATTCTGCATACTTCTGACAAGAGACCCACCAAGATTATCGCAGAAAATGCATATCTCAGCTGGAAACCCCACGAAAACCAAGATATCTCCGGTTCTGCATAGCCAGCGAACTGTGGAGTGGTGAAAACACCAGAAAATGAGTTTCTAGCATTAAATAGCTCGAAAAGAGCGCTCTCGATGTTTCTGCATGCTTCGGACAGATGTTTCACCAAGATAATCGTAGAAAATGCATATCTCAGCTTGAAACCCGACCGAAACCAAGATATCTCCGGTTCTGCATGTCAAACGTACTGTGGAGTGGTGAAAACACCAGAAAACTTGTTTCGTGCATTAAGTAGCTCGAAAAGAGCGATCTAGTTGATTCTGGATACTTCTGACAAATGACCCACCAAGATTATCGCAGAAAATGCATATCTCAGCTGGAAACACCACGAAAATCAAGATATCGCCTGTTCTGCATATCAAACGCACTGTGGAGTGGTGAAAACAACCAGAGAACGTGTTTCTCGCATTAACTAGCTCGAAAAGAGCGATCTCGATGATTCAGCATACTTCGGACAGAAGTCTCACCATGATTATCGCAGGAAATGCATATCTCAGCTTGAAACCCCACGAAAACCAAGATATCGCCGGTTCTGCATATCATACGCACTGTGGAGTGGTGAAAACACCAGATAACGTGTTTCTCGCATTAAATAGCTCGAAAAGAGCGTTCTCGAAGATCCTGCATACTTCTGACAGAAGTCTCACCAAGATTATCGCAGAAAATGCATATCTCAGCTTGAAACCCCACGAAAACCAAGATATCGCCGGTTCTGCATATCATACGCACTGTGGAGTGGTGAAAACACCAGATAACGTGTTTCTTGCATTAAATAGCTCGAAAAGAGCGTTCTCGAATATCCTGCATACTTCTGACAGAAGTCTCACCAAGATTATCGTAGAAAATGCACATCTCAGCTTGAAACCCGACGAAAACCGAGTTATCTCCGGTTCTGCACATCAAACGTACCGTTGAGTGGTGAAAACACCAGAAAACGTGTTTCGCGCATTAAGTAGCTCGAAAAGAGCGTTCTCGAAGATTCTGCATACTTCTGACAGAAGTCTCACCAGGATTATCGCAGAAAATGCATATCTCAGCTTGAAACCCCACGAAAACCAAGATATCTACTGTTCTGCATATCAAACGCACTGTGGAGTGGTGAAAACACCAGAAAACGTGTTTCTCGCACTAACTAGCTCGAAAGAGCGATCTCGATGATTCAGCATACTTCGGACAGAAGTCTCACCAAGATTATCGCAGAAAATGCATATCTCAGCTTGAAACCCGACGAAAACCGAGTTATCTCCGGTTCTGCACATCAAACGTACCGTGGAATGGTGAAAACACCAGAAAACGTGTTTCGCGCATTAAGTATCTCGAAAAGAGCGTTCTCGAAGATTCTGCATACTTCTGACGGAAGTCTCACCAGGATTATCGTAGAAAATGCATATCTCAGCTTGAAACCCGACCGACTCCAAGATATCTCCGGTTCTGCATGTCAAACGTACTGTGGAGTGGTGAAAACACCAGAAAACGTGTTTCGTGCATTAAGTATCTCGAAAAGAGCGATCCAGATGATTCTGCATACTTCTGACAAGAGACCCACCAAGATTATCGCAGAAAATGCGTATCTCAGTTGGAAACCCCACGAAAACCAAGATATCTCCGGTTCTGCATATCCAGCGAACTGTGGAGTGGTGAAAACCCCAGAAAATGAGTTTCTCGCATTAAATAGCTCGAAAAGAGCGCTCTCGATGTTTCTGCATGCTTCGGACAAATGTTTCACCAAGATAATCGTAGAAAATGCATATCTCAGCTTGAAACCCGACGAAAACAAAAATATCGCCGGTTCTGCATGTCAAACGCACTGTGGAGCGGTGAAAACCCCAGAAAACGAGTTTCTCGCATTAAATAGCTCGAAAAGAGCGCTCTCGATGTTTCTGCATACTTCGGACAGATGTTTCACCAAGATTATCGTAGAAAATGCATATCTCAGCTTGAAACCCGACGAAAACCGAGTTATCTCCGGTTCTGCACATCAAACGTACCGTGGAGTGGTGAAAACCCCAGAAAACGTGTTTCTTGCATTAAATAGCTCGAAAAGTGCGCTCTCGACGTTTCTGCATACTTCGGACAGATGTTTCACCAAGATTATCGTAGAAAATGCATATCTCAGCTTGAAACCCGACGAAAACCAAAATATCGCCGGTTCTGCATATCAATCCAACTGTGGAGTGGTGAAAACACCAGAAAACGTGTTTATCGCATTAAATAGCTCGAAAAGTGCGATCTCGATGATTTTGCATACTTCTAACAGGTGTCTCACCAAGATTATCGCAGAAAATGCATATCTCTGCTTGAAACCCCACGAAAACCAAGATATCGCCTGTTCTGCATATCAAACGCACTGTGGAGTGGTGAAAACCCCAGAAAACGAGTTTCTCGCATTAAATAGCTCGAAAAGAGCGCTCTCGATGTTTCTGCATACTTCGGACAGATGTTTCACCAAGATTATCGTAGAAAATGCATATCACAGCTTGAAACCCGACCGAAACCAAGATACCTCCGGTTCTGCATATCAAACGCACTGTGGAGTGGTGAAATCAACCAGAGAACGTGTTTCTCGCATTAACTAGCTCGAGAAGAGCGATCTCGATGATTCAGCATACTTCGGACAGAAGTCTCACCAAGATTATCGCAGGAAATGCATATCTCAGCTTGAAACCCCACGAAAACCAAGATATCTCCGGTTCTGCATATCCAACGAACTGTGGAGTGGTGAAAACACAAGATAACGTGTTTCTCGCATTAAATAGCTCGAAAAGTGCGATCTCGATGATTCTGCATACTTCTAACGGAAGTCTCACCAAGATTATCGCAGAAAATGCATATCTCAGCTTGAAACCCCACGAAAACCAAGATATCGCCGGTTCTGCATATCAAACGCACTGTGGAGTGGTGAAAACACCGGATAAGGTTTTTCTCGCATTAACAAGCTCGAAAAGAGCGATCTCGATGTTTCAGCATACTTCGGACAGAAGTCTCACCAAGATTATCGCAGAAAATGCATATCTCAGCTTGAAACCCCGCAAAAACCAAGATATCGCCGGTTCTGCATATCATACGCACTGTGGAGTGGTGAAAACACCAGATAACGTGTTTCTCCCATTAAATAGCTCGAAAAGAGCGTTCTCGAATATCCTGCATACTTCTGACAGAAGTCTCACCAAGATTATCGTAGAAAATGCACATCTCAGCTTGAAACCCGACGAAAACCGAGTTATCTCCGGTTCTGCACATCAAACGTACCGTGGAGTGGTGAAAACCCCAGAAAACGTGTTTCTTGCATTAAATAGCTCGAAAAGTGCGCTCTCGACGTTTCTGCATATTTCGGACAGATGTTTCACCAAGATTATCGTAGAAAATGCATATCTCAGCTTGAAACCCGACGAAAACCAAAATATCGCCGGTTCTGCATATCAAACCAACTGTGGAGTGGTGAGAACACCAGAAAACGTGTTTATCGCATTAAATAGCTCGAAAAGTGCGATCTCGATGATTTTGCATACTTCTAACAGGTGTCTCACCAAGATTATCGCAGAAAATGCATATCTCTGCTTGAAACCCCACGAAAACCAAGATATCGCCTGTTCTGCATATCAAACGCACTGTGGAGTGGTGAAAACCCCAGAAAACGAGTTTCTCGCATTAAATAGCTCGAAAAGAGCGCTCTCGATGTTTCTGCATACTTCGGACAGATGTTTCACCAAGATTATCGTAGAAAATGCATATCACAGCTTGAAACCCGACCGAAACCAAGATACCTCCGGTTCTGCATATCAAACGCACTGTGGAGTGGTGAAATCAACCAGAGAACGTGTTTCTCGCATTAAATAGCTCGAGAAGAGCGATCTCGATGATTCAGCATACTTCGGACAGAAGTCTCACCAAGATTATCGCAGGAAATGCATATCTCAGCTTGAAACCCGACCGAAACCAAGATATCTCCCGTTCTGCATGTCAAACGTACTGTGGAGTGGTGAAAACCCCAGAAAACGAGTTTCTCGCATTAAATAGCTCGAAAAGAGCGCGCTCGATGTTTCTGCATGCTTCGGACAGATGTTTCACCAAGATAATCGTAGAAAATGCATATCTCAGCGTGAAACCCGACCTAAACCAAGATATCTCCGGTTCTGCATGTCAAACGTACTGTGGAGTGGTGAATACACCAGAAAACGTGTTTCGGGCATTAAGTAGCTCGAAAAGAGCGATCTAGTTGATTCTGCATACTTCTGACAAAAGACCCACCAAGATTATCGCAGAAAATGCATATCTCAGCTGGAAATACCACGAAAATCAAGATATCGCCTGTTCTGCATATCAAACGCACTGTGGAGTGGTGAAAACAACCAGAGAACGTGTTTCTCGCATTAACTAGCTCGAAAAGAGCGATCTCGATGATTCAGCTTACTTCGGACAGAAGTCTCACCAAGATTATCGCTGGAAATGCATATCTCAGCTTGAAACCCCACGAAAACCAAGATATCTCCGGTTCTGCATATCCAACGAACTGTGGAGTGGTGAAAACACAAGATAACGTGTTTCTCGCATTAAATAGCTCGAAAAGTGCGATCTCGATGATTCTGCATACTTCTAACAGAAGTCTCACCAAGATTATCGCAGAAAATGCATATCTCAGCTTGAAACCCCACGAAAACCAAGATATCGCCGGTTCTGCATATCAAACGCACTGTGGAGTGGTGAAAACACCGGATAAGGTTTTTCTCGCATTAACAAGCTCGAAAAGAGCGATCTCGATGTTTCAGCATACTTCGGACAGAAGTCTCACCAAGATTATCGCAGAAAATGCATATCTCAGCTTGAAACCCCGCGAAAACCAAGATATCGCAGGTTCTGCATATCATACGCACTGTGGAGTGGTGAAAACACCAGATAACGTGTTTCTCCCATTAAATAGCTCGACAAGAGCGTTCTCGAAGATCCTGCATACTTCTGACAGAAGTCTCACCAAGATTATCGTAGAAAATGCACATCTCAGCTTGAAACCCGACGAAAACCGAGTTATCTCCGGTTCTGCACATCAAACGTACCGTGGAATGGTGAAAACACCAGAAAACGTGTTTCGCGCATTAAGTAGCTCGAAAAGAGCGCTCTCGATGTTTCTGCATGCTTCGGACAGATGTTTCACCAAGATCATCGTAGAAAATGCATATCTCAGCATAAAACCCGACTGAAACCAAGATATCTCCGGTTCTGTATGTCAAACGTACTGTGGAGTGGTGAAAACACCAGAAAACTTGTTTCGTGCATTAAGTAGCTCGAAAAGAGCAATCTAGATGTTTCAGCATACTTCTGACAGAAGTCTCACCAAGATTATCGCAGAAAATGCATATCTCAGCTTGAAACCCCACGAAAACCAAGATATCGCCGGTTCTGCATATCAAATGCACTGTGGAGTGGTGAAAACGCCGGATAAGGTTTTTCTGACATTAACTAGCTCGAAAAGAGCGATCTGGATGTTTCAGCATACTTCGGACAGAAGTCTCACCAAGATTATCGCAGAAAATGCATATCTCAGCTTGAAACCCCACGAAAACCAAGATATCGCCGGTTCTGCATATGATACGCACTGTGGAGTGGTGAAAACACCAGATAACGTGTTTCGTGCATTAAATAGCTCGAGAAGAGCGATCTAGATGATTCTGCATACTTCTAACAGAAGTCTTACCAAGATTATCGCAGATAATGCATATCTCTGCTTGAAACCCCACGAAAACCAAGATATCTACTGTTCTGCATATCCAACGATCTGTGGAGTGGTGAAAACCCCAGAAAACGTGTTTCTCGCATTAAATAGCTCGAAAAGAGCGCTCTCGATGTTTCTGCATACTTCGGACAGATGTTTCACCAAGCTTATCGTAGAAAATGCATATCTCAGCTTGAAACCCGACGAAAACCAAAATGTCGCCGTTTCTGCATATCCAACGCACTGTGGAGTGGTGAAAACACCAGATAACGTGTTTCTCGCATTAAGTAGCTCGAAACGAGCGATCTCGATGATTCTGCATACTTCGGACAGAAGTCTCAACAAGATTATCGCGGAAAATGCATATCTCAGCTCGAAACCCCACGAAAACCAAGATATCTACTGTTCTGCATATCAAACGCACTGTGGAGTGGTGAAAACACCAGATAACGTGTTGCTCGCACTAACTAGCTCGAAAAGAGCGATCTCGATGATTCACCATACTTCGGACAGAAGTCTCACCAAGATTATCGCAGAAAATGCATATCTCAGCTTGAAACCCCACGAAAACCAAGATATCGCCGGTTCTGCATATCAAATGCACTGTGGAGTGGTGAAAACACCAGATAACGTGTTTCTCGAATTAAATAGCTCGAAAAGAGCGTTCTCTAAGATCCTGCAAACTTCTGACAGAAGTCTCACCAATATTATCGTAGAAAATGCATATCTCAGCTTGAAACCCGACGAAAACCGAGTTATCTCCGGTTCTGCACATCAAACGTACCGTGGAGTGGTGAAAACACCAGAAAACGTGTTTCGCACATTAAGTAGCTCGAAAAGTGCGTTCTCGAAGATTCTGCATACATCTGACAGAAGTCTCACCAGGATTATCGTAGAAAATGCATATCTCAGCTTGAAACCCCACGAAAACCAAGATATCTACTGTTCTGCATATCCAACGAACTGTGGAGTGGTGAAAACACCAGATAACGTGTTTCTCGCATTAAATAGCTCGAAAAGAGCGTTCTCGAAGAACCTGCATACTTCTGACAGAAGTCTCACCAAGATTATCGTAGAAAATGCATATCTCAGCTTGAAACCCGACGAAAACCGAGTTATCTCCGGTTCTGCACATCAAACGTACCGTGGAGTGGTGAAAACACCAGAAAACGAGTTTCTCGCATTAAATAGCTCGAAAAGAGCGCTCTCGATATTTCTGCATACTTCGGACAGATGTTTCACCAAGATTATCGTAGAAAATGCATATCTCAGCTTGAAACCCGACCGAAACCAAGATATCTCCGGTTCTACATGTCAAACGTACTGTGGAGTGGTGAAAACACAAGAAAACGTGTTTCGTGAATTAAGTAGCTCGAAAAGAGCGATCTAGATGATTCTGCATACTTCTGACATAAGACCCACCAAGATTATCGCAGAAAATGCATATCTCAGCTGGAAACACCATGAAAATCAAGATATCGCCTGTTCTGCATATCAAACGCACTGTGGAATGGTGAAAACAACCAGAGAACGTGTTTCTCGCATTATATAGCTCGAAAAGGGCGATCTCGATGATTCAGCATACTTCGGACAGAAGTCTCACCAAGATTATCGCAGAAAATGCATATTTCTGCTTGAAACACCACGAAAACCAAGATATAGACTATTCTGCATATCAAACGCACTGTGGAGTGGTGAAAACACCAGATAACGTGTTTCTCGTATTAAATAGCTCGAAAAGAGCGTTCTCGATGGTTTTGCATACTTCTAACAGGTGTCTCACCAAGATTATCGCAGAAAATGCATATCTCTGCTTGAAACCCCACGAAAACCAAGATATCGCATGTTCTGCATATCAAACGCACTGTGGAGTGGTGAAAACCCCAGAAAACGAGTTTCTCGCATTAAATAGCTCGAAAAGAGCGCTCTCGATGTTTCTGCATACTTCGGACAGATGTTTCACCATTATTATCGTAGAAAATGCATATCTCAGCTTGAAACCCGACGAAAACCGAGTTATCTCCGGTTCTGCAAAACAAACGTACCGTGGAGAGGTGAAAACCCCAGAAAACGTGTTTCTTGCATTAAATAGCTCGAAAAGTGCGCTCTCGACGTTTCTGCATACTTCGGACAGATGTTTCACCAAGATTATCGTAGAAAATGCATATCTCAGCTTGAAACCCGACGAAAACCAAAATATCGCCGGTTCTGCATATCAAACCAACTGTGGAGTGGTGAGAACACCAGAAAACGTGTTTATCGCATTAAATAGCACGAAAAGTGCGATCTCGATGATTTTGCATACTTCTAACAGGTGTCTCACCAAGATTATCGCAGAAAATGCATATCTCTGCTTGAAACCCCACGAAAACCAAGATATCGCCTGTTCTGCATATCAAACGCACTGTGGAGTGGTGAAAACCCCAGAAAACGAGTTTCTCGCATTAACTAGCTCGAAAAGAGCGATCTCGATGATTCAGCATACTTCGGACAGAAGTCTCACCAAGATTATCGCTGGAAATGCATATCACAGCTTGAAACCCCACGAAAACCAAGATATCTCCGGTTCTGCATATCCAACGAACTGTGGAGTTGTGAAAACACAAGATAACGTGTTTCTCGCATTAAATAGCTCGAAAAGTGCGATCTCGATGATTCTGCATACTTCTAACGGAAGTCTCACCAAGATTATCGCAGAAAATGCATATCTCAGCTTGAAACCCCACGAAAACCAAGATATCGCCGGTTCTGCATATCAAACGCACTGTGGAGTGGTGAAAACACCGGATACGGTTTTTCTCGCATTAACAAGCTCGAAAAGAGCGATCTCGATGTTTCAGCATACTTCGGACAGAAGTCTCACCAAGATTATCGCAGAAAATGCATATCTCAGCTTGAAACCCCGCGAAAACCATGATATCGCCGGTTCTGCATATCATACGCACTGTGGAGTGGTGAAAACACCAGATAACGTGTTTCTCCCATTAAATAGCTCGAAAAGAGCGTTCTCGAATATCCTGCATACTTCTGACAGAAGTCTCACCAAGATTATCGTAGAAAATGCACATCTCAGCTTGAAACCCGACGAAAACCGAGTTATCTCCGGTTCTGCACATCAAACGTACCGTGGAGTGGTGAAAACCCCAGAAAACGTGTTTCTTGCATTAAATAGCTCGAAAAGTGCGCTCTCGACGTTTCTGCATACTTCTAACAGGTGTCTCACCAAGATTATCGCAGAAAATGCATATCTCTGCTTGAAACCCCACGAAAACCAAGATATCGCCTGTTCTGCATATCAAACGCACTGTGGAGTGGTGAAAACCCCAGAAAACGAGTTTCTCGCATTAAATAGCTCGAAAAGAGCGCTCTCGATGTTTCTGCATACTTCGGACAGATGTTTCAGCAAGATTATCGTAGAAAATGCATATCACAGCTTGAAACCCGACCGAAACCAAGATACCTCCGGTTCTGCATATCAAACGCACTGTGGAGTGGTGAAATCAACCAGAGAACGTGTTTCTCGCATTAAATAGCTCGAGAAGAGCGATCTCGATGATTCAGCATACTTCGGACAGAAGTCTCACCAAGATTATCGCAGGAAATGCATATCTCAGCTTGAAACCCGACCGAAACCAAGATATCTCCCGTTCTGCATGTCAAACGTACTGTGGAGTGGTGAAAACCCCAGAAAACGAGTTTCTCGCATTAAATAGCTCGAAAAGAGCGCGCTCGATGTTTCTGCATGCTTCGGACAGATGTTTCACCAAGATAATCGTAGAAAATGCATATCTCAGCGTGAAACCCGACCTAAACCAAGATATCTCCGGTTCTGCATGTCAAACGTACTGTGGAGTGGTGAAAACACCAGAAAACGTGTTTCGTGCATTAAGTAGCTCGAAAAGAGCGATCTAGTTGATTCTGCATACTTCTGACGAAAGACCCACCAAGATTATCGCAGAAAATGCATATCTCAGCTGGAAATACCACGAAAATCAAGATATCGCCTGTTCTGCATATCAAACGCACTGTGGAGTGGTGAAAACACCGGATAAGGTTTTTCTCGCATTAACAAGCTCGAAAAGAGCGATCTCGATGTTTCAGCATACTTCGGACAGAAGTCTCACCAAGTTTATCGCAGAAAATGCATATCTCAGCTTGAAACCCCGCGAAAACCAAGATATCTCCGGTTCTGCATATCCAACGAACTGTGGAGTGGTGAAAACACAAGATAACGTGTTTCTCGCATTAAATAGCTCGAAAAGTGCGATCTCGATGATTCTGCATACTTCTAACAGAAGTCTCACCAAGATTATCGCAGAAAATGCGTATCTCAGCTTGAAACCCCACGAAAACCAAGATATCGCCGGTTCTGCATATCAAACGCACTGTGGAGTGGTGAAAACACCGGATAAGGTTTTTCTCGCATTAACAAGCTCGAAAAGAGCGATCTCGATGTTTCAGCATACTTCGGACAGAAGTCTCACCAAGTTTATCGCAGAAAATGCATATCTCAGCTTGAAACCCCGCGAAAACCAAGATATCGCCGGTTCTGCATATCATACGCACTGTGGAGTGGTGAAAACACCGGATAACGTGTTTCTCCCAATAAATAGCTCGAAAAGAGCGTTCTCGAAGATCCTGCATACTTCTGACAGAAGTCTCACCAAGATTATCGTAGAAAATGCACATCTCAGCTTGCAACCCGACGAAAACCGAGTTATCTCCGGTTCTGCACATCAAACGTACCGTGGAATGGTGAAAACACCAGAAAACGTGTTTCGCGCATTAAGTAGCTCGAAAAGAGCGTTCTCGAAGATTCTGCATACTGCTGACGGATGTCTCACCAGGATTATCGTAGAAAATGCATATCTCAGCTTGAAACCCGACCGACTCCAAGATATCTCCGGTTCTGCATGTCAAACGTACTGTGGAGTGGTGAAAACACCAGAAAACGTGTTTCGTGCATTAAGTAGCTCGAAAAGAGCGATCTAGATGATTCTGCATACTTCTGACAAGAGACCCACCAAGATTATCGCAGAAAATGCATATCTCAGCTGGAAACCCCACGAAAACCAAGATATCTCCGGTTCTGCATATCCAGCGAACTGTGGAGTGGTGAAAACCCCAGAAAATGAGTTTCTCCCATTAAATAGCTGGAAAAGAGCGTTCTCGAAGATCCTGCATACTTCTGACAGAAGTCTCACCAAGATTATCGTAGAAAATGCACATCTCAGCTTGCAACCCGACGAAAACCGAGTTATCTCCGGTTCTGCACATCAAACGTACCGTGGAATGGTGAAAACACCTGAAAACGTGTTTCGCGCATTAAGTAGCTCGAAAAGAGCGTTCTCGAAGATTCTGCATACTGCTGACGGATGTCTCACCAGGATTATCGTAGAAAATGCATATCTCAGCTTGAAACCCGACCGACTCCAAGATATCTCCGGTTCTGCATGTCAAACGTACTGTGGAGTGGTGAAAACACCAGAAAACGTGTTTCGTGCATTAAGTAGCTCGAAAAGAGCGATCTAGATGATTCTGCATACTTCTGACAGAAGTCTCACCAGGATTATCGTAGAAAATGCATATCTCAGCTTGAAACCCGACCGAATCCAAGATATCTCCGGTTCTGCAAGTCAAACGTACTGTGGAGTGGTGAAAACACCAGAAAACGTGTTTCGTGCATTAAGTAGCTCGAAAAGAGCGATCCAGGTGATTCTGCATACTTCTGACAAAAGACCCACCAAGATTATCGCAGAAAATGCATATCTCAGCTGGAAACACCACGAAAACCGAGTTATCTCCGGTTCTGCACATCAAACGTACCGTGGAATGGTGAAAACACCAGAAAACCTGTTTCGCGCATTAAGTAGCTCGAAAAGAGCGTTCTCGAAGATTCTGCATACTGCTGACGGATGTCTCACCAGGATTATCGTAGAAAATGCATATCTCAGCTTGAAACCAGACCGACTCCAAGATATCTCCGGTTCTGCATGTCAAACGTACTGTGGAGTGGTGAAAACACCAGAAAACGTGTTTCGTGCATTAAGTAGCTCGAAAAGAGCGATCTAGATGATTCTGCATACTTCTGACAAGAGACCCACCAAGATTATCGCAGAAAATGCATATCTCAGCTGGAAACCCCACGAAAACCAAGATATCTCCGGTTCTGCATATCCAGCGAACTGTGGAGTGGTGAAAACCCCAGAAAATGAGTTTCTCGCATTAAATAGCTCGAAAAGAGCGCTCTCGATGTTTCTGCATGCTTCGGACAGATGTTTCACCAAGATCATCGTAGAAAATGCATATCTCAGCTTAAAACCCGACCGAAACCAAGATATCTCCGGTTCTGTATGTCAAACGTACTGTGGAGTGGTGAAAACACCAGAAAACTTGTTTCGTGCATTAAGTAGCTCGAAAAGAGCGATCTAGTTGATTCTGCATACTTCTGACAAAAGACCCACCAAGATTATGGCAGAAAATGCATATCTCAGCTGGAAACACCACGAAAATCAAGATACCGCCTGTTCTGCATATCAAACGCACTGTGGAGTGGTGAAATCAACCAGAGAACGTGTTTCTCGCATTAACTAGCTCGAAAAGTGCGATCTCGATGATTCAGCATACTTCGGACAGAAGTCTCACCAAGATTATCGCAGGAAATGCATATCTCAGCTTGAAACCCCGCGAAAACCAAGATATCGCCGGTTCTGCAAATCATACGCACTGTGGAGTGGTGAAAACACCACATAACGTGTTTCTCCCATTAAATAGCTCGAAAAGAGCGTTCTCGAAGATCCTGCATACTTCTGACAGAAGTCTCACCAAGATTATCGTAGAAAATGCACATCTCAGCTTGCAACCCGACGAAAACCGAGTTATCTCCGGTTCTGCACATCAAACGTACCGTGGAATGTTGAAAACACCAGAAAACGTGTTTCGCGCATTAAGTAGCTCGAAAAGAGCGTTCTCGAAGATTCTGCATACTGCTGACGGATGTCTCACCAGGATTATCGTAGAAAATGCATATCTCAGCTTGAAACCCGACCGACTCCAAGATATCTCCGGTTCTGCATGTCAAACGTACTGTGGAGTGGTGAAAACACCAGAAAACGTGTTTCGTGCATTAAGTAGCTCGAAAAGAGCGATCTAGATGATTCTGCATACTTCTGACAAGAGACCCACCAAGATTATCGCAGAAAATGCATATCTCAGCTGGAAACCCCACGAAAACCAAGATATCTCCGGTTCTGCATATCCAGCGAACTGTGGAGTGGTGAAAACCCCAGAAAATGAGTTTCTCGCATTAAATAGCTCGAAAAGAGCGATCTCGATGTTTCTGCATGCTTCGGACAGATGTTTCACCAAGATAATCGTAGAAAATGCATATCTCAGCTTAAAACCCGACCGACTCCAAGATATCTCCGGTTCTGCATGTCAAACGTACTGTGGAGTGGTGAAAACACCAGAAAACGTGTTTCGTGCATTAAGTAGCTCGAAAAGAGCGATCTAGATGATTCTGCATACTTCTGACAAGAGACCCACCAAGATTATCGCAGAAAATGCATATCTCAGCTGGAAACCCCACGAAAATGAAGATATCGCCTGTTCTGCATATCAAACGCACTGTGGAGTGGTGAAAACAACCAGCGAACGTGTTTCTCGCATTAACTAGCTCGAAAAGTGCGATCTCGATGATTCAGCATACTTCGGACAGAAGTCTCACCAAGATTATCGCAGGAAATGCATATCTCAGCTTGAAACCCCACGAAAACCAAGATATCTCCGGTTCTGCATACCCAACGAACTGTGGAGTGGTGAAAACACCAGATAACGTGTTTCTCGCATTAAATAGCTCGAAAAGTGCGATCTCGATGATTCTGCATACTTCGGACAGAAGTCTCAACAAGATTATCGCAGAAAAAGCATATCTCAGCTTGAAACCCCACGAAAACCAAGATATCTACTGTTCTGCATATCAAGCGCACTGTGGAGTGGTGAAAACACCAGATAACGTGTTTCTCGCACTAACTAGCCCGAAAAGAGCGATCTAGATGATTCAGCATACTTCTGACAGAAGTCTCACCAAGATTATCGCAGAAAATGCATATCTCAGCTTGAAACCCCACGAAAACCAAGATATCGCCGGTTCTGCATATCAAATGCACTGTGGAGTGGTGAAAACACCGGATAAGGTTTTTCTGACATTAACTAGCTCGAAAAGAGCGATCTCGATGTTTCAGCATACTTCGGACAGAAGTCTCACCAAGATTATCGCAGAAAATGCATATCTCAGCTTGAAACCCCACGAAAACCAAGATATCGCCGGTTCTGCATATGATACGCACTGTGGAGTGGTGAAAACACCAGATAACGTGTTTCGTGCATTAAGTAGCTCGAGAAGAGCGATCTAGATGATTCTGCATTCTTCTAACAGAAGTCTTACCAAGATTATCGCAGATAATGCATATCTCTGCTTGAAACCCCACGAAAACCAAGATATCTACTGTTCTGCATATCCAACGATCTGTGGAGTGGTGAAAACCCCAGAAAACGTGTTTCTCGCATTAAATAGCTCGAAAAGAGCGCTCTCGATGTTTCTGCATACTTCGGACAGATGTTTCACCAAGCTTATCGTAGAAAATGCATATCTCAGCTTGAAACCCGACGAAAACCAAAATATCGCCGTTTCTGCATATCCAACGCACTGTGGAGTGGTGAAAACACCAGATAACGTGTTTCTCGCATTAAGTAGCTCGAAACGAGCGATCTCGATGATTCTGCATACTTCGGACAGAAGTCTCAACAAGATTATCGCGGAAAATGCATATCTCAGCTCGAAACCCCACGAAAACCAAGATATCTACTGTTCTGCATATCAAACGCACTGTGGAGTGGTGAAAACACCAGATAACGTGTTGCTCGCACTAACTTGCTCGAAAAGAGCGATCTCGATGATTCACCATACTTCGGACAGAAGTCTCACCAAGATTATCGCAGAAAATGCATATCTCAGCTTGAAACCCGACGAAAACCGAGTTATCTCCGGTTCTGCACATCAAACGTACCGTGGAGTGGTGAAAACACCAGAAAACGTGTTTCGCACATTAAGTAGCTCGAAAAGAGCGTTCTCGAAGATTCTGCATACATCTGACAGAAGTCTCATCAGGATTATCGTAGAAAATGCATATCTCAGCTTGAAACCCCACGAAAACCAAGATATCTACTGTTCTGCATATCCAACGAACTGTGGAGTGGTGAAAACACCAGATAACGTGTTTCTCGCATTAAATAGCTCGAAAAGAGCGCTCTCGATATTTCTGCATACTTCGGACAGATGTTTCACCAAGATTATCGTAGAAAATGCATATCTCAGCTTGAAACCCGACCGAAACCAAGATATCTCCGGTTCTACATGTCAAACGTACTGTGGAGTGGTGAAAACACCAGATAACGTGTTTCTCGCATTAAGTAGCTCGAAACGAGCGATCTCGATGATTCTGCATACTTCGGACAGAAGTCTCAACAAGATTATCGCGGAAAATGCATATCTCAGCTCGAAACCCCACGAAAACCAAGATATCTACTGTTCTGCATATCAAACGCACTGTGGAGTGGTGAAAACACCAGATAACGTGTTGCTCGCACTAACTTGCTCGAAAAGAGCGATCTCGATGATTCACCATACTTCGGACAGAAGTCTCACCAAGATTATCGCAGAAAATGCATATCTCAGCTTGAAACCCGACGAAAACCGAGTTATCTCCGGTTCTGCACATCAAACGTACCGTGGAGTGGTGAAAACACCAGAAAACGTGTTTCGCACATTAAGTAGCTCGAAAAGAGCGTTCTCGAAGAACCTGCATACTTCTGACAGAAGTCTCACCAAGATTATCGTAGAAAATGCATATCTCAGCTTGAAACCCGACAAAAACCGAGTTATCTCCGGTTCTGCACATCAAACGTACCGTGGAGTGGTGAAAACACCAGAAAACGAGTTTCTCGCATTAAATAGCTCGAAAAGAGCGCTCTCGATATTTCTGCATACTTCGGACAGATGTTTCACCAAGATTATCGTAGAAAATGCATATCTCAGCTTGAAACCCGACCGAAACCAAGATATCTCCGGTTCTACATGTCAAACGTACTGTGGAGTGGTGAAAACACAAGAAAACGTGTTTCGTGAATTAAGTAGCTCGAAAAGAGCGATCTAGATGATTCTGCATACTTCTGACATAAGACCCACCAAGATTATCGCAGAAAATGCATATCTCAGCTGGAAACACCATGAAAATCAAGATATCGCCTGTTCTGCATATCAAACGCACTGTGGAATGGTGAAAACAACCAGAGAACGTGTTTCTCGCATTATATAGCTCGAAAAGGGCGATCTCGATGATTCAGCATACTTCGGACAGAAGTCTCACCAAGATTATCGCAGAAAATGCATATTTCTGCTTGAAACACCACGAAAACCAAGATATAGACTATTCTGCATATCAAACGCACTGTGGAGTGGTGAAAACACCAGATAACGTGTTTCTCGCATTAAATAGCTCGAAAAGAGCGCTCTCGATGGTTTTGCATACTTCTAACAGGTGTCTCACCAAGATTATCGCAGAAAATGCATATCTCTGCTTGAAACCCCACGAAAACCAAGATATCGCCTGTTCTGCATATCAAACGCACTGTGGAGTGGTGAAAACCCCAGAAAACGAGTTTCTCGCATTAAATAGCTCGAAAAGAGCGCTCTCGATGTTTCTGCATACTTCGGACAGATGTTTCACCAAGATTATCGTAGAAAATGCATATCTCAGCTTGAAACCCGACGAAAACCGAGTTATCTCCGGTTCTGCACATCAATCGTACCGTGGAGTGGTGAAAACCCCAGAAAACGTGTTTCTTGCATTAAATAGCTCGAAAAGTGCGCTCTCGACGTTTCTGCATACTTCGGACAGATGTTTCACCAAGATTATCGTAGAAAATGCATATCTCAGCTTGAAACCCGACGAAAACCAAAATATCGCCGGTTCTGCATATCGAACCAACTGTGGAGTGGTGAAAACACCAGAAAACGTGTTTATCGCATTAAATAGCTCGAAAAGTGCGATCTCGATGATTTTGCATACTTCTAACAGGTGTCTCACCAAGATTATCGCAGAAAATGCATATCTCTGCTTGAAACCCCACGAAAACCAAGATATCGCCTGTTCTGCATATCAAACGCACTGTGGAGTGGTGAAAACCCCAGAAAACGAGTTTCTCGCATTAAATAGCTCGAAAAGAGCGCTCTCGATGTTTCTGCATACTTCGGACAGATGTTTCACCAAGATTATCGTAGAAAATGCATATCACAGCTTGAAACCCGACCGAAACCAAGATACCTCCGGTTCTGCATATCAAACGCACTGTGGAGTGGTGAAATCAACCAGAGAACGTGTTTCTCGCATTAAATAGCTCGAGAAGAGCGATCTCGATGATTCAGCATACTTCGGACAGAAGTCTCACCAAGATTATCGCAGGAAATGCATATCTCAGCTTGAAAACCGACCGAAACCAAGATATCTCCCGTTCTGCATGTCAAACGTACTGTGGAGTGGAGAAAACCCCAGAAAACGAGTTTCTCGCATTAAATAGCTCGAAAAGAGCGCGCTCGATGTTTCTGCATGCTTCGGACAGATGTTTCACCAAGATAATCGTAGAAAATGCATATCTCAGCGTGAAACCCGACCTAAACCAAGATATCTCCGGTTCTGCATGTCAAACGTACTGTGGAGTGGTGAAAACACCAGAAAACGTGGTTCGTGCATTAAGTAGCTCGAAAAGAGCGATCTAGTTGGTTCTGCATACTTCTGACAAAAGACCCACCAAGATTATCGCAGAAAATGCATATCTCAGCTGGAAATACCACGAAAATCAAGATATCGCCTGTTCTGCATATCAAACGCACTGTGGAGTGGTGAAAACAACCAGAGAACGTGTTTCTCGCATTAACTAGCTCGAAAAGAGCGATCTCGATGATTCAGCATACTTCGGACAGAAGTCTCACCAAGATTATCGCTGGAAATGCATATCTCAGCTTGAAACCCCACGAAAACCAAGATATCTCCGGTTCTGCATATCCAACGAACTGTGGAGTTGTGAAAACACAAGATAACGTGTTTCTCGCATTAAATAGCTCGAAAAGTGCGATCTCGATGATTCTGCATACTTCTAACGGAAGTCTCACCAAGATTATCGCAGAAAATGCATATCTCAGCTTGAAACCCCACGAAAACCAAGATATCGCCGGTTCTGCATATCAAACGCACTGTGGAGTGGTGAAAACACCGGATAAGGCTTTTCTCGCATTAACAAGCTCGAAAAGAGCGATCTCGATGTTTCAGCATACTTCGGACAGAAGTCTCACCAAGATTATCGCAGAAAATGCATATCTCAGCTTGAAACCCCGCGAAAACCAAGATATCACCGGTTCTGCATATCATACGCACTGTGGAGTGGTGAAAACACCAGATAACGTGTTTCTCCCATTAAATAGCTCGAAAAGAGCGTTCTCGAATATCCTGCATACTTCTGACAGAAGTCTCACCAAGATTATCGTAGAAAATGCACATCTCAGCTTGAAACCCGACGAACACCGAGTTATCTCCGGTTCTGCACATCAAACGTACCGTGGAGTGGTGAAAACCCCAGAAAACGTGTTTCTTGCATTAAATAGCTCGAAAAGTGCGCTCTCGACGTTTCTGCATACTTCGGACAGATGTTTCACCAAGATTATCGTAGAAAATGCATATCTCAGCTTGAAACCCGACGAAAACCAAAATATCGCCGGTTCTGCATATCAAACCAACTGTGGAGTGGTGAAAACACCAGAAAACGTGTTTATCGCATTAAATAGCTCGAAAAGTGCGATCTCGATGATTTTGCATACTTCTAACAGGTGTCTCACCAAGATTATCGCAGAAAATGCATATCTCTGCTTGAAACCCCACGAAAACCAAGATATCGCCTGTTCTGCATATCCGACGCACTGTGGAGTGGTGAAAACCCCAGAAAACGAGTTTCTCGCATTAAATAGCTCGAAAAGAGCGCTCTCGATGTTTCTGCATACTTCGGACAGATGTTTCACCAAGATTATCGTAGAAAATGCATATCACAGCTTGAAACCCGACCGAAACCAAGATACCTCCGGTTCTGCATATCAAACGCACTGTGGAGTGGTGAAATCAACCAGAGAACGTGTTTCTCGCATTAAATAGCTCGAGAAGAGCGATCTCGATGATTCAGCATACTTCGGACAGAAGTCTCACCAAGATTATCGCAGGAAATGCATATCTCAGCTTGAAACCCGACCGAAACCAAGATATCTCCCGTTCTGCATGTCAAACGTACTGTGGAGTGGTGAAAACCCCAGAAAACGAGTTTCTCGCATTAAATAGCTCGAAAAGAGCGCGCTCGATGTTTCTGCATGCTTCGGACAGATGTTTCACCAAGATAATCGTAGAAAATGCATATCTCAGAGTGAAACCCGACCTAAACCAAGATATCTCCGGTTCTGCATGTCAAACGTACTGTGGAGTGGTGAAAATACCAGAAAACGTGTTTCGTGCATTAAGTAGCTCGAAAAGAGCGATCTAGTTGATTCTGCATACTTCTGACAAAAGACCCACCAAGATTATCGCAGAAAATGCATATCTCAGCTGGAAATACCACGAAAATCAAGATATCGCCTGTTCTGCATATCAAACGCACTGTGGAGTGGTGAAAACAACCTGAGAACGTGTTTCTCGCATTAACTAGCTCGAAAAGAGCGATCTCGATGATTCAGCATACTTCGGACAGAAGTCTCACCAAGATTATCGCTGGAAATGCATATCTCAGCTTGAAACCCCACGAAAACCAAGATATCTCCGGTTCTGCATATCCAACGAACTGTGGAGTGGTGAAAACACAAGATAACGTGTTTCTCGCATTAAATAGCTCGAAAAGTGCGATCTGGATGATTCTGCATACTTCTAACAGAAGTCTCACCAAGATTATCGCAGAAAATGCATATCTCAGCTTGAAACGCCGCGAAAACCAAGATATCGCCGGTTCTGCATATCATACGCACTGTGGAGTGGTGAAAACACCACATAACGTGTTTCTCCCATTAAATAGCTCGAAAAGAGCGTTCTCGAAGATCCTGCATACTTCTGACAGAAGTCTCACCAAGATTATCGTAGAAAATGCACATCTCAGCTTGCAACCCGACGAAAACCGAGTTATCTCCGGTTCTGCACATCAAACGTACCGTGGAATGGTGAAAACACCAGGAAACGTGTTTCGCGCATTAAGTAGCTCGAAAAGAGCGTTCTCGAAGATTCTGCATACTGCTGACGGATGTTTCACCAAGATTATCCTAGAAAATGCATATCACAGCTTGAAACCCGACCGAAACCAAGATACCTCCGGTTCTGCATATCAAACGCACTGTGGAGTGGTGAAATCAACCAGAGAACGTGTTTCTCGCATTAAATAGCTCTAGAAGAGCGATCTCGATGATTCAGCATACTTCGGACAGAAGTCTCACCAAGATTATCGCAGGAAATGCATATCTCAGCTTGAAAACCGACCGAAACCAAGATATCTCCCGTTCTGCATGTCAAACGTACTGTGGAGTGGTGAAAACCCCAGAAAACGAGTTTCTCGCATTAAATAGCTCGAAAAGAGCGCGCTCGATGTTTCTGCATGCTTCGGACAGATGTTTCACCAAGATAATCGTAGAAAATGCATATCTCAGCGTGAAACCCGACCTAAACCAAGATATCTCCGGTTCTGCATGTCAAACGTACTGTGGAGTGGTGAAAACACCAGAAAACGTGGTTCGTGCATTAAGTAGCTCGAAAAGAGCGATCTAGTTGATTCTGCATACTTCTGACAAAAGACCCACCAAGATTATCGCAGAAAATGCATATCTCAGCTGGAAATACCACGAAAATCAAGATATCGCCTGTTCTGCATATCAAACGCACTGTGGAGTGGTGCAAACAACCAGAGAACGTGTTTCTCGCATTAACTAGCTCGAGAAGAGCGATCTCGATGATTCAGCATACTTCGGACAGAAGTCTCACCAAGATTATCGCTGGAAATGCATATCTCAGCTTGAAACCCCACGAAAACCAAGATATCGCCGGTTCTGCATATCAAACGCACTGTGGAGTGGTGAAAACACCGGATAAGGTTTTTCTCGCATTAACAAGCTCGAAAAGAGCGATCTCGATGTTTCAGCATACTTCGGACAGAAGTCTCACCAAGATTATCGCAGAAAATGCATATCTCAGCTTGAAACCCCGCGAAAACCAAGATATCGCCGGTTCTGCATATCATACGCACTGTGGAGTGGTGAAAACACCAGATAACGTGTTTCTCCCATTAAATAGCTCGAAAAGAGCGTTCTCGAATATCCTGCATACTTCTGACAGAAGTCTCACCAAGATTATCGTAGAAAATGCACATCTCAGCTTGAAACCCGACGAAAACCGAGTTATCTCCGGTTCTGCATATCCAACGAACTGTGGAGTTGTGAAAACACAAGATAACGTGTTTCTCGCATTAAATAGCTCGAAAAGTGCGATCTCGATGATTCTGCATACTTCTAACAGGTGTCTCACCAAGATTATCGCAGAAAATGCATATCTCTGCTTGAAACCCCACGAAAACCAAGATATCGCCTGTTCTGCATATCAGACGCACTGTGGAGTGGTGAAAACCCTAGAAAACGAGTTTCTCGCATTAAATAGCTCGAAAAGAGCGCTCTCGATGTTTCTGCATACTTCGGACAGATGTTTCACCAAGATTATCGCAGGAAATGCATATCTCAGCTTGAAACCCGACCGAAACCAAGATATCTCCCGTTCTGCATGTCAAACGTACTGTGGAGTGGTGAAAACCCCAGAAAACGAGTTTCTCGCATTAAATAGCTCGAAAAGAGCGCGCTCGATGTTTCTGCATGCTTCGGACAGATGTTTCACCAAGATAATCGTAGAAAATGCATATCTCAGCGTGAAACCCGACGAAAACCAAAATATCGCCGGTTCTGCATATCAAACCAACTGTGGAGTGGTGAAAACACCAGAAAACGTGTTTATCGCATTAAATAGCTCGAAAAGTGCGATCTCGATGATTTTGCATACTTCTAACAGGTGTCTCACCAAGATTATCGCAGAAAATGCATATCTCTGCTTGAAACCCGACCGAAACCAAGATATCGCCGGTTCTGCATATCAAACGCACTGTGGAGTGGTGAAAACACCGGATAAGGTTTTTCTCGCATTAACAAGCTCGAAAAGAGCGATCTCGATGTTTCAGCATACTTCGGACAGAAGTCTCACCAAGATTATCGCAGAAAATGCATATCTCAGCTTGAAACCCCGCGAAAACCAAGATATCGCCGGTTCTGCATATCATACGCACTGTGGAGTGGTGAAAACCCCAGAAAACGTGTTTCTTGCATTAAATAGCTCGAAAAGTGCGCTCTCGACGTTTCTGCATACTTCGGACAGATGTTTCACCAAGATTATCGTAGAAAATGCATATCTCAGCTTGAAACCCGACGAATACCAAAATATCGCCGGTTCTGCATATCAAACCAACTGTGGAGTGGTGAAAACACCAGAAAACGTGTTTATCGCATTAAATAGCTCGAAAAGTGCGATCTCGATGATTTTGCATACTTCTAACAGGTGTCTCACCAAGATTATCGCAGAAAATGCATATCTCTGCTTGAAACCCCACGAAAACCAAGATATCGCCTGTTCTGCATATCAGACGCACTGTGGAGTGGTGAAAACCCTAGAAAACGAGTTTCTCGCATTAAATAGCTCGAAAAGAGCGCTCTCGATGTTTCTGCATACTTCGGACAGATGTTTCACCAAGATTATCGTAGAAAATGCATATCACAGCTTGAAACCCGACCGAAACCAAGATACCTCCGGTTCTGCATATCAAACGCACTGTGGAGTGGTGAAATCAACCAGAGAACGTGTTTCTCGCATTAAATAGCTCGAGAAGAGCGATCTCGATGATTCAGCATACTTCGGACAGAAGTCTCACCAAGATTATCGCAGGAAATGCATATCTCAGCTTGAAACCCGACCGAAACCAAGATATCTCCCGTTCTGCATGTCAAACGTACTGTGGAGTGGTGAAAACCCCAGAAAACGAGTTTCTCGCATTAAATAGCTCGAAAAGAGCGCGCTCGATGTTTCTGCATGCTTCGGACAGATGTTTCACCAAGATAATCGTAGAAAATGCATATCTCAGCGTGAAACCCGACCTAAACCAAGATATCTCCGGTTCTGCATGTCAAACGTACTGTGGAGTGGTGAAAATACCAGAAAACGTGTTTCGTGCATTAAGTAGCTCGAAAAGAGCGATCTAGTTGATTCTGCATACTTCTGACAAAAGACCCACCAAGATTATCGCAGAAAATGCATATCTCAGCTGGAAATACCACGAAAATCAAGATATCGCCTGTTCTGCATATCAAACGCACTGTGGAGTGGTGAAAACAACCAGAGAACGTGTTTCTCGCATTAACTAGCTCGAAAAGAGCGATCTCGATGATTCAGCATACTTCGGACAGAAGTCGCACCAAGATTATCGCTGGAAATGCATATCTCAGCTTGAAACCCCACGAAAACCAAGATATCTCCGGTTCTGCATATCCAACGAACTGTGGAGTTGTGAAAACACAAGATAACGTGTTTCTCGCATTAAATAGCTCGAAAAGTGCGATCTCGATGATTCTGCATACTTCTAACGGAAGTCTCACCAAGATTATCGCAGAAAATGCATATCTCAGCTTGAAACCCCGCGAAAACCAAGATATCGCCGGTTCTGCATATCATACGCACTGTGGAGTGGTGAAAACACCAGATAACGTGTTTCTCCAATTAAATAGCTCGAAAAGAGCGTTCTCGAATATCCTGCATACTTCTGACAGAAGTCTCACCAAGATTATCGTAGAAAATGCACATCTCAGCTTGAAACCCGACGAAAACCGAGTTATCTCCGGTTCTGCACATCAAACGTACCGTGGAGTGGTGAAAACCCCAGAAAACGTGTTTCTTGCATTAAATAGCTCGAAAAGTGCGCTCTCGACGTTTCTGCATACTTCGGACACATGTTTCACCAAGATTATCGTAGAAAATGCATATCTCAGCTTGAAACCCGACGAAAACCAAAATATCGCCGGTTCTGCATATCAAACCAACTGTGGAGTGGTGAAAACACCAGAAAACGTGATTATCGCATTAAATAGCTCGAAAAGTGCGATCTCGATGATTTTGCATACTTCTAACAGGTGTCTCACCAAGATTATCGCAGAAAATGCATATCTCTGCTTGAAACCCCACGAAAACCAAGATATCGCCTGTTCTGCATATCAGACGCACTGTGGAGTGGTGAAAACCCCAGAAAACGAGTTTCTCGCATTAAATAGCTCGAAAAGAGCGCTCTCGATGTTTCTGCATACTTCGGACAGATGTTTCACCAAGATTATCGTAGAAAATGCATATCACAGCTTGAAACCCGACCGAAACCAAGATACCTCCGGTTCTGCATATCAAACGCACTGTGGAGTGGTGAAATCAACCAGAGAACGTGTTTCTCACATTAAATAGCTCGAGAAGAGCGATCTCGATGATTCAGCATACTTCGGACAGAAGTCTCACCAAGATTATCGCAGGAAATGCATATCTCAGCTTGAAACCCGACCGAAACCAAGATATCTCCCGTTCTGCATGTCAAACGTACTGTGGAGTGGTGAAAACCCCAGAAAACGAGTTTCTCGCTTTAAATAGCTCGAAAAGAGCGCGCTCGATGTTTCTGCATGCTTCGGACAGATGTTTCACTAAGATAATCGTAGAAAATGCATATCTCAGCGTGAAACCCGACCTAAACCAAGATATCTCCGGTTCTGCATGTCAAACGTACTGTGGAGTGGTGAAAACACCAGAAAACGTGTTTCGTGCATTAAGTAGCTCGAAAAGAGCGATCTAGTTGATTCTGCATACTTCTGACAAAAGACCCACCAAGATTATCGCAGAAAATGCATATCTCAGCTGGAAATACCACGAAAATCAAGATATCGCCTGTTCTGCATATCAAACGCATTGTGGAGTGGTGAAAACAACCAGAGAACGTGTTTCTCGCATTAACTAGCTCGAAAAGAGCGATCTCGATGATTCAGCATACTTCGGACAGAAGTCTCACCAAGATTATCGCTGGAAATGCATATCTCAGCTTGAAACCCCACGAAAACCAAGATATCTCCGGTTCTGCATATCCAACGAACTGTGGAGTGGTGAAAACACAAGATAACGTGTTTCTCGCATTAAATAGCTCGAAAAGTGCGATCTGGATGATTCTGCATACTTCTAACAGAAGTCTCACCAAGATTATCGCAGAAAATGCATATCTCAGCTTGAAACCCCACGAAAACCAAGATATCGCCGGTTCTGCATATCAAACGCACTGTGGAGTGGTGAAAACACCGGATAAGGTTTTTCTCGCATTAACAAGCTCGAAAAGAGCGATCTCGATGTTTCAGCATACTTCGGACAGAAGTCTCACCAAGATTATCGCAGAAAATGCATATCTCAGCTTGAAACGCCGCGAAAACCAAGATATCGCCGGTTCTGCATATCATACGCACTGTGGAGTGGTGAAAACACCACATAACGTGTTTCTCCCATTAAATAGCTCGAAAAGAGCGTTCTCGAAGATCCTGCATACTTCTGACAGAAGTCTCACCAAGATTATCGTAGAAAATGCACATCTCAGCTTGCAACCCGACGAAAACCGAGTTATCTCCGGTTCTGCACATCAAACGTACCGTGGAATGGTGAAAACACCAGGAAACGTGTTTCGCGCATTAAGAAGCGCGAAAAGAGCGTTCTCGAAGATTCTGCATACTGCTGACGGATGTCTCACCAGGATTATCGTAGAAAATGCATATCTCAGCTTGAAACCCGACCGACTCCAAGATATCTCCGGTTCTGCATGTCAAACGTACTGTGGAGTGGTGAAAACACCAGAAAACGTGTTTCGTGCATTAAGTAGCTCGAAAAGTGCGATCTAGATGATTCTGCATACTTCTGACAAGAGACCCACCAAGATTATCGCAGAAAATGTATATCTCAGCTGGAAACCCCACGAAAACCAAGATATCTCCGGTTCTGCATATCCAGCGAACTGTGGAGTGGTGAAACCCCCAGAAAATGTGTTTCTCGCATTAAATGGCTCGAAAAGAGCGCTCTCGATGTTTCTGCATACTTCGGACAGATGTTTCACCAAGATTATCGTAGAAAATGCATATCACAGCTTGAAACCCGACCGAAACCAAGATACCTCCGGTTCTGCATATCAAACGCACTGTGGAGTGGTGAAATCAACCAGAGAACGTGTTTCTCACATTAAATAGCTCGAGAAGAGCGATCTCGATGATTCAGCATACTTCGGACAGAAGTCTCACCAAGATTATCGCAGGAAATGCATATCTCAGCTTGAAACCCGACCGAAACCAAGATATCTCCCGTTCTGCATGTCAAACGTACTGTGGAGTGGTGAAAACCCCAGAAAACGAGTTTCTCGCTTTAAATAGCTCGAAAAGAGCGCGCTCGATGTTTCTGCATGCTTCGGACAGATGTTTCACTAAGATAATCGTAGAAAATGCATATCTCAGCGTGAAACCCGACCTAAACCAAGATATCTCCGGTTCTGCATGTCAAACGTACTGTGGAGTGGTGAAAACACCAGAAAACGTGTTTCGTGCATTAAGTAGCTCGAAAAGAGCGATCTAGTTGATTCTGCATACTTCTGACAAAAGACCCACCAAGATTATCGCAGAAAATGCATATCTCAGCTGGAAATACCACGAAAATCAAGATATCGCCTGTTCTGCATATCAAACGCATTGTGGAGTGGTGAAAACAACCAGAGAACGTGTTTCTCGCATTAACTAGCTCGAAAAGAGCGATCTCGATGATTCAGCATACTTCGGACAGAAGTCTCACCAAGATTATCGCTGGAAATGCATATCTCAGCTTGAAACCCCACGAAAACCAAGATATCTCCGTTTCTGCATATCCAACGAACTGTGGAGTGGTGAAAACACAAGATAACGTGTTTCTCGCATTAAATAGCTCGAAAAGTGCGATCTGGATGATTCTGCATACTTCTAACAGAAGTCTCACCAAGATTATCGCAGAAAATGCATATCTCAGCTTGAAACCCCACGAAAACCAAGATATCGCCGGTTCTGCATATCAAACGCACTGTGGAGTGGTGAAAACACCGGATAAGGTTTTTCTCGCATTAACAAGCTCGAAAAGAGCGATCTCGATGTTTCAGCATACTTCGGACAGAAGTCTCACCAAGATTATCGCAGAAAATGCATATCTCAGCTTGAAACGCCGCGAAAACCAAGATATCGCCGGTTCTGCATATCATACGCACTGTGGAGTGGTGAAAACACCACATAACGTGTTTCTCCCATTAAATAGCTCGAAAAGAGCGTTCTCGAAGATCCTGCATACTTCTGACAGAAGTCTCACCAAGATTATCGTAGAAAATGCACATCTCAGCTTGCAACCCGACGAAAACCGAGTTATCTCCGGTTCTGCACATCAAACGTACCGTGGAATGGTGAAAACACCAGGAAACGTGTTTCGCGCATTAAGAAGCGCGAAAAGAGCGTTCTCGAAGATTCTGCATACTGCTGACGGATGTCTCACCAGGATTATCGTAGAAAATGCATATCTCAGCTTGAAACCCGACCGACTCCAAGATATCTCCGGTTCTGCATGTCAAACGTACTGTGGAGTGGTGAAAACACCAGAAAACGTGTTTCGTGCATTAAGTAGCTCGAAAAGTGCGATCTAGATGATTCTGCATACTTCTGACAAGAGACCCACCAAGATTATCGCAGAAAATGTATATCTCAGCTGGAAACCCCACGAAAACCAAGATATCTCCGGTTCTGCATATCCAGCGAACTGTGGAGTGGTGAAACCCCCAGAAAATGTGTTTCTCGCATTAAATGGCTCGAAAAGAGCGCTCTCGATGTTTCTGCATGCTTCGGATAGATGTTTCACCAAGATAATCGTTGAAAATGCATATCTCAGCTTAAAACCCGACCGAAACCAAGATATCTCCGGTTCTGTATGTCAAACGTACTGTGGAGTGGTGAAAACACCAGAAAACTTGTTTCGTGCATTAAGTAGCTCGAAAAGAGCGATCTAGTTGATTCTGCATACTTCTAACAGAAGTCTCACCAAGATTATCGCAGAAAATGCATATCTCAGCTTGAAACCCCACGAAAACCAAGATATCGCCGGTTCTGCATATCAAACGCTCTGTGGAGTGGTGAAAACACCGGATAAGGTTTTCTCGCATTAACTTGCTCGAAAAGAGCGATCTCGATGTTTGAGCATACTTCGGACAGAAGTCTCACCAAGATTATCGCAGAAAATGCATATCTCAGCTTGAAACCCCACGAAAACCAAGATATCTCCGGTTCTGCATATCCAACGAACTGTGGAGTGGTGAAAACCCCAGAAAACGAGTTTCTCGCATTAAATAGCTCGAAAAGTGCGCTCTCGATGTTTCTGCATACTTCGGACAGATGTTGCACCAAGATTATCGTAGAAAATGCATATCTCAGCTTGAAACCCGACCGAAACCAAGATATCTCCGGTTCTGCATGTCAAACGTACTGTGGAGTGGTGAAAACACAAGAAAACGTGTTTCCTGCATTAAGTAGCTCGAAAAGAGCGACCTAGATGATTCTGCGTACTTCTGACAAAAGACCCACCAAGATTATCGCAGAAAATGCATATCTCACCTGGAAACACCATGAAAATCAAGATATCGCCTGTTCTGCATATCAAACGCACTGTGGAATGGTGATAACAACCAGAGAACGTGTTTCTCGCATGAAATACCTCGAAAAGCGCGATATCGATGATTCAGCATACTTCGGACAGAAGTCTCACCAGGATTATAGCAGAAAATGCATATCTCTGCTTGAAACCCCACGAAATCCAAGATATCTACTGTTCTGCATATCCAACGATCTGTGGAGTGGTGAAAACCCCAGAAAACGTGTTTCACGCATTAAATAGCTCGAAAAGAGCGCTCTCGATGTTTCTGCATACTTCGGACAGATGTTTCACCAAGCTTATCGTAGAAAATGCATATCTCAGCTTGAAACTCGACGAAAACCAAAATATCGCCGTTTCTGCATATCCAACGCACTGTGGAGTGGTGAAAACACCAGATAACGTGTTTCTCGCATTAAGTAGCTCGAAACGAGCGATCTCGATGATTCTGCGTACTTCGGACTGAAGTCTCAACAAGATTATCGCAGAAAATGCATATCTCAGCTTGAAACCCCACGAAAACCAAGATATCTACTGTTCTGCATATCAAACGCACTGTGGAGTGGTGAAAACACCAGATAACGTGTTTCTCGCACTAACTAGCTCGAAAAGAGCGATCTCGATGATTCAGCATACTTCGGACAGAAGTGTCACCAAGATTGTCGCAGAAAATGCATATCTCAGCTTGAAACCCCACGAAAACCAAGATATCGCCGGTTCTGCATATCAAATGCACTGTGGAGTGGTGAAAACACCGGATAAGGTTTTTCTCACATTAACTAGCTCGAAAAGAGCGATCTCGATGTTTCAGCATACTTCGGACAGAAGTCTCACCAAGATTATCGCAGAAAATGCATATCTCAGCTTGAAACCCCACGAAAACCAAGATATCGCCGGTTCTGCATATGATGCGCACTGTGGAGTGGTGAAAACACCAGATAACGTGTTTCGTGCATTAAGTAGCTCGAGAAGAGCGATCTAGATGATTCTGCATACTTCTAACAGAAGTCTCACCAAGATTATCGCAGAAAATGCATATCTCTGCTTGAAACCCCACGAAAACCAAGATATCGCCGGTTCTGCATATCAAATGCACTGTGGAGTGGTGAAAACACCGGGTAAGGTTTTTCTCACATTAACTAGCTCGAAAAGAGCGATCTCGATGTTTCAGCATACTTCGGACAGAAGTCTCACCAAGATTATCGCAGAAAATGCATATCTCAGCTTGAAACCCCACGAAAACCAAGATATCGCCGGTTCTGCATATGATACGCACTGTGGAGTGGTGAAAACACCAGATAACGTGTTTCGTGCATTAAGTAGCTCGAGAAGAGCGATCTAGATGATTCTGCATACTTCTAACAGAAGTCTCACCAAGATTATCGCAGAAAATGCATATCTCTGCTTGAAACCCCACGAAAACCAAGATATCTACTGTTCTGCATATAAAACGCACTGTGGAGTGGTGAAAACCCCAGAAAACGAGTTTCTCGCATTAAATAGCTCGAAAAGAGCGCTGTCGATGTTTCTGCATACTTCGGACAGATGTTTCACCAAGATTATCGTAGAACATGCATATCTCAGCTTGAAACCCGACCGAAACCAAGATATCTCCGGTTCTGCATGTCAAACGTACTGTGGAGTGGTGAAAACACAAGAAAACGTGTTTCCTGCATTAAGTAGCTCGAAAAGAGCGACCTAGATGATTCTGCGTACTTCTGACAAAAGACCCACCAAGATTATCGCAGAAAATGCATATCTCAGCTGGAAACACCATGAAAATCAAGATATCGCCTGTTCTGCATATCAAACGCACTGTGGAATGGTGATAACAACCAGAGAACGTGTTTCGCGCATTAAGTAGCTCGAAAAGAGCGTTCTCGAAGATTCTGCATACTTCTGACAGAAGTCTCACCAGGATTATCGTAGAAAATGCATATCTCAGCTTGAAACCCGACCGAAACCAAGATATCTCCGGTTCTGCATGTCAAACGTACTGTGGAGTCGTGAAAACTCCAGAAAACGTGTTCCGTGCATTAAGTAGCTCGAAAAGAGCGATCTAGATGATTCTGCATACTTCTGACAAAAGACCCACCAAGATTATCGCAGAAAATGCATATCTCAGCTGGAAACACCATGAAAATCAAGATATCGCCTGTTCTGCTTATCAAACGCACTGTGGAGTGGTGAAAACACCAGATAACGTGTTTCTCGCATTAAATAGCTCGAAAAGCGCGATCTCCATGATTCTGCATACTTCTAACAGAAGTCTCACCAAGATTATCGCAGAAAATGCATATCTCTGCTTGAAACCCCACGAAAACCAAGATATCTACTGTTCTGCATATCCAACGATCTGTGGAGTGGTGAAAACCCCAGAAAACGTGTTTCTCGTATTAAATAGCTCGAAAAGAGCGCTCTCGATGTTTCTGCATACTTCGGACAGATGTTTCACCAAGCTTATCGTAGAAAATGCATATCTCAGCTTGAAACCCGACGAAAACCAAAATATCGCCGTTTCTGCATATCCAACGCACTGTGGAGTGGTGAAAACCCCAGAAAACGTGTTTCTCGCATTAAATAGCTCGAAAAGAGCGCTCTCGATGTTTCTGCATACTTCGGACAGATGTTTCACCAAGATTATCGCAGAAAATGCATATCTCAGCTTGAAACCCCACGAAAACCAAGATATCGCCGGTTCTGCATATCAAATGCACTGTGGAGTGGTGAAAACACCGGATAAGGTTTTTCTCACATTAACTAGCTCGAAAAGGGCGATCTCGATGATTCTGCATACTTCGGACAGAAGTCTCAACAAGATTATCGCAGAAAATGCATATCTCAGCTTGAAACCTGACGAAAACCAAAATATCGCCGTTTCTGCATATCCAACGCACTGTGGAGTGGTGAAAACACCAGATAACGTGTTTCTCGCATTAAGTAGCTCGAAACGAGCGATCTCGATGATTCTGCATACTTCGGACAGAAGTCTCAACAAGATTATCGCAGAAAATGCATATCTCAGCTTGAAACCCCACGAAAACCAAGATATCTACTGTTCTGCATATCAAACGCACTGTGGAGTGGTGAAAACACCAGATAACGTGTTGCTCGCACTAACTAGCTCGAAAAGAGTGATCTCGATGATTCAGCATACTTCGGACAGAAGTCTCACCAAGATTATCGCAGAAAATGCATATCTCAGCTTGAAACCCCACGAAAACCAAGATATCGCCGGTTCTGCATATCAAATGCACTGTGGAGTGGTGAAAACACCAGATAACGTGTTTCGTGCATTAAGTAGCTCGAGAAGAGCGATCTAGATGATTCAGCATACTTCGGACAGAAGTCTCACCAAGATTATCGCAGAAAATGCATATCTCAGCTTGAAACCCCACGAAAACCAAGATATCGCCGGTTCTGCATATCAAATGCACTGTGGAGTGGTGAAAACACCGGATAAGGTTTTTCTCACATTAACTAGCTCGAAAAGAGCGATCTCGATGTTTCAGCATGCTTCGGACAGAAGTCTCACCAAGATTATCGCAGAAAATACATATCTCAGCTTGAAACCCCACGAAAACCAAGATATCGCCGGTTCTGCATATGATAGGCACTGTGGAGTGGTGAAAACACCAGATAACGTGTTTCGTGCATTAAGTAGCTCGAGAAGAGCGATCTAGATGATTCTGCATACTTCTAACAGAAGTCTCACCAAGATTATCGCAGAAAATGCATATCTCTGCTTGAAACCCCACGAAAACCAAGATATCTACTGTTCTGCATATCCAACGATCTGTGGAGTGGTGAAAACCCCAGGAAACGTGTTTCACGCATTAAATAGCTCGAAAAGAGCGCTCTCGATGTTTCTGCATACTTCGGACAGATGTTTCACCAAGCTTATCGTAGAAAATGCATATCTCAGCTTGAAACCCGACGAAAACCAAAATATCGCCGTTTCTGCATATCCAACGCACTGTGGAGTGGTGAAAACACCAGAAAACGTGTTTCGCGCATTAAGTAGCTCGAAAAGAGCGTTCTCGAAGATTCTGCATACTTCTGACAGAAGTCTCACCAGGATTATCGTAGAAAATGCATATCTCAGCTTGAAACCCGACCGAAACCAAGATATCTCCGGTTCTTCATGTCAAACGTACTGTGGAGTGGTCAAAACACCAGAAAACGTGTTCCGTGCATTAAGTAGCTCGAAAAGAGCGATCTAGATGATTCTGCATACTTCTGACAAAAGACCCACCAAGATTATCGCAGAAAATGCATATCTCAGCTGGAAACACCATGAAAATCAAGATATCTACTGTTCTGCATATCCAACGATCTGTGGAGTGGTGAAAACCCCAGAAAACGTGTTTCTCGCATTAAATAGCTCGAAAAGAGCGTTCTCGATGTTTCTGCATACTTCGGACAGATGTTTCACCAAGCTTATCGTAGAAAATGCATATCTCAGCTTAACCCGACGAAAACCAAAATATCGCCGTTTCTGCATATCCAACGAACTGTGGAGTGGTGAAAACACCAGAAAACGTGTTTCGCGCATTAAGTAGCTCGAAAAGAGCGTTCTCGAAGATTCTGCATACTTCTGACAGAAGTCTCACCAGGATTATCGTAGAAAATGCATATCTCAGCTTGAAACCCGACCGAAACCAAGATATCTCCGGTTCTGCATGTCAAACGTACTGTGGAGTCGTGAAAACTCCAGAAAACGTGTTCCGTGCATTAAGTAGCTCGAAAAGAGCGATCTAGATGATTCTGCATACTTCTGACAAACGACCCACCAAGATTATCGCAGAAAATGCATATCTCAGCTGGAAACACCATGAAAATCAAGATACCGCCTGTTCTGCTTATCAAACGCACTGTGGAGTGGTGAAAACACCAGATAACGTGTTTCTCGCATTAAATAGCTCGAAAAGAGCGATCTCCATGATTCTGCATACTTCTAACAGAAGTCTCACCAAGATTATCGCAGAAAATGCATATCTCTGCTTGAAACCCCACGAAAACCAAGATATCTACTGTTCTGCATATCCAACGATCTGTGGAGTGGAGAAAACCCCAGAAAACGTGTTTCTCGTATTAAATAGCTCGAAAAGGGCGCTCTCGATGTTTCTGCATACTTCGGACAGATGTTTCACCAAGCTTATCGTAGAAAATGCATATCTCAGCTTGAAACCCGACGAAAACCAAAATATCGCCGTTTCTGCATATCCAACGCACTGTGGAGTGGTGAAAACCCCAGAAAACGTGTTTCTCGCATTAAATAGCTCGAAAAGAGCGCTCTCGATGTTTCTGCATACTTCGGACAGATTTTTCACCAAGATTATCGCAGAAAATGCATATCTCAGCTTGAAACCCCACGAAAACCAAGATATCGCCGGTTCTGCATATCAAATGCACTGTGGAGTGGTGAAAACACCGGATAAGGTTTTTCTCACATTAACTAGCTCGAAAAGGGCGATCTCGATGTTTCAGCATGCTTCGGACAGAAGTCTCACCAAGATTATCGCAGAAAATACATATCTCAGCTTGAAACCCCACGAAAACCAAGATATCGCCGGTTCTGCATATGATACGCACTGTGGAGTGGTGAAAACACCAGATAACGTGTTTCGTGCATTAAGTAGCTCGAGAAGAGCGATCTAGATGATTCTGCATACTTCCAACAGAAGTCTCACCAAGATTATCGCAGAAAATGCATATCTCTGCTTGAAACCCCACGAAAACCAAGATATCTACTGTTCTGCATATCCAACGATCTGTGGAGTGGTGAAAACCTCAGAAAACGTGTTTCTCGCATTAAATAGCTCGAAAAGAGCGCTCTGGATGTTTCTGCATACTTCGGACAGATGTTTCACCAAGCTTATCGTAGAAAATGCATATCTCAGCTTGAAACCCGACGAAAACCAAAATATCGCCGTTTCTGCATATCCAACGCACTGTGGAGTGGTGAAAACACCAGATAACGTGTTTCTCGCATTAAGTAGCTCGAAACGAGCGATCTCGATGATTCTGCATACTTCGGACAGAAGTCTCAACAAGATTATCGCAGAAAATGCATATCTCAGCTTGAAACCCCACGAAAACCAAGATATCTACTGTTCTGCATATCAAACGCACTGTGGAGTGGTGAAAACACCAGATAACGTGTTTCTCGCACTAACTAGCTCGAAAAGAGCGATCTCGATGATTCAGCATACTTCGGACAGAAGTCTCACCAAGATTATCGCAGAAAATGCATATCTCAGCTTGAAACCCCACGAAAACCAAGATATCGCCGGTTCTGCATATCAAATGCACTGTGGAGTGGTGAAAACACCGGATAAGGTTTTTCTCACATTAACTAGCTCGAAAAGAGCGATCTCGATGTTTCAGCATACTTCGGACAGAAGTCTCACCAAGATTATCGCAGAAAATGCATATCTCAGCTTGAAACCCCACGAAAACCAAGATATCTACTGTTCTGCATATCCAACGATCTGTGGAGTGGTGAAAACACCAGATAACGTGTTTCGTGCATTAAGTAGCTCGAGAAGAGCGATCTAGATGATTCAGCATACTTCGGACAGAAGTCTCACCAAGATTATCGCAGAAAATGCATATCTCAGCTTGAAACCCCACGAAAACCAAGATATCGCCGGTTCTGCATATGATACGCACTGTGGAGTGGTGAAAACACCAGATAACGTGTTTCGTGCATTAAGTAGCTCGAGAAGAGCGATCTAGATGATTCTGCATACTTCTAACAGAAGTCTCACCAGGATTATCGTAGAAAATGCATATCTCAGCTTGAAACCCGACCGAAACCAAGATATCTCCGGTTCTGCATGTCAAACGTACTGTGGAGTCGTGAAAACTCCAGAAAACGTGTTCCGTGCATTAAGTAGCTCGAAAAGAGCGATCTAGATGATTCTGCATACTTCTGACAAAAGACCCACCAAGATTATCGCAGAAAATGCATATCTCAGCTGGAAACACCATGAAAATCAAGATATCGCCTGTTCTGCTTATCAAACGCACTGTGGAGTGGTGAAAACACCAGATAACGTGTTTCTCGCATTAAATAGCTCGAAAAGCGCGATCTCCATGATTCTGCATACTTCTAACAGAAGTCTCACCAAGATTATCGCAGAAAATGCATATCTCTGCTTGAAACCCCACGAAAACCAAGATATCTACTGTTCTGCATATCCAACGATCTGTGGAGTGGTGAAAACCCCAGAAAACGTGTTTCTCGTATTAAATAGCTCGAAAAGAGCGCTCTCGATGTTTCTGCATACTTCGGACAGATGTTTCACCAAGCTTATCGTAGAAAATGCATATCTCAGCTTGAAACCCGACGAAAACCAAAATATCGCCGTTTCTGCATATCCAACGCACTGTGGAGTGGTGAAAACCCCAGAAAACGTGTTTCTCGCATTAAATAGCTCGAAAAGAGCGCTCTCGATGTTTCTGCATACTTCGGACAGATGTTTCACCAAGATTATCGCAGAAAATGCATATCTCAGCTTGAAACCACACGAAAACCAAGATATCGCCGGTTCTGCATATCAAATGCACTGTGGAGTGGTGAAAACACCGGATAAGGTTTTTCTCACATTAACTAGCTCGAAAAGGGCGATCTCGATGTTTCAGCATGCTTCGGACAGAAGTCTTACCAAGATTATCGCAGAAAATACATATCTCAGCTTGAAACCCCACGAAAACCAAGATATCGCCGGTTCTGCATATGATACGCACTGTGGAGTGGTGAAAACACCAGATAACGTGTTTCGTGCATTAAGTAGCTCGAGAAGAGCGATCTAGATGATTCTGCATACTTCTAACAGAAGTCTCACCAAGATTATCGCAGAAAATGCATATCTCTGCTTGAAACTCCACGAAAACCAAGATATCTACTGTTCTGCATATCCAACGATCTGTGGAGTGGTGAAAACCCCAGAAAACGTGTTTCTCGCATTAAATAGCTCGAAAAGAGCGCTCTGGATGTTTCTGCATACTTCGGACAGATGTTTCACCAAGCTTATCGTAGAAAATGCATATCTCAGCTTGAAACCCGACGAAAACCAAAATATCTCCGGTTCTGCATGTCAAACGTACTGTGGAGTGGTGAAAACACCAGAAAACGTGTTTCGTGCATTAAGTAGCTCGAAAAGAGCGATCTAGATGATTCTGCAAACTTCTGACAAGAGACCCACCAAGATAATCGTAGAAAATGCATATCTCAGCTTAAAACCCGACCGAAACCAAGATATCTCCGGTTCTGCATGTCAAACGTACTGTGGAGTGGTGAAAACACCAGAAAACTTGTTTCGTGCATTAAATAGCTCGAAAAGTGCGATCTCGATGATTCTGCATACTTCTAACAGAAGTCTCACCAAGATTATCGCAGAAAGTGCATATCAGCTTGAAACCCCACGAAAACCAAGATATCGCCGGTTCTGCATATCAAACGCTCTGTGGAGTGGTGAAAACACCGGATAAGGTTTTTCTCGCATTAACTTGCTCGAAAAGAGCGATCTCCATGATTCTGCATACTTCTAACAGAAGTCTCACCAAGATTATCGCAGAAAATGCATATCTCTGCTTGAAACCCCACGAAAACCAAGATATCTCCGGTTCTGCATATCCAACGATCTGTGGAGTGGTGAAAACCCCAGAAAACGTGTTTCTCGCATTAAATAGCTCGAAAAGAGCGCTCTGGATGTTTCTGCATACTTCGGACAGATGTTTCACCAAGCTTATCGTAGAAAATGCATATCTCAGCTTGAAACCTGACGAAAACCAAAATATCGCCGTTTCTGCATATCCAACGCACTGTGGAGTGGTGAAACCACCAGATAACGTGTTTCTCGCATTAAGTAGCTCGAAACGAGCGATCTCGATGATTCTGCATACTTCGGACAGAAGTCTCAACAAGATTATCGCAGAAAATGCATATCTCAGCTTGAAACCCCACGAAAACCAAGATATCTACTGTTCTGCATATCAAACGCACTGTGGAGTGGTGAAAACACCAGATAACGTGTTGCTCGCACTAACTAGCTCGAAAAGAGCGATCTCGATGATTCAGCATACTTCGGACAGAAGTCTCACCAAGATTATCGCAGAAAATGCATATCTCAGCTTGAAACCCCACGAAAACCAAGATATCGCCGGTTCTGCATATCAAATGCACTGTGGAGTGGTGAAAACACCAGATAACGTGTTTCGTGCATTAAGTAGCTCGAGAAGAGCGATCTAGATGATTCAGCATACTTCGGACAGAAGTCTCACCAAGATTATCGCAGAAAATGCATATCTCAGCTTGAAACCCCACGAAAACCAAGATATCGCCGGTTCTGCATATCAAATGCACTGTGGAGTGGTGAAAACACCGGATAAGGTTTTTCTCACATTAACTAGCTCGAGAAGAGCGATCTCGATGTTTCAGCATGCTTCGGACAGAAGTCTCACCAAGATTATCGCAGAAAATACATATCTCAGCTTGAAACCCCACGAAAACCAAGATATCGCCGGTTCTGCATATGATACGCACTGTGGAGTGGTGAAAACACCAGATAACGTGTTTCGTGCATTAAGTAGCTCGAGAAGAGCGATCTAGATGATTCTGCATACTTCTAACAGAAGTCTCACCAAGATTATCGCAGAAAATGCATATCTCTGCTTGAAACCCCACGAAAACCAAGATATCTACTGTTCTGCATATCCAACGATCTGTGGAGTGGTGAAAACCCCAGGAAACGTGTTTCACGCATTAAATAGCTCGAAAAGAGCGCTCTCGATGTTTCTGCATACTTCGGACAGATGTTTCACCAAGCTTATCGTAGAAAATGCATATCTCAGCTTGAAACCCGACGAAAACCAAAATATCGCCGTTTCTGCATATCCAACGCACTGTGGAGTGGTGAAAACACCAGAAAACGTGTTTCGCGCATTAAGTAGCTCGAAAAGAGCGTTCTCGAAGATTCTGCATACTTCTGACAGAAGTCTCACCAGGATTATCGTAGAAAATGCATATCTCAGCTTGAAACCCGACCGAAACCAAGATATCTCCGGTTCTTCATGTCAAACGTACTGTGGAGTGGTCAAAACACCAGAAAACGTGTTCCGTGCATTAAGTAGCTCGAAAAGAGCGATCTAGATGATTCTGCATACTTCTGACAAAAGACCCACCAAGATTATCGCAGAAAATGCATATCTCAGCTGGAAACACCATGAAAATCAAGATATCGCCTGTTCTGCTTATCAAACGCACTGTGGAGTGGTGAAAACACCAGATAACGTGTTTCTCGCATTAAATAGCTCGAAAAGAGCGCTCTGGATGTTTCTGCATACTTCGGACAGATATTTCACCAAGATTATCGCAGAAAATGCATATCTCAGCGTGAAACCCCACGAAAACCAAGATATCGCCGGTTCTGCATATCAAATGCACTGTGGAGTGGTGAAATCACCGGATAAGGTTTTTCTCACATTAACTAGCTCGAAAAGAGCGATGTCGATGTTTCAGCATGCTTCGGACAGAAGTCTCACCAAGATTATCGCAGAAAATACATATCTCAGCTTGAAACCCCACGAAAACCAAGATATCGCCGGTTCTGCATATGATACGCACTGTGGAGTGGTGAAAACACCAGATAACGTGTTTCGTGCATTAAGTAGCTCGAGAAGAGCGATCTAGATGATTCTGCATACTTGTAACAGAAGTCTCACCAAGATTATCGCAGAAAATGCATATCTCTGCTTGAAACCCCACGAAAACCAAGATATCTACTGTTCTGCATATCCAACGATCTGTGGAGTGGTGAAAACCCCAGGAAGCGTGTTTCACGCATTAAATAGCTCGAAAAGAGCGCTCTCGGTGTTTCTGCATACTTCGGACAGATGTTTCACCAAGCTTATCGTTGAAAATGCATATCTCAGCTTGAAACCCGACCGAAACCAAGATATCTCCGGTTCTTCATGTCAAACGTACTGTGGAGTGGTCAAAACACCAGAAAACGTGTTCCGTGCATTAAGTAGCTCGAAAAGAGCGATCTAGATGATTCTGCATACTTCTGACAAAAGACCCACCAAGATTATCGCAGAAAATGCATATCTCAGCTGGAAACACCATGAAAATCAAGATATCTACTGTTCTGCATATCCAACGATCTGTGGAGTGGTGAAAACCCCAGAAAACGTGTTTCTCGCATTAAATAGCTCGAAAAGAGCGCTCTGGATGTTTCTGCATACTTCGGACAGATATTTCACCAAGCTTATCGTAGAAAATGCATATCTCAGCTTGAAACCCCACGAAAACCAAGATATCTACTGTTCTGCATATCAAATGCACTGTGGAGTGGTGAAAACACCAGATAACGTGTTTCGTGCATTAAGTAGCTCGAGAAGAGCGATCTAGATGATTCAGCATACTTCGGACAGAAGTCTCACCAAGATTATCGCAGAAAATGCATATCTCAGCGTGAAACCCCACGAAAACCAAGATATCGCCGGTTCTGCATATGATACGCACTGTGGAGTGGTGAAAACACCAGATAACGTGTTTCGTGCATTAAGTAGCTCGAGAAGAGCGATCTAGATGATTCTGCATACTTCTAACAGAAGTCTCACCAAGATTATCGCAGAAAATGCATATCTCTGCTTGAAACCCCACGAAAACCAAGATATCTACTGTTCTGCATATCCAACGATCTGTGGAGTGGTGAAAACCCCAGGAAACGTGTTTCACGCATTAAATAGCTCGAAAAGAGCGCTCTCGATGTTTCTGCATGCTTCGGACAGATGTTTCACCAAGATAATCGTAGAAAATGCATATCTCAGCTTGAAACCCGACCGAAACCAAGATATCTCCGGTTCTGCATGTCAAACGTACTGTGGAGTGGTGAAAACACCAGAAAACTTGTTTCGTGCATTAAGTAGCTCGAAAAGAGCGATCTAGTTGATTCTGCATACTTCTGACAAAAGACCCAGCAAGATTATCGCAGAAAATGCATATCTCAGCTTGAAACCCCACGAAAACCAAGATATCTACTGTTCTGCATATCAAACGCACTGTGGAGTGGTGAAAACACCAGATAACGTGTTGCTCGCACTAACTAGCTCGAAAAGAGCGATCTCGATGATTCAGCATACTTCGGACAGAAGTCTCACCAAGATTATCGCAGAAAATGCATATCTCAGCGTGAAACCCCACGAAAACCAAGATATCGCCGGTTCTGCATATGATACGCACTGTGGAGTGGTGAAAACACCAGATAACGTGTTTCGTGCATTAAGTAGCTCGAGAAGAGCGATCTAGATGATTCTGCATACTTCTAACAGAAGTCTCACCAAGATTATCGCAGAAAATGCATATCTCTGCTTGAAACCCCACGAAAACCAAGATATCTACTGTTCTGCATATCCAACGATCTGTGGAGTGGTGAAAACCCCAGGAAACGTGTTTCACGCATTAAATAGCTCGAAAAGAGCGCTCTCGATGTTTCTGCATGCTTCGGACAGATGTTTCACCAAGATAATCGTAGAAAATGCATATCTCAGCTTGAAACCCGACCGAAACCAAGATATCTCCGGTTCTGCATGTCAAACGTACTGTGGAGTGGTGAAAACACCAGAAAACTTGTTTCTTGCATTAAGTAGCTCGAAAAGAGCGATCTAGTTGATTCTGCATACTTCTGACAAAAGACCCAGCAAGATTATCGCAGAAAATGCATATCTCAGCTTGAAACCCCACGAAAACCAAGATATCTACTGTTCTGCATATCAAACGCACTGTGGAGTGGTGAAAACACCAGATAACGTGTTGCTCGCACTAACTAGCTCGAAAAGAGCGATCTCGATGATTCAGCATACTTCGGACAGAAGTCTCACCAAGATTATCGCAGAAAATGCATATCTCTGCTTGAAACCCCACGAAAACCAAGATATCTACTGTTCTGCATATCCAACGATCTGTGGAGTGGTGAAAACCCCAGGAAACGTGTTTCACGCATTAAATAGCTCGAAAAGAGCGCTCTCGGTGTTTCTGCATACTTCGGACAGATGTTTCACCAAGCTTATCGTAGAAAATGCATATCTCAGCTTGAAACCCGACCGAAACCAAGATATCTCCGGTTCTTCATGTCAAACGTACTGTGGAGTGGTCAAAACACCAGAAAACGTGTTCCGTGCATTAAGTAGCTCGAAAAGAGCGATCTAGATGATTCTGCATACTTCTGACAAAAGACCCACCAAGATTATCGCAGAAAATGCATATCTCAGCTGGAAACACCATGAAAATCAAGATATCTACTGTTCTGCATATCCAACGTACTGTGGAGTGGTGAAAACACCAGAAAACTTGTTTCGTGCATTAAGTAGCTCGAAAAGAGCGATCTAGTTGATTCTGCATACTTCTGACAAAAGACCCAGCAAGATTATCGCAGAAAATGCATATCTCAGCTTGAAACCCCACGAAAACCAAGATATCTACTGTTCTGCATATCAAACGCACTGTGGAGTGGTGAAAACACCAGATAACGTGTTGCTCGCACTAACTAGCTCGAAAAGAGCGATCTCGATGATTCAGCATACTTCGGACAGAAGTCTCACCAAGATTATCGCAGAAAATGCATATCTCAGCGTGAAACCCCACGAAAACCAAGATATCGCCGGTTCTGCATATCAAATGCACTGTGGAGTGGTGAAATCACCGGATAAGGTTTTTCTCACATTAACTAGCTCGAAAAGAGCGATGTCGATGTTTCAGCATGCTTCGGACCTGAAGTCTCACCAAGATTATCGCAGAAAGTACATATCTCAGCTTGAAACCCCACGAAAACCAAGATATCGCCGGTTCTGCATATGATACGCACTGTGGAGTGGTGAAAACACCAGATAACGTGTTTCGTGCATTAAGTAGCTCGAGAAGAGCGATCTAGATGATTCTGCATACTTGTAACAGAAGTCTCACCAAGATTATCGCAGAAAATGCATATCTCTGCTTGAAACCCCACGAAAACCAAGATATCTACTGTTCTGCATATCCAACGATCTGTGGAGTGGTGAAAACCCCAGGAAACGTGTTTCACGCATTAAATAGCTCGAAAAGAGCGCTCTCGATGTTTCTGCATACTTCGGACAGATGTTTCACCAAGCTTATCGTAGAAAATGCATATCTCAGCTTGAAACCCGACCGAAACCAAGATATCTCCGGTTCTTCATGTCAAACGTACTGTGGAGTGGTCAAAACACCAGAAAACGTGTTCCGTGCATTAAGTAGCTCGAAAAGAGCGATCTAGATGATTCTGCATACTTCTGACAAAAGACCCACCAAGATTATCGCAGAAAATGCATATCTCAGCTGGAAACACCATGAAAATCAAGATATCTACTGTTCTGCATATCCAACGATCTGTGGAGTGGTGAAAACCCCAGAAAACGTGTTTCTCGCATTAAATAGCTCGAAAAGAGCGCTCTGGATGTTTCTGCATACTTCGGACAGATATTTCACCAAGCTTATCGTAGAAAATGCATATCTCAGCTTGAAACCCGACGAAAACCAAAATATCTCCGGTTCTGCATGTCAAACGTACTGTGGAGTGGTGAAAACACCAGAAAACGTGTTTCGTGCATTAAGTAGCTCGAAAAGAGCGATCTAGATGATTCTGCAAACTTCTGACAAGAGACCCACCAAGATTATCGCAGAAAATGCATATCTCAGCTGGAAACCCCACGAAAACCAAGATATCTCCGGTTCTGCATATCCAGCGAACTGTGGAGTGGTGAAAACCCCAGAAAATGAGTTTCTCGCATTAAATAGCTCGAAAAGAGCGCTCTCGATGTTTCTGCATGCTTCGGACAGATGTTTCACCAAGATAATCGTAGAAAATGCATATCTCAGCTTAAAACCCGACCGAAACCAAGATATCTCCGGTTCTGCATGTCAAACGTACTGTGGAGTGGTGAAAACACCAGAAAACTTGTTTCGTGCATTAAGTAGCTCGAAAAGAGCGATCTAGTTGATTCTGCATACTTCTGACAAAAGACCCAGCAAGATTATCGCAGAAAATGCATATCTCAGCTTGAAACCCCACGAAAACCAAGATATCTACTGTTCTGCATATCAAACGCACTGTGGAGTGGTGAAAACACCAGATAACGTGTTGCTCGCACTAACTAGCTCGAAAAGAGCGATCTCGATGATTCAGCATACTTCGGACAGAAGTCTCACCAAGATTATCGCAGAAAATGCATATCTCAGCTTGAAACCCCACGAAAACCAAGATATCGCCGGTTCTGCATATCAAATGCACTGTGGAGTGGTGAAAACACCAGATAACGTGTTTCGTGCATTAAGTAGCTCGAGAAGAGCGATCTAGATGATTCAGCATACTTCGGACAGAAGTCTCACCAAGATTATCGCAGAAAATGCATATCTCAGCGTGAAACCCCACGAAAACCAAGATATCGCCGGTTCTGCATATCAAATGCACTGTGGAGTGGTGAAATCACCGGATAAGGTTTTTCTCACATTAACTAGCTCGAAAAGAGCGATCTCGATGTTTCAGCATGCTTCGGACAGAAGTCTCACCAAGATTATCGCAGAAAATACATATCTCAGCTTGAAACCCCACGAAAACCAAGATATCGCCGGTTCTGCATATGATACGCACTGTGGAGTGGTGAAAACACCAGATAACGTGTTTCGTGCATTAAGTAGCTCGAGAAGAGCGATCTAGATGATTCTGCATACTTCTAACAGAAGTCTCACCAAGATTATCGCAGAAAATGCATATCTCTGCTTGAAACCCCACGAAAACCAAGATATCTACTGTTCTGCATATCCAACGATCTGTGAAGTGGTGAAAACCCCAGGAAACGTGTTTCACGCATTAAATAGCTCGAAAAGAGCGCTCTCGATGTTTCTGCATGCTTCGGACAGATGTTTCACCAAGATAATCGTAGAAAATGCATATCTCAGCTTGAAACCCGACCGAAACCAAGATATCTCCGGTTCTGCATGTCAAACGTACTGTGGAGTGGTGAAAACACCAGAAAACTTGTTTCGTGCATTAAGTAGCTCGAAAAGAGCGATCTAGTTGATTCTGCATACTTCTGACAAAAGACCCAGCAAGATTATCGCAGAAAATGCATATCTCAGCTTGAAACCCCACGAAAACCAAGATATCTACTGTTCTGCATATCAAACGCACTGTGGAGTGGTGAAAACACCAGATAACGTGTTGCTCGCACTAACTAGCTCGAAAAGAGCGATCTCGATGATTCAGCATACTTCGGACAGAAGTCTCACCAAGATTATCGCAGAAAATGCATATCTCAGCTTGAAACCCCACGAAAACCAAGATATCGCCGGTTCTGCATATCAAATGCACTGTGGAGTGGTGAAAACACCAGATAACGTGTTTCGTGCATTAAGTAGCTCGAGAAGAGCGATCTAGATGATTCAGCATGCTTCGGACAGAAGTCTCACCAAGATTATCGCAGAAAATACATATCTCAGCTTGAAACCCCACGAAAACCAAGATATCGCCCGTTCTGCATATGATACGCACTGTGGAGTGGTGAAAACACCAGATAACGTGTTTCGTGCATTAAGTAGCTCGAGAAGAGCGATCTAGATGATTCTGCATACTTCTAACAGAAGTCTCACCAAGATTATCGCAGAAAATGCATATCTCTGCTTGAAACCCCACGAAAACCAAGATATCTACTGTTCTGCATATCCAACGATCTGTGGAGTGGTGAAAACCCCAGGAAACGTGTTTCACGCATTAAATAGCTCGAAAAGAGCGCTCTCGATGTTTCTGCATACTTCGGACAGATGTTTCACCAAGCTTATCGTAGAAAATGCATATCTCAGCTTGAAACCCGACCGAAACCAAGATACCTCCGGTTCTTCATGTCAAACGTACTGTGGAGTGGTCAAAACACCAGAAAACGTGTTCCGTGCATTAAGTAGCTCGAAAAGAGCGATCTAGATGATTCTGCATACTTCTGACAAAAGACCCACCAAGATTATCGCAGAAAATGCATATCTCAGCTGGAAACACCATGAAAATCAAGATATCTACTGTTCTGCATATCCAACGATCTGTGGAGTGGTGAAAACCCCAGAAAACGTGTTTCTCGCATTAAATAGCTCGAAAAGAGCGCTCTCGATGTTTCTGCATACTTCGGACAGATGTTTCACCAAGCTTATCGTAGAAAATGCATATCTCAGCTTAACCCGACGAAAACCAAAATATCGCCGTTTCTGCATATCCAACGAACTGTGGAGTGGTGAAAACACCAGAAAACGTGTTTCGCGCATTAAGTAGCTCGAAAAGAGCGTTCTCGAAGATTCTGCATACTTCTGACAGAAGTCTCACCAGGATTATCGTAGAAAATGCATATCTCAGCTTGAAACCCGACCGAAACCAAGATATCTCCGGTTCTGCATGTCAAACGTACTGTGGAGTGGTCAAAACACCAGAAAACGTGTTCCGTGCATTAAGTAGCTCGAAAAGAGCGATCTAGATGATTCTGCATACTTCGGACAGAAGTCTCACCAAGATTATCGCAGAAAATGCATATCTCAGCTTGAAACCCGACGAAAACCAAAATATCGCCGTTTCTGCATATCCAACGCACTGTGGAGTGGTGAAAACACCAGATAACGTGTTTCTCGCATTAAGTAGCTCGAAACGAGCGATCTCGATGTTTCAGCATACTTCGGACAGAAGTCTCACCAAGATTATCGCAGAAAATGCATATCTCAGCTTGAAACCTCACGAAACCCAAAATATCGCCGTTTCTGCATATCCAACGCACTGTGGAGTGGTGAAAACACCAGATAACGTGTTTCTCGAATTAAGTAGCTCGAAACGAGCGATCTCGATGATTCTGCATACTTCGGACAGAAGTCTCAACAAGATAATCGCAGAAAATGCATATCTCATCTTGAAACCCCACGAAAACCAAGATATCTACTGTTCTGCATATCAAACGCACTGTGGAGTGGTGAAAACACCAGATAACGTGTTTCTCGCATTAAATAGCTCGAAAAGAGCGTACTCGAAGATCCTGCATACTTCTGACAGAAGTCTCACCAGGATTATCGTAGAAAATGCATATCTCAGCTTGAAACCCGACCGAAACCAAGATATCTCCTGTTGTGCATGTCAAACGTACTGTGGAGTGGTGAAAACACCAGAAAACGTGTTTCGTGCATTAAGTAGCTCGAACAGAGCGATCTAGATGATTCTGCATACTTCTGACTGAAGTCTCACCAATATTATCGCAGAAAATGCATATCTCAGCTCGAAACCTCACGAAAATCAAGATGTTGCCCGTTCTGCATATCAAACGCACTGTGGGGTGGTGAAAACAACCAGAGAACGTGTTCCGTGCATTAAGTAGCTCGAAAAGAGCGATCTAGATGATTCTGCATACTTCTAACAGAAGTCTCACCAAGATTATCGCAGAAAATGCATATCTCTGCTTGAAACCCCACGAAAACCAAGATATCTACTGTTCTGCATATCCAACGATCTGTGGAGTGGTGAAAACCCCAGAAAACGTGTTTCTCGCATTAAATAGCTCGAAAGGAGCGCTCTGGATGTTTCTGCATACTTCGGACAGATATTTCACCAAGCTTATCGTAGAAAATGCATATCTCAGCTTGAAACCCGACGAAAACCAAAATATCTCCGGTTCTGCATGTCAAACGTACTGTGGAGTGGTGAAAACACCAGAAAACGTGTTTCGTGCATTAAGTAGCTCGAAAAGAGCGATCTAGATGATTCTGCAAACTTCTGACAAGTGACCCACCAAGATTATCGCAGAAAATGCATATCTCAGCTGGAAACCCCACGAAAACCAAGATATCTCCGGTTCTGCAAATCCAGCGAACTGTGGAGTGGTGAAAACCCCAGAAAATGAGTTTCTCGCATTAAATAGCTCGATAAGAGCGCTCTCGATGTTTCTGCATGCTTCGGACAGATGTTTCACCAAGATAATCGTAGAAAATGCATATCTCAGCTTAAAACCCGACCGAAACCAAGATATCTCCGGTTCTGCATGTCAAACGTACTGTGGAGTGGTGAAAACACCAGAAAACTTGTTTCGTGCATTAAGTAGCTCGAAAAGAGCGATCTAGTTGATTCTGCATACTTCTGACAAAAGACCCAGCAAGATTATCGCAGAAAATGCATATCTCAGCTTGAAACCCCACGAAAACCAAGATATCTACTGTTCTGCATATCAAACGCACTGTGGAGTGGTGAAAACACCAGATAACGTGTTGCTCGCACTAACTAGCTCGAAAAGAGCGATCTCGATGATTCAGCATACTTCGGACAGAAGTCTCACCAAGATTATCGCAGAAAATGCATATCTCAGCTTGAAACCCCACGAAAACCAAGATATCGCCGGTTCTGCATATCAAATACACTGTGGAGTGGTGAAAACACCAGATAACGTGTTTGGTGCATTAAGTAGCTCGAGAAGAACGATCTAGATGATTCAGCATACTTCGGACAGAAGTCTCACCAAGATTATCGCAGAAAATGCATATCTCAGCGTGAAACCCCACGAAAACCAAGATATCGCCGGTTCTGCATATCAAATGCACTGTGGAGTGGTGAAATCACCGGATAAGGTTTTTCTCACATTAACTAGCTCGAAAAGAGCGATCTCGATGTTTCAGCATGCTTCGGACAGAAGTCTCACCAAGATTATCGCAGAAAATACATATCTCAGCTTGAAACCCCACGAAAACCAAGATATCGCCGGTTCTGCATATGATACGCACTGTGGAGTGGTGAAAACACCAGATAACGTGTTTCGTGCATTAAGTAGCTCGAGAAGAGCGATCTAGATGATTCTGCATACTTCTAACAGAAGTCTCACCAAGATTATCGCAGAAAATGCATATCTCTGCTTGAAACCCCACGAAAACCAAGATATCTACTGTTCTGCATATCCAACGATCTGTGGAGTGGTGAAAACCCCAGGAAACGTGTTTCACGCATTAAATAGCTCGAAAAGAGCGCTCTCGATGTTTCTGCATGCTTCGGACAGATGTTTCACCAAGATAATCGTAGAAAATGCATATCTCAGCTTGAAACCCGACCGAAACCAAGATATCTCCGGTTCTGCATGTCAAACGTACTGTGGAGTGGTGAAAACACCAGAAAACTTGTTTCGTGCATTAAGTAGCTCGAAAAGAGCGATCTAGTTGATTCTGCATACTTCTGACAAAAGACCCAGCAAGATTATCGCAGAAAATGCATATCTCAGCTTGAAACCCCACGAAAACCAAGATATCTACTGTTCTGCATATCAAACGCACTGTGGAGTGGTGAAAACACCAGATAACGTGTTGCTCGCACTAACTAGCTCGAAAAGAGCGATCTCGATGATTCAGCATACTTCGGACAGATGTTTCACCAAGCTTATCGTAGAAAATGCATATCTCAGCTTAACCGGACGAAAACCAAAATATCGCCGTTTCTGCATATCCAACGAACTGTGGAGTGGTGAAAACACCAGAAAACGTGTTTCGCGCATTAAGTAGCTCGAAAAGAGCGTTCTCGAAGATTCTGCATACTTCTGACAGAAGTCTCACCAGGATTATCGTAGAAAATGCATATCTCAGCTTGAAACCCGACCGAAACCAAGATATCTCCGGTTCTGCATGTCAAACGTACTGTGGAGTGGTCAAAACACCAGAAAACGTGTTTCTCGCATTAAGTAGCTCGAAACGAGCGATCTCGATGTTTCAGCATACTTCGGACAGAAGTCTCACCAAGATTATCGCAGAAAATGCATATCTCAGCTTGAAACCCCACGAAACCCAAAATATCGCCGTTTCTGCATATCCAACGCACTGTGGAGTGGTGAAAACACCAGATAACGTGTTTCTCGAATTAAGTAGCTCGAAACGAGCGATCTCGATGATTCTGCATACTTCGGACAGAAGTCTCAACAAGATTATCGCAGAAAATGCATATCTCATCTTGAAACCCCACGAAAACCAAGATATCTACTGTTCTGCATATCAAACGCACTGTGGAGTGGTGAAAACACCAGATAACGTGTTTCTCGCATTAAATAGCTCGAAAAGAGCGTACTCGAAGATCCTGCATACTTCTGACAGAAGTCTCACCAGGATTATCGTAGAAAATGCATATCTCAGCTTGAAACCCGACCGAAACCAAGATATCTCCTGTTGTGCATGTCAAACGTACTGTGGAGTGGTGAAAACACCAGAAAACGTGTTTCGTGCATTAAGTAGCTCGAACAGAGCGATCTAGATGATTCTGCATACTTCTGACTGAAGTCTCACCAATATTATCGCAGAAAATGCATATCTCAGCTCGAAACCTCACGAAAATCAAGATGTTGCCCGTTCTGCATATCAAACGCACTGTGGGGTGGTGAAAACACCAGATAACGTGTTTCTCGCATGAAATAGCTCGAAACGAGCGATCTCGATGATTCTGCATACTTCGGACAGAAGTCTCACCAAAATTATCGTAAAAAATGCATATCTCAGCTTGAAACCCCACCGAAAACCAAGATATCGCTGTGTTCTGCATATCAAACGCACTGTGGAGTGGTGAAAACCCCAGAAAACGTGTTCCTCGCATTAAATAGCTCGAAAAGTGCGATCTCGATGATTCTGCATACTTCGGACAGAAGTCTCAACAAGATTGTCGCAGAAAATGCATATCTCTGCTTGAAACCCCACGAAAACCAAGATATCTACTGTTCTGCATATCCAACGAACTGTGGAGTGGTGAAAACCCCAGAAAACGTGTTTCTTGCATTAAATAGCTCGAATAGTGCGCTTTCGACGTTTCTGCATACTTCGGACAGATGTTTCACCAAGATTATCGTAGAAAATGCATATCTCAGCTTGAAACCCGACCGAAACCGAGATATCTCCGGTTCTGCATGTCAAACGTACTGTGGAGTGGTGAAAACACCAGAAAAGGTGTTTCGTGCATTAAGTAGCTCGAAAAGAGCGTTCTCGTAGATTCTGCATGCTTCTGACAGAAGTCTCACCAAGATTATCGCAGGAAATGCATATCTCAGCTAGAAACCCCACGAAAACCAAGATATCTACTGTTCTGCATATCAAACGCACTGTGGAGTGGTGAAAACACCAGATAACGTGTTTCTCGCACTAACTAGCTCGAAAAGAGCGATCTCGATGATTCAGCATACTTCGGACAGAAGTCTCACCAAGATTATCGCAGAAAATGCATATCTCAGCTTTAAACCCCACGAAAACCAAGATATCGCCGGTTCTGCATATCAAACGCACTGTGGAGTGGTGAAAACACCAGAAAAGGTGTTTCGTGCATTAAGTAGCTCGAAAAGAGCGATCTCGATGATTCTGCATGCTTCGGACAGAAGTCTCACCAAGATTATCGCAGGAAATGCATATCTCAGCTAGAAACCCCACGAAAACCAAGATAACTACTGTTCTGCATATCAAACGCACTGTGGAGTGGTGAAAACACCAGATAACGTGTTTCTCGCACTAACTAGCTCGATAAGAGCGATCTCGATGATTCAGCATACTTCGGACAGAAGTCTCACCAAGATTATCGCAGAAAATGCATATCTCAGCTTTAAACCCCACGAAAACCAAGATATCGCCGGTTCTGCATATCAAACGCACTGTGGAGTGGTGAAAACACCAGATAACGTGTTTCTCGCATGAAATAGCTCGAAACGAGCGATCTCGATGATTCTGCATACTTCGGACAGAAGTCTCACCAAAATTATCGTAAAAAATGCATATCTCAGCTTGAAACCCCACCGAAAACCAAGATATCGCTGTGTTCTGCATATCAAACGCACTGTGGAGTGGTGAAAACCCCAGAAAACGTGTTCCTCGCATTAAATAGCTCGAAAAGTGCGATCTCGATGATTCTGCATACTTCGGACAGAAGTCTCAACAAGATTGTCGCAGAAAATGCATATTTCAGCTTGAAACCCCACGAAAACCAAGATATCTACTGTTCTGCATATCAAACGCACTGTGGATTGGTGAAAACAACAGATAACGTGTTTCTCGCATTAACCATCTCGAAAAGAGCGATCTCGATGTTTCAGCATACTTCGGACAGAAGTCTCACCAAGATTATCGCAGAAAATGCATATCTCAGCTTGAAACCCCACGAAAACCAAGATATCGCCGGATCTGCATATCAAACGCACCGTGGAGTGGTGAAAACACCGGATAAGGTTTTTCTCGCATTAACTAGCTTGAAAAGTGCGATCTCGATGTTTCAGCATACTTCGGACACAAGTCTCACCAAGATTATCGCAGAAAACGCATATCTCAGCTTGAAACCCCACGAAAACCAAGATATCGCCGGTTCTGCATATCAAACCATCTGTGGAGTGGTGAAAACACCAGATAACGTGTTTCTCGCATTAAATAGCTCGAAAAGAGCGCTCTCGATGTTTCTGCATACTTCGGACAGATGTTTCACCAAGATTATCGTAGAAAATGCATATCTCAGCTTGAAACCCGACGAAAACCGAGTTATCTCCGGTTCTGCACATCAAACGTACCGTGGAGTGACGAAAACACCAGAAAACGTGTTTCGCGCATTAACCAGCTCGAAAAGAGCGCTCTCGATGTTTCTGCATACTTCGGACAGATGTTTCATCAAGATTATCGTAGAAAATGCATATCTCAGCTTGAAACCCGACGAAAACCGAGTTATCTCCGGTTCTGCACATCAAACGTACCGTGGAGTGACGAAAACACCAGAAAACGTGTTTCGCGCATTAACCAGCTCGAAAAGAGCGCTCTCGATGTTTCTGCATACTTCGGACAGAAGTCTCACCAAGATTATCGCAGAAAACGCATATCTCAGCTTGAAACCCCACGAAAACCAAGATATCGCCGGTTCTGCATATCAAACCAACTGTGGAGTGGTGAAAACACCAGATAACGTGTTTCTCGCATTAAATAGCTCGAAAAGTGCGATCTCGATGATTCTGCATACTTCGGACAGAAGTCTCAACAAGATTATCGCAGAAAATGCATATTTCAGCTTGAAACCCCACGAAAACCAAGATATCTACTGTTCTGCATATCAAACGCACTGTGGAGTGGTGAAAACACCAGATAACGTGTTTCTGGCACTAACCAGCTCGAAAAGAGCGATCTCGATGTTTCAGCATACTTCGGACAGAAGTCTCACCAAGATTATCGCAGAAAATGCATATCTCAGCTAGAAACCCCACGAAAACCAAGATATCGCCGGATCTGCATATCAAACGCACTGTGGAGTGGTGAAAACACCGGATAAGGTTTTTCTCGCATTAACTAGCTTGAAAAGAGCGATCTCGATGTTTCAGCATACTTCGGACAGAAGTCTCACCAAGATTATCGCAGAAAATGCATATCTCAGCTTGAAACCCCACCGAAAACCAAGATATCGCTGTGTTCTGCATATCAAACGCACTGTGGAGTGGTGAAAACCCCAGAAAACGTGTTCCTCGCATTACATAGCTAGAATAGAGCGATCTCGATGATTCTTCATACTTCGGACAGAAGTCTCACCAAGATTATCGTAAAAAATGCATATCTCAGCTTGAAACCCCACGAAAGCCAAGATTTCGCTGGTTCTGCATATCAAACGCACTGTGGTGTGGTGAAAACACCGGATAAGGTTTTTCACGCATTATCTAGCTCGAAAAGAGCGCTCTCGATGTTTCTGCATACTTCGGACAGATGTTTCACCAAGATTATCGTAGAAAATGCATATCTCAGCTTGAAACCCGACGAAAACAAAAATATCGCCGGTTCTGCATGTCAAACCAACTGTGAAGTGGTGAAAACACCAGATAACGTGTTTCTCGCATTAAATAGCTCGAAAAGTGCGATCTCGATGATTCTGCATACTTCGGACAGAAGTCTCACCAAGATTATCGTAAAAAATGCATATCTCAGCTTGAAACACCACGAAAACCAAGATATCGCTGGTACTGCATATCAAACGCACTGTGGAGTGGTGAAAACACCAGATAACGTGTTTCTCGCATTAAATAGCTCGAAAAGGGCGTTGTCTAAGATCCTGCAAACTTCTGACAGAAGTCTCACCAAGATTATCGTAGAAAATGCATATCTCAGCTTGAAACCCCACGAAAACCAAGATATCTACTGTTCTGCATATCCAACGAACTGTGGAGTGGTGAAAACACCAGATAACGTGTTTCTCGCATTAAATAGCTCGAAAAGAGCGTTCTCGAAGAACCTGCATACTTCTGACAGAAGTCTCACCAAGATTATCGTAGCAAATGCATATCTCAGCTTGAACCCCGACGAAAACCGAGTTATCTCCGGTTCTGCACATCAAACGTACCGTGGAGTGACGAAAACACCAGAAAACGAGTTTCTCGCATTAAATAGCTCGAAAAGAGCGCTCTCGATATTTCTGCATACTTCGGACAAAAGACCCACCAAGATTATCGCAGAAAATGCATATCTCAGCTGGAAACACCATGAAAATCAAGATATCGCCTGTTCTGCATATCAAACGCACTGTGGAATGGTGAAAACAACCAGAGAACGTGTTTCTCGCATTATATAGCTAGAATAGAGCGATCTCGATGATTCTTCATACTTCGGACAGAAGTCTCACCAAGATTATCGTAAAAAATGCATATCTCAGCTTGAAACCCCACGAAAGCCAAGATTTCGCTGGCTCTGCATATCAAACGCACTGTGGTGTGGTGAAAACACCGGATAAGGTTTTTCTCGCATTAACTAACTCGCAAAGTGCGATCTCGATGTTTCAGCATACTTCGGACAGAAGTCTCACCAAGATTATCGCAGAAAACGCATATCTCAGCTTGAAACCCCACGAAAACCAAGATATCGCCGGTTCTGCATATCAAACCAACTGTGGAGTGGTGAAAACACCAGATAACGTGTTTCTCGCATTAAATAGCTCGAAATGTGCGATCTCGATGATTCTGCATACTTCGGACAGAAGTCTCAACAAGATTATCGCAGAAAATGCATATTTCAGCTTGAAACCCCACGAAAACCAAGATATCTACTGTTCTGCATATCAAACGCACTGTGGAGTGGTGAAAACACCAGATAACGTGTTTCTCGCACTAACCAGCTCGAAAAGAGCGATCTCGATGTTTCAGCATACTTCGGACAGAAGTCTCACCAAGATTATCGTAAAAAATGCATATCTCAGCTTGAAACCCCACGAAAGCCAAGATTTCGCTGGTTCTGCATATCAAACGCACTGTGGTGTGGTGAAAACACCGGATAAGGTTTTTCACGCATTATCTAGCTCGAAAAGAGCGCTCTCGATGTTTCTGCATACTTCGGACAGATGTTTCACCAAGATTATCGTAGAAAATGCATATCTCAGCTTGAAACCCGACGAAAACAAAAATATCGCCGGTTCTGCATGTCAAACCAACTGTGAAGTGGTGAAAACACCAGATAACGTGTTTCTCGCATTAAATAGCTCGAAAAGTGCGATCTCGATGATTCTGCATACTTCGGACAGAAGTCTCACCAAGATTATCGTAAAAAATGCATATCTCAGCTTGAAACACCACGAAAACCAAGATATCGCTGGTACTGCATATCAAACGCACTGTGGAGTGGTGAAAACACCAGATAACGTGTTTCTCGCATTAAATAGCTCGAAAAGGGCGTTGTCTAAGATCCTGCAAACTTCTGACAGAAGTCTCACCAAGATTATCGTAGAAAATGCATATCTCAGCTTGAACCCCGACGAAATCCGAGTTATCTCCGGTTCTGCACATCAAACGTACCGTGGAGTGACGAAAACACCAGAAAACGAGTTTCTCGCATTAAATAGCTCGAAAAGAGCGCTCTCGATATTTCTGCATACTTCGGACAAATGACCCACCAAGATTATCGCAGAAAATGCATATCTCAGCTGGAAACACCATGAAAATCAAGATATCGCCTGTTCTGCATATCAAACGCACTGTGGAATGGTGAAAACAACCAGAGAACGTGTTTCTCGCATTATATAGCTAGAATAGAGCGATATCGATGATTCTTCATACTTCGGACAGAAGTCTCACCAAGATTATCGTAAAAAATGCATATCTCAGCTTGAAACCCCACGAAAGCCAAGATTTCGCTGGCTCTGCATATCAAACGCACTGTGGTGTGGTGAAAACACCGGATAAGGTTTTTCTCGCATTAACTAGCTCGCAAAGTGCGATCTCGATGTTTCAGCATACTTCGGACAGAAGTCTCCCAAGATTATCGCAGAAAACGCATATCTCAGCTTGAAACCCCACGAAAACCAAGATATCGCCGGTTCTGCATATCAAACCAACTGTGGAGTGGTGAAAACACCAGATAACGTGTTTCTCGCATTAAATAGCTCGAAAAGTGCGATCTCGATGATTCTGCATACTTCGGACAGAAGTCTCACCAAGATTATCGCAGAAAATGCATATCTCAGCTTTAAACCCCACGAAAACCAAGATATCGCCGGTTCTGCATATCAAACGCACTGTGGAGTGGTGAAAACACCAGATAACGTGTTTCTCGCATGAAATAGCTCGAAACGAGCGATCTCGATGATTCTGCATACTTCGGACAGAAGTCTCACCAAAATTATCGTACAAAATGCATATCTCAGCTTGAAACCCCACCGAAAACCAAGATATCGCTGTGTTCTGCATATCAAACGCACTGTGGAGTGGTGAAAACCCCAGAAAACGTGTTCCTCGCATTACATAGCTAGAATAGAGCGATCTCGATGATTCTTCATACTTCGGACAGAAGTCACACCAAGATTATCGTAAAAAATGCATATCTCAGCTTGAAACCCCACGAAAGCCATGATTTCGCTGGCTCTGCATATCAAACGCACTGTGGTGTGGTGAAAACACCGGATAAGGTTTTTCTCGCATTAACTAGCTCGGAAAGTGCGATCTCGAAGTTTCAGCATACTTCGGACAGAAGTATCACCAATATTATCGCAGAAAACGCATATCTCAGCTTGAAACCCCACGAAAACCAAGATATCGCCGGTTCTGCATATCAAACCAACTGTGGAGTGATGAAAACACCAGATAACGTGTTTCTCGCATTAAATAGCTCGAAAAGTGCGATCTCGATGATTCTGCATACTTCGGACAGAAGTCTCAACAAGATTATCGCAGAAAATGCATATTTCAGCTTGAAACCCCACGAAAACCAAGATATCTACTGTTCTGCATATCAAACGCACTGTGGAGTGGTGAAAACACCAGATAACGTGTTTCTCGCACTAACCAGCTCGAAAAGAGCGATCTCGATGTTTCAGCATACTTCGGACAGAAGTCTCACCAAGATTATCGCAGAAAATGCATATCTCAGCTTGAAACCCCACGAAAACCAAGATATCGCCGGATCTGCATATCAAACGCACCGTGGAGTGGTGAAAACACCGGATAAGGTTTTTCTCGCATTAACTAGCTTGAAAAGTGCGATCTCGATGTTTCAGCATACTTCGGACAGAAGTCTCACCAAGATTATCGCAGAAAACGCATATCTCAGCTTGAAACCCCACGAAAACCAAGATATCGCCGGTTCTGCATATCAAACCAACTGTGGAGTGGTGAAAACACCAGATAACGTGTTTCTCGCATTACATAGCCCGAAAAGAGAGCTCTCGATGTTTCTGCATACTTCGGACAGATGTTTCACCAAGATTATCGTAGAAAATGCATATCTCAGCTTGAAACCCGACGAAAACAAAAATATCGCCGGTTCTGCATGTCAAACCAACTGTGAAGTGGTGAAAACACCAGATAACGTGTTTCTCGCACTAACTAGCTCGAAACGAGCAATCTCGATGATTCTGCATATTTCGGACAGAAGTCTCACCAAAATTATCGTAAAAAATGCATATCTCAGCTTGAAACCCCACGAAAATCAAAATGTCGACGGTTCTGCATATCAAACGCACTTGGAGTGGTGAAAACAACCCTATAACGTGTTTCTCGCATTAAATAGCTCGAAAAGAGCGTTCTCGAAGATGCTGCATACTTCTGACAGATTCTCACCAAGATTATCGTAGCAAATGCATATCTCAGCTTGAAACCCGACCGAAACCAAGATATCTCCGGTTCTGCATGTCAAACGTACTGTGGAGTAGTGATTACACCAGAAAACGTGTTTCTCGAATGAAATAGCTCGAGAAGAGCGATCTAGATGATTCTGCATACTTCTGACTGAAGTCTCACCAATATTATCGCAGAAAATGCATATCTCAGCTTGAAACCCGACGAAAACCAAGATGTCGCCGGTTCTGCATAGCAAACGCACTGTGGGGTGGTGAAAACACCAGAAAACGTGTTACTCGCATTAACTAGCTCGAAAAGAGCGTTCTGGATGATTCTGCATACTTCTCATAGATGAAACACAAAGATTATCGCAGAAAATGCATATTTCAGCTGGAAACCCCACGAAAACCAAGTTATCGGCGGATCTGCATATCTAACGCACTGTGGAGTGTGCAAATCACCAGATAACTTGTTTCCCGCATTAAATAGCTCGAAAAGATCGATCTCGATGATTCTGCATACTTCGGACAGAAGTCTCACCAAGATTGCCGCAGAAAATGCATATCTCAGCTTGAAACCTCACGAAAATCAAGATGTCGCCGGTTCTGCATATCAAACGCACTGTGGAGTTGTCAAAACACCAGATAACGTGCTTCTCGCATTAAATAGCTCGTAAAGAGCGATATCGATGATTCTGCATACTTCGGACAGAAGTATCACCAATATTATCGCAGAAAATGCATATCTCAGCTTGAAACCTAACGAAAATCAAGATCTCGCCGGTTCTGCATATCAAACGCACTGTGGAGTTGTCAAAACACCAGATAACGTGCTTCTCGCATTAAATAGCTCGAAAAGAGCGATATCAATGATTCTGCATACTTCGGACAGAAGTCTCACCAAGATTGCCGCAGAAAATGCATATCTCAGCTTGATACCTCACGAAAACCAAGATATCTCCGGTTCTGCACATCAAACGTACTGTGGAGTGGCGAAAACACCAGAAAACGTATTTCTCGCATTAAGTAGCTCGAAAAGAGCGTCCTCGATGATTCTGCATGCTTCTCATAGATGAAACATCAAGATTATCGCCGAAAATGAATATCTCATCTGGAAACTCCACGAAAACCAAGCTTTCGGCGACTCTGCATACCTAACGCACTGTGGAGTGGTCAAAACACCAGATAACGTGTTTCCCGCATTAAATAGCTCGAAAAGAGCGATCTCGATGATTCTGCATACTTCTGACAGAAGTCGCACCAAGATTATCGTTGAAAATGCATGCCTCGGGATGAAAACCGACGAAAACCAAGATTTCGCCATTTCTGCATATCAAACGCACTGTGGAGTGGTCAAAACACCAGATAACGAGTTTCTCGCATTAAATAGCTCGAAAATAGCGATCTCGATGATTCTGCATACTTCTGACAGAAGTCGCACCAAGATTATCGTAGAAAATGCATACCTCAGGATGAAAACCGACGAAAACCAAGATGTCGCCGGTTCTGCATATCAAACGCACTGTGGGGTGGTGAAAACACCAGAAAACGTGTTACTCGCATTAACTAGCTCGAGAAGAGCGTTCTGAATGATTCTGCATACTTCTCATAGATGAAACACAAAGATTATCGCAGAAAAAGCATATCTCAGCTTGAAACCCGACCGAAACCAAGATATCTCCGTTTCTGCATGTCAAACGTACTGTGGAGTGGTGAATACAAAAGAAAACGTGTTTCTCGCATATTATATCTCGAGAAGAGCGATCTAGATGAATCTGCATACTTCTGACAGAAGACTCGCCAAGATTATCGCAGAAAATGCATATCTCAGCTGGAAACCCGACCGAAACCAAGATATCTCCGGTTCTGCATGTCAAACGTACTGTGGAGTGGTGAAAACACCAGGAAACTTGTTTTTTTGCATTAAATAGCTCGGCAAGAGCGATCTAGATGATTGTGCATACTTCTGACTGAGGTCTCACCAAGATTATCGCAGAAAATGCATATCTCAGCTTGAAACCCGACCGAAACCAAGATATCTCCGGTTCTGCATGTCAAACGTATTGTGGAGTGGTGAATACACCAGAAAACCTGTTTCTCGCATTAAATAGCTCGAAACGAGCGATCTAGATGATTCTGCATACTTCTGACTGATGTCTCACCAAGATTATCGCAGAAAATGCATATCTCAGCTTGAACCCCGACGAAAGCCAAGATGTCGCCGGTTCTGCATATCAAACGCACTGTGGAGTGGTCAAAAAACCAGGTAACGTGTTTCTCGCATTCAATAGCACGTAAACAGCGATTTCGGTGATTCTGCACACTTGTAACAGCAGAATCATGAAGATTATCACTGAAAATGCATGTCTCAGCTGGAAACAACAACGATACCGAAGATATCGTAGTTTGCGCATATCAAACGCACTGTGGAGTGCTGAAAACACCAGAAAACGTGTTTTTCGCATTCAAAAGCACGAAAACAGCGATTTCGGTGATTCTGCACACTTGTAACAGTAGAATCATGAAGATTATCACTGATAATGCATATCTCAGCTGGAAACCCAACGATGCCGAAGATATCGCAGTTTCCGCATATGAAACGCACTGTGGAGTGTTGAAAACACCAGAAAACGTGTTTTTCGCATTCAAAAGCACGAAAACAGCGATTTCGGTGATTCTGCACACTTGTAACAGCAGAATCGTGAAGATTATCACTGAAAATGCATGTCTCAGCTGGAAACAACAACGATACCGAAGATATCGTAGTTTCCGCATATCAAACGCACTGTGGAGTGGTGAATACATCAGAAAACGTGTTTCTCGCATTAAATAGCTCGAAAAGTGCAATCTAGATGATTCTGCATACTTCTGACAGAAGACTCACCAAGATTATCGCAGAAAATGCATATCTCAGCTGGAAACACCACGAAAATCAAGATATCGCCGGTTCTGCATATCAAACGCTCTGTGGAGTGGTGAATACATCAGAAAACGTGTTTCTCGCATTAAATAGCTCGAAAAGTGCAATCTAGATGATTCGGCATACTTCTGACTGAAGTCTCACCAAGATTATCGCAGAAAATACATGTCTCAGCTGGAAACACCGCGAAAATCAAGATATCGCCGGGTCTGCATATCAAACGCACTGTGGAATGTTGAAAACTGCAGAAAACGTGTTTCTCGCATTAAGTAGCTCAAAAAGAGCGTTCTCGATGATTCTGCATACTTCTCATAGATGAAACACCAAGATTGTCGCCGAAAATGAATATCTCAGCTGGAAACCCCACGAAAACCAAGTTATCGGCTGCTCTGCATATCTAACGCACTGTGGAGTGGTGAAAACACCAGAAAGCGTGTTTCTCGCATTAAATAACTCGAAAAGAGCGATATCGATGATTCTGCATACTTCTGACAGATTCTCACCAACATAATCGTAGAAAATGCATATCTCAGCTTGAAACCCGACCGAAACCAAGATATCTCCGGTTCTGCATGTCAAACGCACTGTGGAGTGGTGAAAACAACCAGATAACGTGTTTCTCGCATTAAATAGCTCGAAACGAGCGATCTAGATGATTCTGCATACTTCTGACTGAAGTCTCACCAATATTATCGCAGAAAATGCATATCTCAGCTGGAAACCTCACGAAAATCAAAATGTCGACGGTTCTGCAAATCAAACGCACTTGGAGTGGTGAAAACAACCCTATAACGTGTTTCTCGCATTAAATAGCTCGAAAAGAGCGTTCTCGAAGATGCTGCATACTTCTGACAGATTCTCACCAAGATTATCGTAGCAAATGCATATCTCAGCTTGAAACCCGACCGAAACCAAGATATCTCCGGTTCTGCATGTCAAACGTACTGTGGAGTAGTGATTACACCAGAAAACGTGTTTCTCGAATAAATAGCTCGAGAAGAGCGATCTAGATGATTCTGCATACTTCTGACTGAAGTCTCACCAATATTATCGCAGAAAATGCATATCTCAGCTTGAAACCCGACGAAAACCAAGATGTCGCCGGTTCTGCATATCAAACGCACTGTGGGGTGGTGAAAACACCAGAAAACGTGTTACTCGCATTAACTAGCTCGAAAAGAGCGTTCTGGATGATTCTGCATACTTCTCATAGATGAAACACAAAGATTATCGCAGAAAATGCATATTTCAGCTGGAAACCCCACGAAAACCAAGTTATCGGCGGATCTGCATATCTAACGCACTGTGGAGTGTGCAAATCACCAGATAACTTGTTTCCCGCATTAAATAGCTCGAAAAGATCGATCTCGATGATTCTGCATACTTCGGACAGAAGTCTCACCTAGATTGCCGCAGAAAATGCATATCTCAGCTTGAAACCTCACGAAAATCAAGATGTCGCCGTTTCTGCATATCAAACGCACTGTGGAGTTGTCAAAACACCAGATAACGTGCTTCTCGAATTAAGTAGCTCGAAAAGAGCGTCCTCGATGATTCTGCATGCTTCTCATAGATGAAACATCAAGATTATCGCCGAAAATGAATATCTCATCTGGAAACTCCAAGAAAACCAAGCTTTCGGCGACTCTGCATACCTAACGCACTGTGGAGTGGTCAAAACACAAGATAACGTGTTTCCCGCATTAAATAGCTCGAGAAGAGCGATCCTGATGATTCTGCATACTTCTGACAGATGTTACACCAAGATTATCGTTGAAAATGCATGCCTCAGGATGAAAACCGACGAAAACCAAGATTTCGCCATTTCTGCATATCAAACGCACTGTGGAGTGGTCAAAACACCAGATAACGAGTTTCTCGCATTAAATAGCTCGAAAAGAGCGATCTCGATGATTCTGCATACTTCTGACAGAAGTCGCACCAAGATTATCGCAGAAAATGCATACCTCAGGATGAAAACCGACGAAAACCAAGATGTCGCCGGTTCTGCATATCAAACGCACTGTGGGGTGGTGAAAACACCAGAAAACGTGTTACTCGCATTAACTAGCTCGAGAAGAGCGTTCTGAATGATTCTGCATACTTCTCATAGATGAAACACAAAGATTATCGCAGAAAATGCATATCTCAGCTTGAAACCCGACCGAAACCAAGATATCTCCGTTTCTGCATGTCAAACGTACTGTGGAGTGGTGAATACAAAAGAAAACGTGTTTCTCGCATATTATAGCTCGAGAAGAGCGATCTAGATGAATCTGCATACTTCTGACAGAAGACTCGCCAAGATTATCGCAGAAAATGCATATCTCAGCTGGAAACCCGACCGAAACCAAGATATCTCCGGTTCTGCATGTCAAACGTACTGTGGAGTGGTGAAAACACCAGGAAACTTGTTTTTTTGCATTAAATAGCTCGGCAAGAGCGATCTAGATGATTGTGCATACTTCTGACTGAAGTCTCACCAAGATTATCGCAGAAAATGCATATCTCAGCTTGAAACCCGACCGAATCCAAGATATCTCCGGTTCTGCATGTCAAACGTACTGTGGAGTGGTGAATACACCAGAAAACCTGTTTCTCGCATTAAATAGCTCGAAACGAGCGATCTAGATGATTCTGCATACTTCTGACTGATGTCTCACCAAGATTATCGCAGAAAATGCATATCTCAGCTTGAACCCCGACGAAAGCCAAGATGTCGCCGGTTCTGCATATCAAACGCACTGTGGAGTGGTCAAAAAACCAGGTAACGTGTTTCTCGCATTCAAAAGCACGAAAACAGCGATTTCGGTGATTCTGCACACTTGTAACAGCAGAATCGTGAAGATTATCACTGAAAATGCATGTCTCAGCTGGAAACAACAACGATACCGAAGATATCGTAGTTTCCGCATATCAAACGCACTGTGGAGTGGTGAATACATCAGAAAACGTGTTTCTCGCATTAAATAGCTCGAAAAGTGCAATCTAGATGATTCTGCATACTTCTGACAGAAGACTCACCAAGATTATCGCAGAAAATGCATATCTCAGCTGGAAACACCACGAAAATCAAGATATCGCCGGTTCTGCATATCAAACGCTCTGTGGAGTGGTGAATACATCAGAAAACGTGTTTCTCGCATTAAATAGCTCGAAAAGTGCAATCTAGATGATTCGGCATACTTCTGACTGAAGTCTCACCAAGATTATCGCAGAAAATACATGTCTCAGCTGGAAACACCGCGAAAATCAAGATATCGCCGGGTCTGCATATCAAACGCACTGTGGAATGTTGAAAACTGCAGAAAACGTGTTTCTCGCATTAAGTAGCTCAAAAAGAGCGTTCTCGATGATTCTGCATACTTCTCATAGATGAAACACCTAGATTGTCGCCGAAAATGAATATCTCAGCTGGAAACCCCACGAAAACCAAGTTATCGGCTGCTCTGCATATCTAACGCACTGTGGAGTGGTGAAAACACCAGAAAGCGTGTTTCTCGCATTAAATAACTCGAAAAGAGCGATATCGATGATTCTGCATACTTCTGACAGATTCTCACCAACATAATCGTAGAAAATGCATATCTCAGCTTGAAACCCGACCGAAACCAAGATATCTCCGGTTCTGCATGTCAAACGCACTGTGGAGTGGTGAAAACAACCAGATAACGTGTTTCTCGCATTAAATAGGTCGAAACGAGCGATCTAGATGATTCTGCATACTTCTGACTGAAGTCTCACCAATATTATCGCAGAAAATGCATATCTCAGCTGGAAACCTCACGAAAATCAAAATGTCGACGGTTCTGCATATCAAACGCACTTGGAGTGGTGAAAACAACCCTATAACGTGTTTCTCGCATTAAATAGCTCGAAAAGAGCGTTCTCGAAGATGCTGCATACTTCTGACAGATTCTCACCAAGATTATCGTAGCAAATGCATATCTCAGCTTGAAACCCGACCGAAACCAAGATATCTCCGGTTCTGCATGTCAAACGTACTGTGGAGTAGTGATTACACCAGAAAACGTGTTTCTCGAATGAAATAGCTCGAGAAGAGCGATCTAGATGATTCTGCATACTTCTGACTGAAGTCTCACCAATATTATCGCAGAAAATGCATATTTCAGCTGGAAACCCCACGAAAACCAAGTTATCGGCGGCTCTACATATCAAACGCACCGTGGAGTTGTCAAAACACCAGAAAACTTGTTTTTTCGCATCAAATAGCTCGAATCGAGCGATCTAGATGATTCGGCATACTTCTGACTGAAGTCTCACCAATATTATCGCTGAAAATGCATATCTCAGCTAGAAACATCACGAAAATCAAGATGTCGCCGGTTCCGCATATCAAACGCACTGTGGAGTGGTGAAAACACCAGATAACGTGTTTCTCGCATTAAATAGCTCGAAAAGAGGGATCTCGGTGATTCTGCATACCGCTGACAGAAGACTCCCCAAGATTATCGCAGAAAATGCATATCTCAGGTTGAACCCCGACGAAATCCAAGATGTCGCCGGTTCTGCATATCAAACGCACTGCGGAGTGGTGAAAACCCCAGATAACGTTTTTCTCGCATTAAATAGCTCGAAAAGAGCGTTCTCGATGATTCTGCACACTTCTCATAGATGGAACACCAAGATTATCGCAGAAAATGCATATTTCAGCTGGAAACACCGCGAAAATCAAGATATCGCCGGGTCTGCATATCAAACGCACTGTGGAGTGGTCAAAACACCAGATAACGTGCTTCTCGCATTAAGGATCTCGAAACGAGCGATCTAGATGATTCGGCATACTTCTGACTGAAGTCTCACCAAGATTATCGCAGAAAATACATGTCTCAGCTGGAAACACCGCGAAAATCAAGATATCGCCGGGTCTGCATATCAAACGCACTGTGGAATGTTGAAAACTGCAGAAAACGTGTTTCTCGCATTAAGTAGCTCAAAAAGAGCGTTCTCGATGATTCTGCATACTTCTCATAGATGAAACACCAAGATTGTCGCCGAAAATGAATATCTCAGCTGGAAACCCCACGAAAACCAAGTTATCGGCTGCTCTGAATATCTATCGCACTGTGGAGTGGTGAAAACACCAGAAAGCGTGTTTCTCGCATTAAATAACTCGAAAAGAGCGATATCGATGATTCTACATACTTCTGACAGAAGGCGCACCAAGATTATTGCAGAAAATGCATATTTCAGCTGGAAACACCACGAAAATCAAGATATCGCCGGTTCTGCATATCAAACGCACTGTGGAGTCGTCAATACACAAGATAACGTGTTTCTCGCATTAAATAACTCGAAAAGAGCGATATCGATGATTCTGCATACTTCTGACAGAAGGCGCACCAAGATTATTGCAGAAAATGCATACCTTAGGATGAAAACCGACGAAAACCAAGATTTCGCCATTTCTGCATATCAAACGCACTGTGGAGTGGTCAAAACACCAGATAACGTGTTTCTCGCATTAAATAGCTCGAAAAGAGCGACCTCGATGATTCTGCATACTTCTGACAGAAGTCGCACCAAGATTATCGCAGAAAATGCATACCTCAGGATGAAAACCGGCGAAAACCAAGATTTCGCCATTTCTGCATATCAAACGCACTGTGGAGTGGTCAAAACACCAGATAACGAGTTTCTCGCATTAAATTGCTCGAAAAGAGGCATCTCGATGATTCTGCATACTTCTGACTGAAGACTCACCAAGATTATCGCAGAAAATCCATATCTCAGCTTGATACCCGACGACAGCCAAGATGTCGCCGGTTCTGCATATCAAACGCACTGTGGAGTCGTCGATACACAAGATAACGTGTTTCTCGCATTAAATAACTCGAAAAGAGCGATATCGATGATTCTGCATACTTCTGACAGAAGGCGCACCAAGATTATTGCAGAAAATGCGTACCTTAGGATGAAAACCGACGAAAACCAAGATTTCGCCATTTCTGCATATCAAACGCACTGTGGAGTGGTCAAAAAACCAGGTAACGTGTTTCTCGCATTCAATAGCTCGAAAAGAGCGATCTAGATGATTCTGCATACTTCTGACTGATGTCTCACCAAGATTATCGCAGAAAATGCATATCTCAGCTTGAACCCCGACGAAAGCCAAGATGTCGCCGGTTCTGCATATCAAACGCAATGTGGAGTGGTGAAAACACCAGATAACGTGTTTCTCGCATTAAATAGCTCGAAAAGAGGCATCTCGATGATTCTGCATACTTCTGACTGAAGACTCACCAAGATTATCGCAGAAAATCCATATCTCAGCTTGATACCCGACGACAGCCAAGATGTCGCCGGTTCTGCATATCAAACGCACTGTGGAGTGGTGAAAACACCAGAAAACGTGTTTCTCGCATTAAATATCTCGAAAAGAGCGATCTAGATGATTCTGCATACTTCTGACAGAAGACTCACCAAGATTATCGCAGAAAATGCATATTTCAGCTGGAAACACCACGAAAATCAAGATATCGCCGGTTCTGCATATCAAACGCACTGTGGAGTCGTCAATACACAAGATAACGTGTTTCTCGCATTCAATAGCTCGAAAAGAGCGATATCGATGATTCTGCATACTTCTGACAGAAGGCGCACCAAGATTATTGCAGAAAATGCATAGCTTAAGATGAAAACCGACGAAAACCAAGATTTCGCCATTTCTGCATATCAACGCACTGTGGATTGGTCAAAACACCAGATAACGTGTTTCTCGCATTGAATAGCACGAAAAGAGCGATCTCGATGATTCTGCATACTTCTGACAGAAGTCGCACCAAGATTATCGCAGAAAATGCATACCTCAGGATGAAAACCGACGAAAACCAAGATTTCGCCATTTCTGCATATCAAACGCACTGTGGAGTGGTCAAAAAACCAGGTAACGTGTTTCTCGCATTCAATAGCTCGAAAAGAGCGATATCGATGATTCTGCATACTTCGGACAGAAGGCGCACCAAGATTATTGCAGAAAATGCATACCTTAGGATGAAAACCGACGAAAACCAAGATTTCGCCATTTCTGCATATCAAACGCACTTTGGAGAGGTCAAAACACCAGATAACGTGTTTCTCGCATTAAATAGCTCGAAAAGAGCGATCTAGATGATTCTGCATACTTCTGACAGAAGACTCACCAAGATTATAGCAGAAAATGCATATTTCAGCTGGAAACCCCACGAAAACCAAGTTATCGGCGGCTCTACATATCAAACGCACTGTGGAGTTGTCAAAACACCAGAAAACTTGTTTTTTCGCATCAAATAGCTCGAATCGAGCGATCTATATGATTCGGCATACTTCTGACTGAAGTCTCACCAATATTATCGCTGAAAATGCATATCTCAGCTAGAAACATCACGAAAATCAAGATGTCGCCGGTTCCGCATATCAAACGCACTGTGGAGTGGTGAAAACAACCAGATAACGTGTTTCTCGCATTAAATAGCTCGCATAGAGCGATCTCGATGATTCTGCATACTTCTGACAGAAGACTCACCAAGATTATCGCTGAAAATGCATATCTCAGCTGGAAAAACCACGAAATTCAAGATGTCGCCGGTTCTGCATATCAAACGCACTATGGAGTGGTCAAAACAACCAGATAACGTGTTTCCCGCATTAAATAGCTCCAAACGAGCGTTCTAGATGGTTCTGCATACTTCTGACTGAAGTCTCACCAATATTATCGCAGAAAATCCATATCTCAGCTAGAAACATCACGAAAATCAAGATGTCGCCGGTTCTGCATATCAAACGAACTGTGGAGTGGTGATAACAACCAGATAACGTGTTTCTCGCATTAAATAGCTCGAATAGAGCGATCTCGATGATTCTGCATACTTCTGACAGAAGACTCACCAAGATTATCGCAGAAAGTGCATATCTCAGCTGGAAACCCAGCGAAAACCAAGATATCGCCGGTTCTGCATATCAGACGCACTGTGGAGTGGAGAAAACACCAGAAAACGTGTTTCTCGCATTAAATAGATCGAAAAGAGCGATCTAGATGATTCTGCATACTTCTGACAGAAGACTCACCAAGATTATCGCAGAAAATGCATATCTCAGCTGGACACCCCACGAAAACCAAGATATCGCCGGTTCTGCATATCAGGCGCACTGTGGAGTGGTGAAAACACCAGAAAACGTGTTACTCGCATTAACTAGCTCGAAAAGAGCGTTCTGGATGATTTTGCATACTTCTCGTAGATGAAACACAAAGATTATCGCAGAAAATGCATATTTCAGCTGGAAATCCCACGAAAACCAAGTTATCGGGGGCTCTACATATCAAACGCACTATGGAGTGGTCAAAACACCAGATAACGTGTTTCTCGCATTAAATAGCTCGAAAAGAGCGATATCGATGATTCTGCATACTTCGGACAGAAGTCTCACCAATATTATCGCAGAAAATGCATATCTCAGCTTGAAACCTCACGAAAATCAAGATGTCGCCGGTTCTGCATATCAAACGCACTGTGGAGTGGTGAAAACAACCAGATAACGTGTTTCTCGCATTAAATAGCTCAAAACGAGCGATCTAGATGATTCTGCATACTTCTGATTGAAGTCTCACCAAGATTATCCCAGAAAATGCATACCTCAGGATGAAAACCGACGAAAACCAAGATTTCGCCATTTCTGCATATCAAACGCACTGTGGAGTGGTCAAAACACCAGATAACGTGTTTCTCGCATTAAATAGCTCGAAAAGAGCGATCTCGATGATTCCGCATACTTCTGACAGAAGTCGCACCAAGATTATCGCAGAAAATGCATACCTCAGGATGAAAACCGACGAAAACCAAGATTTCGCCATTTCTGCATATCAAACGCACTGTGGAGTGGTCAAAAAACCAGGTAACGTGTTTCTCGCATTCAATAGCTCGAAAAGAGCGATATCGATGATTCTGCATACTTCGGACAGAAGGCGCACCAAGATTATTGCAGAAAATGCATACCTTAGGATGAAAACCGACGAAAACCAAGATTTCGCCATTTCTGCATATCAAACGCACTTTGGAGAGGTCAAAACACCAGATAACGTGTTTCTCGCATTAAATAGCTCGAAAAGAGCGATCTAGATGATTCTGCATACTTCTGACAGAAGACTCACCAAGATTATAGCAGAAAATGCATATTTCAGCTGGAAACCCCACGAAAACCAAGTTATCGGCGGCTCGACATATCAAACGCACTGTGGAGTGGTGAAAACAACCAGATAACGTGTTTCTCGCATTAAATAGCTCGCATAGAGCGATCTCGATGATTCTGCATACTTCTGACAGAAGACTCACCAAGATTATCGCTGAAAATGCATATCTCAGCTGGAAAAACCACGAAATTCAAGATGTCGCCGGTTCTGCATATCAAACGCACTATGAAGTGGTCAAAACAACCAGATAACGTGTTTCCCGCATTAAATAGCTCCAAACGAGCGATCTAGATGATTCTGCATACTTCTGACTGAAGTCTCACCAAGATTATCGCAGAAAATGCATATCTCAGCTGGAAACCCCACGAAAACCAAGTTTTCGGCGGCTCGACATATCAAACGCACTGTGGAGTGGTCAAAACACCAGAAAACTTGTTTTTTCGCATTAAATAGCTCCAAACGAGCGTTCTAGATGGTTCTGCATACTTCTGACTGAAGTCTCACCAATATTATCGCAGAAAATCCATATCTCAGCTAGAAACATCAAGAAAATCAAGATGTCGCCGGTTCTGCATATCAAACGAACTGTGGAGTGGTGATAACAACCAGATAACGTGTTTCTCGCATTAAATAGCTCGAATAGAGCGATCTCGATGATTCTGCATACTTTTGACAGAAGACTCACCAAGATTATCGCAGAAAATGCATATCTCAGCTGGAAACCCCGCGAAAACCAAGATATCGCCGGTTCTGCATATCAGACGCACTATGGAGTGGTCAAAACACCAGATAACGTGTTTCTCGCATTAAATAGCTCGAAAAGAGCGATATCGATGATTCTGCATCCTTCGGACAGAAGTCTCACCAATATTATCGCAGAAAATGCACATCTCAGCTAGAAACCGCACGAAAACCAAGATATCGCCGGTTGTGCATATCAGACGCACTGTGGAGTGGTGAAAACACCAGAAAACGTGTCACTCGCATTAACTAGATCGATAAGTGCGTTCTGGATGATTCTGCACACTTCTGACAGAAGACTCACCAATATTATCGCAGAAAATAAATATCTCAGCTTGAAACCTCACGAAAATCAAGATGTCGCCGGTTCTGCATATCAAACGCACTGTGGAGTGGTGAAAACAACCAGATAACGTGTTTCTCGCATTAAATTGCTCAAAACGAGCGATCTAGATGATTCTGCATACTTCTGATTGAAGTCTCACCAATATTATCGCAGAAAATGCATATCTCAGCTTGAAACCCGACGAAAACCAAGATGTCGCCGGTTCTGCATATCAAACGCACTGTGAGATGGTGAAAACACCAGAAAACGTGTTTCTCGCCTTAAATATATCGAAAAGAGCGATTTAGATGATTCTGCATACTTCTGACAGAAGACTCACCAAGATTATCGCAGAAAATGCACATCTCAGCTAGAAACCGCACGAAAACCAAGATATCGCCGGTTGTGCATATCAGACGCACTGTGGAGTGGTGAAAACACCAGAAAACGTGTCACTCGCATTAACTAGCTCGACAAGAGCGTTCTGGATGATTCTGCACACTTCTGACAGAAGACTCACCAATATTATCGCAGAAAATGCATATCTCAGCTTGAAACCTCACGAAAATCAAGATGTCGCCGTTTCTGCATATCAAACGCACTGTGGAGTAGTGAAAACAACCAGATAACGTGTTTCTCGCATTAAATAGTTCGAATAGAGCGATTTCTGTGATTCTGCAAACTTCTCACAGAAGAATATCCAAGGGTATCGTAGAAAATGCATATCTCATCTGGAAACCCAATGAAACCGAAGATATCGCAGTTTTCGCATATCAAACGCACTGTGGAGTGCTGAAAACACCAGAAAACGAGTTTTTCGCATTAAATAACACGAAAACAGCGATTTCTGTGATCCTGCAAACTTCTCGCAGAAGAATATTCAAGATTATCGCAGAAAATGCATGTCTCAGCTGGAAACCCCACGAAAACGAAGATATCGCAGTTTCGGCATATCAACCGCACTGTGGAGTGCTGAACACACCATAAAATGTGTTTTTCGCATTCAATAGCACGAAAACTGCAATTTCGGTGATTCTGCATACTTCTCACAGAAGAATATCCAAGATGATCGCAGAAAATACATGTCTCAGCTGGAAACACCGCGAAAATCAAGATATCGCCGGGTCTGCATATCAAACGCACTGTGGAATGTTGAAAACTGCAGAAAACGTGTTTCACGCATTAAATAGCTCAAAAAGAGCGATCTAGATGATTCTGCATACTTCTGGCACAAGACTCACCAAGCTTATCGCAGAAAATGCATATTTCAGCTGGAAACACCACGAAAATCAAGATATCGCCGGTTCTGCATATCAAACGCACTGTGGAGTCGTCAATACACAAGATAACGTGTTTCTCGCATTAAATAACTCGAAAAGAGCGATATCGATGATTCTGCATACTTCTGACAGAAGTCGCACCAAGATTATCGAAGAAAATGCATACCTCAGGATGAAAACCGACGAAAACCAAGATTTCGCCATTTCTGCATATCAAACGCACTGTGGAGTGGTCAAAACACCAGATAACGTGTTTCTCGCATTAAATAGCTCGAAACGAGGCATCTCGATGATTCTGCATACTTCTGACTGAAGACTCACCAAGATTATAGCAGAAAATGCATATCTCAGCTTGAACCCCGACGAAAGCCAAGATGTCGCCGGTTCTGCATATCAAACGCAATGTGGAGTGGTGAAAACACCAGATAACGTGTTTCTCGCATTCAATAGCTCGAAAAGAGCGATCTAGATGATTCTGCATACTTCTGACTGATGTCTCACCAAGATTATCGCAGAAAATGCATATCTCAGCTTGAACCCCGACGAAAGCCAAGATGTCGCCGGTTCTGCATATCAAACGCAATGTGGAGTGGTGAAAACACCAGATAACGTGTTTCTCGCATTAAATAGCTCGAAAAGTGGCATCTCGATGATTCTGCATACTTCTGACTGAAGACTCACCAAGATTATCGCAGAAAATCCATATCTCAGCTTGATACCCGACGACAGCCAAGATGTCGCCGGTTCTGCATATCAAACGCACTGTGGAGTGGTGAAAACACCAGAAAACGTGTTTCTCGCATTAAATATCTCGAAAAGAGCGATCTAGATGATTCTGCATACTTCTGACAGAAGACTCACCAAGATTATCGCAGAAAATGCATATTTCAGCTGGAAACACCACGAAAATCAAGATATCGCCGGTTCTGCATATCAAACGCACTGTGGAGTCGTCAATACACAAGATAACGTGTTTCTCGCATTAAATAGCTCGAATCGAGCGATATCGATGATTCTGCATACTTCTGACAGAAGGCGCACCAAGATTATTGCAGAAAATGCATAGCTTAAGATGAAAACCGACGAAAACCAAGATTTCGCCATTTCTGCATATCAAACGCACTGTGGAGTGGTCAAAACACCAGATAACGTGTTTCTCGCATTGAATAGCACGAAAAGAGCGATCTCGATGATTCTGCATACTTCTGACAGAAGTCGCACCAAGATTATCGCAGAAAATGCATACCTCAGAATGAAAACCGACGAAAACCAAGATTTCGCCATTTCTGCATATCAAACGCACTGTGGAGTGGTCAAAACACCAGATAACGTGTTTCTCGCATTAAATAGCTCGAAAAGAGCGATCTCGATGATTCTGCATACTTCTGACAGAAGTCGCACCAAGATTATCGCAGAAAATGCATACCTCAGGATGAAAACCGACGAAAACCAAGATTTCGCCATTTCTGCATATCAAACGCACTGTGGAGTGGTGAAAACACCAGAAAACGTGTTACTCGCATTAACTAGCTCGAAAAGAGCGTTCTGGATGATTTTGCATACTTCTCGTAGATGAAACACAAAGATTATCGCAGAAAATGCATATTTCAGCTGGAAATCCCACGAAAACCAAGTTATCGGGGGCTCTACATATCAAACGCACTATGGAGTGGTCAAAACACCAGATAACGTGTTTCTCGCATTAAATAGCTCGAAAAGAGCGATATCGATGATTCTGCATACTTCGGACAGAAGTCTCACCAATATTATCGCAGAAAATGCATATCTCAGCTTGAAACCTCACGAAAATCAAGATGTCGCCGGTTCTGCATATCAAACGCACTGTGGAGTGGTGAAAACAACCAGATAACGTGTTTCTCGCATTAAATAGCTCAAAACGAGCGATCTAGATGATTCTGCATACTTCTGATTGAAGTCTCACCAAGATTATCGCAGAAAATGCATACCTCAGGATGAAAACCGACGAAAACCAAGATTTCGCCATTTCTGCATATCAAACGCACTGTGGAGTGGTCAAAAAACCAGGTAACGTGTTTCTCGCATTCAATAGCTCGAAAAGAGCGATATCGATGATTCTGCATACTTCGGACAGAAGGCGCACCAAGATTATTGCAGAAAATGCATACCTTAGGATGAAAACCGACGAAAACCAAGATTTCGCCATTTCTGCATATCAAACGCACTTTGGAGAGGTCAAAACACCAGATAACGTGTTTCTCGCATTAAATAGCTCGAAAAGAGCGATCTAGATGATTCTGCATACTTCTGACAGAAGACTCACCAAGATTATAGCAGAAAATGCATATTTCAGCTGGAAACCCCACGAAAACCAAGTTATCGGCGGCTCTACATATCAAACGCACTGTGGAGTTGTCAAAACACCAGAAAACTTGTTTTTTCGCATCAAATAGCTCGAATCGAGCGATCTAGATGATTCGGCATACTTCTGACTGAAGTCTCACCAATATTATCGCTGAAAATGCATATCTCAGCTAGAAACATCACGAAAATCAAGATGTCGCCGGTTCCGCATATCAAACGCACTGTGGAGTGGTGAAAACAACCAGATAACGTGTTTCTCGCATTAAATAGCTCGCATAGAGCGATCTCGATGATTCTGCATACTTCTGACAGAAGACTCACCAAGATTATCGCTGAAAATGCATATCTCAGCTGGAAAAACCACGAAATTCAAGATGTCGCCGGTTCTGCATATCAAACGCACTATGGAGTGGTCAAAACAACCAGATAACGTGTTTCCCGCATTAAATAGCTCCAAACGAGCGATCTAGATGATTCTGCATACTTCTGACTGAAGTCTCACCAAGATTATCGCAGAAAATGCATATCTCAGCTGGAAACCCCACGAAAACCAAGTTTTCGGCGGCTCGACATATCAAACGCACTGTGGAGTGGTCAAAACACCAGAAAACTTGTTTTTTCGCATTAAATAGCTCCAAACGAGCGTTCTAGATGGTTCTGCATACTTCTGACTGAAGTCTCACCAATATTATCGCAGAAAATCCATATCTCAGCTAGAAACATCAAGAAAATCAAGATGTCGCCGGTTCTGCATATCAAACGAACTGTGGAGTGGTGATAACAACCAGATAACGTGTTTCTCGCATTAAATAGCTCGAATAGAGCGATCTCGATGATTCTGCATACTTCTGACAGAAGTCGCACCAAGATTATCGCAGAAAATGCATACCTCAGAATGAAAACCGACGAAAACCAAGATTTCGCCATTTCTGCATATCAAACGCACTGTGGAGTGGTCAAAACACCAGATAACGTGTTTCTCGCATTAAATAGCTCGAAAAGAGCGATCTCGATGATTCTGCATACTTCTGACAGAAGTCGCACCAAGATTATCGCAGAAAATGCATACCTCAGGATGAAAACCGACGAAAACCAAGATTTCGCCATTTCTGCATATCAAACGCACTGTGGAGTGGTGAAAACACCAGAAAACGTGTTACTCGCATTAACTAGCTCGAAAAGAGCGTTCTGGATGATTTTGCATACTTCTCGTAGATGAAACACAAAGATTATCGCAGAAAATGCATATTTCAGCTGGAAATCCCACGAAAACCAAGTTATCGGGGGCTCTACATATCAAACGCACTATGGAGTGGTCAAAACACCAGATAACGTGTTTCTCGCATTAAATAGCTCGAAAAGAGCGATATCGATGATTCTGCATACTTCGGACAGAAGTCTCACCAATATTATCGCAGAAAATGCATATCTCAGCTTGAAACCTCACGAAAATCAAGATGTCGCCGGTTCTGCATATCAAACGCACTGTGGAGTGGTGAAAACAACCAGATAACGTGTTTCTCGCATTAAATAGCTCAAAACGAGCGATCTAGATGATTCTGCATACTTCTGATTGAAGTCTCACCAAGATTATCGCAGAAAATGCATACCTCAGGATGAAAACCGACGAAAACCAAGATTTCGCCATTTCTGCATATCAAACGCACTGTGGAGTGGTCAAAAAACCAGGTAACGTGTTTCTCGCATTCAATAGCTCGAAAAGAGCGATATCGATGATTCTGCATACTTCGGACAGAAGGCGCACCAAGATTATTGCAGAAAATGCATACCTTAGGATGAAAACCGACGAAAACCAAGATTTCGCCATTTCTGCATATCAAACGCACTTTGGAGAGGTCAAAACACCAGATAACGTGTTTCTCGCATTAAATAGCTCGAAAAGAGCGATCTAGATGATTCTGCATACTTCTGACAGAAGACTCACCAAGATTATAGCAGAAAATGCATATTTCAGCTGGAAACCCCACGAAAACCAAGTTATCGGCGGCTCTACATATCAAACGCACTGTGGAGTTGTCAAAACACCAGAAAACTTGTTTTTTCGCATCAAATAGCTCGAATCGAGCGATCTAGATGATTCGGCATACTTCTGACTGAAGTCTCACCAATATTATCGCTGAAAATGCATATCTCAGCTAGAAACATCACGAAAATCAAGATGTCGCCGGTTCCGCATATCAAACGCACTGTGGAGTGGTGAAAACAACCAGATAACGTGTTTCTCGCATTAAATAGCTCGCATAGAGCGATCTCGATGATTCTGCATACTTCTGACAGAAGACTCACCAAGATTATCGCTGAAAATGCATATCTCAGCTGGAAAAACCACGAAATTCAAGATGTCGCCGGTTCTGCATATCAAACGCACTATGGAGTGGTCAAAACAACCAGATAACGTGTTTCCCGCATTAAATAGCTCCAAACGAGCGATCTAGATGATTCTGCATACTTCTGACTGAAGTCTCACCAAGATTATCGCAGAAAATGCATATCTCAGCTGGAAACCCCACGAAAACCAAGTTTTCGGCGGCTCGACATATCAAACGCACTGTGGAGTGGTCAAAACACCAGAAAACTTGTTTTTTCGCATTAAATAGCTCCAAACGAGCGTTCTAGATGGTTCTGCATACTTCTGACTGAAGTCTCACCAATATTATCGCAGAAAATCCATATCTCAGCTAGAAACATCAAGAAAATCAAGATGTCGCCGGTTCTGCATATCAAACGAACTGTGGAGTGGTGATAACAACCAGATAACGTGTTTCTCGCATTAAATAGCTCGAATAGAGCGATCTCGATGATTCTGCATACTTCTGATTGAAGTCTCACCAAGATTATCGCAGAAAATGCATACCTCAGGATGAAAACCGACGAAAACCAAGATTTCGCCATTTCTGCATATCAAACGCACTGTGGAGTGGTCAAAAAACCAGGTAACGTGTTTCTCGCATTCAATAGCTCGAAAAGAGCGATATCGATGATTCTGCATACTTCGGACAGAAGGCGCACCAAGATTATTGCAGAAAATGCATACCTTAGGATGAAAACCGACGAAAACCAAGATTTCGCCATTTCTGCATATCAAACGCACTTTGGAGAGGTCAAAACACCAGATAACGTGTTTCTCGCATTAAATAGCTCGAAAAGAGCGATCTAGATGATTCTGCATACTTCTGACAGAAGACTCACCAAGATTATAGCAGAAAATGCATATTTCAGCTGGAAACCCCACGAAAACCAAGTTATCGGCGGCTCTACATATCAAACGCACTGTGGAGTTGTCAAAACACCAGAAAACTTGTTTTTTCGCATCAAATAGCTCGAATCGAGCGATCTAGATGATTCGGCATACTTCTGACTGAAGTCTCACCAATATTATCGCTGAAAATGCATATCTCAGCTAGAAACATCACGAAAATCAAGATGTCGCCGGTTCCGCATATCAAACGCACTGTGGAGTGGTGAAAACAACCAGATAACGTGTTTCTCGCATTAAATAGCTCGCATAGAGCGATCTCGATGATTCTGCATACTTCTGACAGAAGACTCACCAAGATTATCGCTGAAAATGCATATCTCAGCTGGAAAAACCACGAAATTCAAGATATCGCCGGTTCTGCATATCAAACGCACTATGGAGTGGTCAAAACAACCAGATAACGTGTTTCCCGCATTAAATAGCTCCAAACGAGCGATCTAGATGATTCTGCATACTTCTGACTGAAGTCTCACCAAGATTATCGCAGAAAATGCATATCTCAGCTGGAAACCCCACGAAAACTAAGTTTTCGGCGGCTCGACATATCAAACGCACTGTGGAGTGGTCAAAACACCAGAAAACTTGTTTTTTCGCATTAAATAGCTCCAAACGAGCGTTCTAGATGGTTCTGCATACTTCTGACTGAAGTCTCACCAATATTATCGCAGAAAATCCATATCTCAGCTAGAAACATCAAGAAAATCAAGATGTCGCCGGTTCTGCATATCAAACGAACTGTGGAGTGGTGATAACAACCAGATAACGTGTTTCTCGCATTAAATAGCTCGAATAGAGCGATCTCGATGATTCTGCATACTTTTGACAGAAGACTCACCAAGATTATCGCAGAAAATGCATATCTCAGCTGGAAACCCCGCGAAAACCAAGATATCGCCGGTTCTGCATATCAGACGCCCTATGGAGTGGTCAAAACACCAGATAACGTGTTTCTCGCATTAAATAGCTCGAAAAGAGCGATATCGATGATTCTGCATACTTCGGACAGAAGTCTCACCAATATTATCGCAGAAAATGCACATCTCAGCTAGAAACCGCACGAAAACCAAGATATCGCCGGTTGTGCATATCAGACGCACTGTGGAGTGGTGAAAACACCAGAAAACGTGTCACTCGCATTAACTAGCTCGATAAGTGCGTTCTGGATGATTCTGCACACTTCTGACAGAAGACTCACCAATATTATCGCAGAAAATGCATATCTCAGCATGAAACCTCACGAAAATCAAGATGTCGCCGGTTCTGCATATCAAACGCACTGTGGAGTGGTGAAAACAACCAGATAACGTGTTTCTCGCATTAAATTGCTCAAAACGAGCGATCTAGATGATTCTGCATACTGCTGATTGAAGTCTCACCAATATTATCGCAGAAAATGCATATCTCAGCTTGAAACCCGACGAAAACCAAGATGTCGCCGGTTCTGCATATCAAACGCACTGTGAGATGGTGAAAACACCAGAAAACGTGTTTCTCGCCTTAAATATATCGAAAAGAGCGATTTAGATGATTCTGCATACTTCTGACAGAAGACTCACCAAGATTATCGCAGAAAATGCACATCTCAGCTAGAAACCGCACGGAAACCAAGATATCGCCGGTTGTGCATATCAGACGCACTGTGGAGTGGTGAAAACACCAGAAAACGTGTCACTCGCATTAACTAGCTCGACAAGAGCGTTCTGGATGATTCTGCACACTTCTGACAGAAGACTCACCAATATTATCGCAGAAAATGCATATCTCAGCTTGAAACCTCAGGAAAATCAAGATGTCGCCGTTTCTGCATATCAAACGCACTGTGGAGTAGTGAAAACAACCAGATAACGTGTTTCTCGCATTAAATAGTTCGAATAGAGCGATTTCTGTGATTCTGCAAACTTCTCACAGAAGAATATCCAAGGGTATCGTAGAAAATGCATATCTCATCTGGAAACCCAATGAAACCGAAGATATCGCAGTTTTCGCATATCAAACGCACTGTGGAGTGCTGAAAACACCAGAAAACGAGTTTTTCGCATTAAATAACACGAAAACAGCGATTTCTGTGATCCTGCAAACTTCTCGCAGAAGAATATTCAAGATTATCGCAGAAAATGCATGTCTCAGCTGGAAACCCCACGAAAACGAAGATATCGCAGTTTCGGCATATCAACCGCACTGTGGAGTGCTGAACACACCATAAAATGTGTTTTTCGCATTCAATAGCACGAAAACTGCAATTTCGGTGATTCTGCATACTTCTCACAGAAGAATATCCAAGATGATCGCAGAAAATACATGTCTCAGCTGGAAACACCGCGAAAATCAAGATATCGCCGGGTCTGCATATCAAACGCACTGTGGAATGTTGAAAACTGCAGAAAACGTGTTTCTCGCATTAAATAGCTCAAAAAGAGCGATCTAGATGATTCTGCATACTTCTGGCACAAGACTCACCAAGCTTATCGCAGAAAATGCATATTTCAGATGGAAACACCACGAAAATCAAGATATCGCCGGTTCTGCATATCAAACGCACTGTGGAGTCGTCAATACACAAGATAACGTGTTTCTCGCATTAAATAACTCGAAAAGAGCGATATCGATGATTCTGCATACTTCTGACAGAAGTCGCACCAAGATTATCGAAGAAAATGCATACCTCAGGATGAAAACCGACGAAAACCAAGATTTCGCCATTTCTGCATATCAAACGCACTGTGGAGTGGTCAAAACACCAGATAACGTGTTTCTCGCATTAAATAGCTCGAAACGAGGCATCTCGATGATTCTGCATACTTCTGACTGAAGACTCACCAAGATTATAGCAGAAAATGCATATCTCAGCTTGAACCCCGACGAAAGCCAAGATGTCGCCGGTTCTGCATATCAAACGCAATGTGGAGTGGTGAAAACACCAGATAACGTGTTTCTCGCATTCAATAGCTCGAAAAGAGCGATCTAGATGATTCTGCATACTTCTGACTGATGTCTCACCAAGATTATCGCAGAAAATGCATATCTCAGCTTGAACCCCGACGAAAGCCAAGATGTCGCCGGTTCTGCATATCAAACGCAATGTGGAGTGGTGAAAACACCAGATAACGTGTTTCTCGCATTAAATAGCTCGAAAAGAGGCATCTCGATGATTCTGCATACTTCTGACTGAAGACTCACCAAGATTATCGCAGAAAATCCATATCTCAGCTTGATACCCGACGACAGCCAAGATGTCGCCGGTTCTGCATATCAAACGCACTGTGGAGTGGTGAAAACACCAGAAAACGTGTTTCTCGCATTAAATATCTCGAAAAGAGCGATCTAGATGATTCTGCATACTTCTGACAGAAGACTCACCAAGATTATCGCAGAAAATGCATATTTCAGCTGGAAACACCACGAAAATCAAGATATCGCCGGTTCTGCATATCAAACGCACTGTGGAGTCGTCAATACACAAGATAACGTGTTTCTCGCATTAAATAGCTCGAAAAGAGCGATATCGATGATTCTGCATACTTCTGACAGAAGGCGCACCAAGATTATTGCAGAAAATGCATAGCTTAAGATGAAAACCGACGAAAACCAAGATTTCGCCATTTCTGCATATCAAACGCACTGTGGAGTGGTCAAAACACCAGATAACGTGTTTCTCGCATTGAATAGCACGAAAAGAGCGATCTCGATGATTCTGCATACTTCTGACAGAAGTCGCACCAAGATTATCGCAGAAAATGCATACCTCAGAATGAAAACCGACGAAAACCAAGATTTCGCCATTTCTGCATATCAAACGCACTGTGGAGTGGTCAAAACACCAGATAACGTGTTTCTCGCATTAAATAGCTCGAAAAGAGCGATCTCGATGATTCTGCATACTTCTGACAGAAGTCGCACCAAGATTATCGCAGAAAATGCATACCTCAGGATGAAAACCGACGAAAACCAAGATTTCGCCATTTCTGCATATCAAACGCACTTTGGAGAGGTCAAAACATCGGATAACGTGTTTCTCGCATTAAATAGCTCGAAAAGAGCGATATCGATGATTCTGCATACTTCTGACAGAAGACTCACCAAGATTATAGCAGAAAATGCATATTTCAGCTGGAAACCCCACGAAAACCAAGTTATCGGCGGCTCTACATATCAAACGCACTGTGGAGTTGTCAAAACACCAGAAAACTTGTTTTTTCGCATCAAATAGCTCGAATCGAGCGATCTCGATGATTCTGCATACTTCTGACAGAAGACTCACCAAGATTATTGCTGAAAATGCATATCTCAGCTGGAAAAACCACGAAATTCAAGATGTCGCCGGTTCTGCATATCAAACGCACTATGGAGTGGTCAAATCAACCAGATAACGTGTTTCCCGCATTAAATAGCTCCAAACGAGCGTTCTAGATGGTTCTGCATACTTCTGACTGAAGTCTCACCAATATTATCGCAGAAAATCCATATCTCAGCTAGAAACATCACGAAAATCAAGATGTCGCCGGTTCTGCATATCAAACGAACTGTGGAGTGGTGATAACAACCAGATAACGTGTTTCTCGCATTAAATAGCTCGAATAGAGCGATCTCGATGATTCTGCATACTTCTGACGGAAGACTCACCAAGATTATCGCAGAAAATGCATATCTCAGCTGGAAACACCACGAAAACCAAGATATCGCCGGTTCTGCATATCAGGCGCACTGTGGAGTGGTGAAAACACCACAAAACGTGTTACTCGCATTAACTAGCTCGAAAAGAGCGTTCTGGATGATTTTGCATACTTCTCGTAGATGAAACACAAAGATTATCGCAGAAAATGCATATTTCAGCTGGAAATCCCACGAAAACCAAGTTATCGGGGGCTCTACATATCAAACGCACTATGGAGTGGTCAAAACACCAGATAACGTGTTTCTCGCATTAAATAGCTCGAAAAGAGCGATATCGATGATTCTGCATACTTCGGACAGAAGTCTCACCAATATTATCGCAGAAAATGCATATCTCAGCTTGAAACCTCACGAAAATCAAGATGTCGCCGGTTCTGCATATCAAACGCACTGTGGAGTGGTGAAAACAACCAGATAACGTGTTTCTCGCATTAAATAGCTCAAAACGAGCGATCTAGATGATTCTGCATACTTCTGATTGAAGTCTCACCAAGATTATCCCAGAAAATGCATACCTCAGGATGAAAACCGACGAAAACCAAGATTTCGCCATTTCTGCATATCAAACGCACTGTGGAGTGGTCAAAACACCAGATAACGTGTTTCTCGCATTAAATAGCTCGAAAAGAGCGATCTCGATGATTCCGCATACTTCTGACAGAAGTCGCACCAAGATTATCGCAGAAAATGCATACCTCAGGATGAAAACCGACGAAAACCAAGATTTCGCCATTTCTGCATATCAAACGCACTGTGGAGTGGTCAAAAAACCAGGTAACGTGTTTCTCGCATTAAATAGCTCGAAAAGAGCGATCTAGATGATTCTGCATACTTCTGACAGAAGACTCACCAAGATTATAGCAGAAAATGCATATTTCAGCTGGAAACCCCACGAAAACCAAGTTATCGGCGGCTCTACATATCAAACGCACTGTGGAGTTGTCAAAACACCAGAAAACTTGTTTTTTCGCATCAAATAGCTCGAATCGAGCGATCTAGATGATTCGGCATACTTCTGACTGAAGTCACACCAATATTATCGCTGAAAATGCATATCTCAGCTAGAAACATCACGAAAATCAAGATGTCGCCGGTTCCGCATATCAAACGCACTGTGGAGTGGTGAAAACAACCAGATAACGTGTTTCTCGCATTAAATAGCTCGCATAGAGCGATCTCGATGATTCTGCATACTTCTGACAAAAGACTCACCAAGATTATCGCTGAAAATGCATATCTCAGCTGGAAAAACCACGAAATTCAAGATATCGCCGGTTCTGCATATCAAACGCACTATGGAGTGGTCAAAACAACCAGATAACGTGTTTCCCGCATTAAATAGCTCCAAACGAGCGATCTAGATGATTCTGCATACTTCTGACTGAAGTCTCACCAAGATTATCGCAGAAAATGCATATCTCAGCTGGAAACCCCACGAAAACCAAGTTTTCGGCGGCTCGACATATCAAACGCACTGTGGAGTGGTCAAAACACCAGAAAACTTGTTTTTTCGCATTAAATAGCTCCAAACGAGCGTTCTAGATGGTTCTGCATACTTCTGACTGAAGTCTCACCAATATTATCGCAGAAAATCCATATCTCAGCTAGAAACATCAAGAAAATCAAGATATCGCCGGTTCTGCATATCAGGCGCACTGTGGAGTGGTGAAAACACCAGAAAACGTGTTACTCGCATTAACTAGCTCGAAAAGAGCGTTCTGGATGATTTTGCATACTTCTCGTAGATAAAACACAAAGATTATCGCAGAAAATGCATATTTCAGCTGGAAATCCCACGAAAACCAAGTTATCGGGGGCTCTACATATCAAACGCACAATGGAGTGGTCAAAACACCAGATAACGTGTTTCTCGCATTAAATAGCTCGAAAAGTGCGATATCGATGATTCTGCATACTTCGGACAGAAGTCTCACCAATATTATCGCAGAAAATGCACATCTCAGCTAGAAACCGCACGAAAACCAAGATATCGCCGGTTGTGCATATCAGACGCACTGTGGAGTGGTGAAAACACCAGAAAACGTGTCACTCGCATTAACTAGCTCGACAAGTGCGTTCTGGATGATTCTGCACACTTCTGACAGAAGACTCACCAATATTATCGCAGAAAATGCATATCTCAGCTTGAAACCTCACGAAAATCAAGATGTCGCCGGTTCTGCATATCAAACGCACTGTGGAGTGGTGAAAACAACCAGATAACGTGTTTCTCGCATTAAATTGCTCAAAACGAGCGATCTAGATGATTCTGCATACTTCTGATTGAAGTCTCACCAATATTATCGCAGAAAATGCATATCTCAGCTTGAAACCCGACGAAAACCAAGATGTCGCCGGTTCTGCATATCAAACGCACTGTGAGGTGGTGAAAACACCAGAAAACGTGTTTCTCGCCTTAAATATATCGAAAAGAGCGATTTAGATGATTCTGCATACTTCTGACAGAAGACTCACCAAGATTATCGCAGAAAATGCACATCTCAGCTAGAAACCGCACGAAAACCAAGATATCGCCGGTTGTGCATATCAGACGCTCTGTGGAGTGGTGAAAACACCAGAAAACGTGTCACTCGCATTAACTAGCTCGACAAGAGCGTTTTGGATGATTCTGCACACTTCTGACAGAAGACTCACCAATATTATCGCAGAAAATGCATATCTCAGCTTGAAACCTCACGAAAATCAAGATGTCGCCGGTTCTGCATATCAAACGCACTGTGGAGTGGTGAAAACAACCACATAACGTGTTTCTCGCATTAAATAGCTCGAAACGAGCGATCTAGATGATTCTGCATACTTCTGACTGAAGTCTCACCAATATTATCGCAGAAAATGCATATCTCAGCTAGAAACATCACGAAAATCAAGATGTCGCCGTTTCTGCATATCAAACGCACTGTGGAGTAGTGAAAACAACCAGATAACGTGTTTCTCGCATTAAATAGTTCGAATAGAGCGATTTCTGTGATTCTGCAAACTTCTCACAGAAGAATATCCAAGAGTATCGTAGAAAATGCATATCTCATCCGGAAACCCAATGAAACCGAAGATATCGCAGTTTTCGCATATCAAACGCACTGTGGAGTGCTGAAAACACCAGAAAACGAGTTTTTCGCATTAAATAACACGAAAACAGCGATTTCTGTGATCCTGCAAACTTCTCGCAGAAGAATATTCAAGATTATCGCAGAAAATGCATGTCTCAGCTGGAAACCCCACGAAAACGAAGATATCGCAGTTTCGGCATATCAAACGCACTGTGGAGTGCTGAACACACCATAAAATGTGTTTTTCGCATTCAATAGCACGAAAACTGCAATTTCGGTGATTCTGCATACTTCTCACAGAAGAATATCCAAGATGATCGCAGAAAATGCATGTCTCAGCTGGAAGCCCCACGAAAACGAAGATATCGCAGTTTCCGCATATCAAACGCATTGTGGAGTGGACAAAACACCAGATAACGTGTTTCTCGCATTAAATAGCTCGAAAAGAGCGATCTAGATGATTCTGCATACTTCTGACAGAAGACTCAGAAAGATTATCGCAGAAAATGCATATCTCAGCTAGAAACCCCACGAAAACCAAGATATCGCAGGTTCTGCATATCAGACGCACTGTGGAGTGGTGAAAACACCAGAAAACGTGTTACTCGCATTAACTAGCTCGAAAAGAGCGATATCGATGATTCTGCATACTTCTGACAGAAGACTCACAAAGATTATCGCAGAAAATGCATATCTCAGCTAGAAACCCCCCGAAAACCAAGATATCGCCGGTTCTGCATATCAGACGCACTGTGGAGTGGTGAAAACACCAGAAAACGTGTTACTCGCATTAACTAGCTCGAAACGAGCGATATCGATGATTCTGCATACTTCGGACAGAAGTCTCACCAATATTATCGCAGAAAATGCATATCTCAGCTTGAAACCTCACGAAAATCAAGATGTCGCCGGTTCTGTATATCTAACGCACTGTGGAGTGGTGAAAACAACCAGATAACGTGTATCTGGCATTAATTAGCTCGAAACGAGCGATCTAAATGATTCTGCATACTTCTGACTGAAGTATCACCAATATTATCGCAGAAAATGCGTATCTCACCTTGAAACCCGACGAAAACCAAGATGTCGCCGGTTCTGCATATCAGACGCACTGTGGAGTGGTGAAAACAACCAGATAACGTGTTTCACGCATTAAATAGCACGAGAACAGCGATTTCGGTGATTCTGCACACTTGTCACAGAAGAATCAGGACGATTATCACTGAAAATACATATCTCGGAAGGAAACACCACGAAAATCAAGATATCGCCGGTTCTGCATATCAAACGCCCTGTGGAGTGATGAAAACACCAGATAACGTGTTTCTCGCATTAAATAGCTCGAAACGAGCGATCTAGATGATTCTGCATACTTCTGACTGAAGTCTCACCAAGATTATCGCAGAAAATGCATATTTCAGCTGGAAACCCCACGAAAACCAAGTTATCGGCGGCTCTACATATCAAACGCACTGTGGAGTGGTCAAAACACCAGAAAAATTGTTTTTTCGCATTAAATAGCTCGAAACGAGCGATCTAGGTGATTCTGCGTACTTCTCATAGATGAAACACCAAGATTATCGCAGAAAATGCATATTTCAGCTGGAAACCCCACGAAAACCAAGTTATCGGCGGCTCTACATATCAAACGCACAGTGGAGTGGTCAAAACACCAGATAACGTGTATCTCGCATTAAATAGCTCGAAACGAGCGATCTAGATGATTCTGCATACTTCTGACTGAAGTCTCACCAAGATTATCGCAGAAAATACATATTTCCGCTGGAAACCCCACGAAAACCATGTTATCGGCGGCTCTACATATCAAACGCACTGTGGAGTGGTCAAAACACCAGAAAACTTGTTTTTTCGCATCAAATAGCTCCAAACGAGCGTTCTAGATGATTCTGCATACTTCTGACTGAAGTCTCACCAATATTATCGCAGAAAATCCATATCTCAGCTAGAAACATCACGAAAATCAAGATGTCGCCGAATCTGCATATCAAACGAACTGTGGAGTGGTGAAAACAACCAGATAACGTGTTTCTCGCATTAAATAGCTCGAATAGAGCGATCTCGATGATTCTGCATACTTCTGACAGAAGACTCACCTAGATTATCGCAGAAAATGCATATCTCAGCTGGAAACCCCGCGAAAACCAAGATATCGCCCGTTCTGCATATCAGACGCACTGTGGAGTGGTGAAAACACCAGAAAACGTGTTTCTCGCATCAAATAGCTCGAAAAGAGCGATATCGATGATTCTGCATCCTTCGGACAGAAGTCTCACCAATATTATCGCAGAAAATCCATATCTCAGCTAGAAACATCACGAAAATCAAGATGTCGCCGATTCTGCATATCAAACGAACTGTGGAGTGGTGAAAACAACCAGATAACGTGTTTCTCGCTTTAAATAGCTCGAATAGAGCGATCTCGATGATTCTGCATACTTCTGACAGAAGACTCACCAAGATTATCGCAGAAAATGCATATCTCAGCTGGAAACCCCGCGAAAACCAAGATATCGCCGGTTCTGCTTATCAAACGCACTGTGGAGTGGTGAAAACACCAGAAAACGTGTTTCTCGCATTAAATATCTCGAAAAGAGCGATCTCGATGATTCTGCACACTTCTGACAGAAGGCGCACCAAGATTAACGCAGAAAATGCACACCTCAGGATGAAAACCGACGAAAACCAAGATTACGCCATTTCTGCATATAAAACGCTCTGTGGAGTGGTCAAAACACCAGATAACGTGTTTCTCGCATTAAATAGCTCGAAAAGAGCGATATCGATGATTCTGCATACTTCGGACAGAAGACTCACCAAGATTATCGCAGAAAATGCATATCTCAGCTGGAAACCCCGCGAAAACCAAGATATCGCCGGTTCTGCTTATCAGACGCACTGTGGAGTGGTGAAAACACCAGAAAACGTGTTTCTCGCATTTACTAGCTCGAAAAGAGCGTTCTCGATGATTCTCCATACTTCTCATAGATGAAACACCAAGATTATCGCAGAAAATGCATACTTCAGCTGGAAACCCCGCGAAAACCAAGATATCGCCCGTTCTGCATATCAGACGCACTGTGGAGTGGTGAAAACACCAGAAAACGTGTTTCTCGCATTAAATAGCTCGAAAAGAGCGATATCGATGATTCTGCATACTTCTGACAGAAGACTCACCAAGATTAACGCAGAAAACGCATATCTCAGCTGGAAACCCCGCGAAAACCAAGATATCGCCGGTTCTGCTTATGAAACGCACTGTGGAGTGGTCAAAACACCAGGTAACGTGTTTCTCGCATTAAATAGATCGAAAAGAGCGATATCGATGATTCTGCATACTTCGGACAAGAAGTCTCACCAATATTATCGCAGAAAATGCATATCTCAGCTTGAAACCTCACGAAAATCAAGATGTCGCCGGTTCTGCATATCAAACGCACTGTGGAGTGGAGAAAACAACCAGATAACGTGTTTCTCGCATTAAATAGGTCGAAACGAGCGATCTAGATGATTCTGCATACTTCTGATTGAAGTCTCACCAATATTATCGCAGAAAATGCATATCTCAGCTTGAAACCCGGCGAAAACCAAGATGTCGCCGGTTCTGCATATCAAACGCACTGTGGGGTGGTGAAAACACCAGAAAACGTGTTTCTCGCATTAACTAGCTCGACAAGAGCGATCTAGATGATTCTGCATACTTCTGACAGAAGACTCACCAAGATTATCGCAGAAAATGCATATCTCAGCTAGAAACCCCACGAAAACCAAGATATCGCCGGTTCTGCATATCAGACGCACTGTGGAGTGGTGAAAACTCCAGAAAACGTGTTACTCGCATTAACTAGCTCGACAAGAGCGTTCTGGATGATTCTGCATACTTCTCGTAGATGAAACACAAAGATTATCGCAGAAAATGCATATTTCAGCTGGAAACCCCACGAAAACCAAGTGATCGGCGGCTCTACATATCAAACGCACTGTGGAGTGGTCAAAACACCAGATAACGTGTTTTTCGCATTAAATTGCTCGAAATGAGCGGTATCGATGATTCTGCATACTTCGGACAGAAGTCTCACCAATATTATCGCAGAAAATGCATATCTCAGCTAGAAACATCACGAAAACCAAGATATCGCCGGTTCTGCATATCAGACGCACTGTGGAGTGGTGAAAACACCAGAAAACGTGTTACTCGCATTAACTAGCTCGACAAGAGCGTTCTGGATGATTCTGCATACTTCTCGTAGATGAAACACAAAGATTATCGCAGAAAATGCATATTTCAGCTGGAAACACCACGAAAACCAAGTGATCGGCGGCTCTACATATCAAACGCACTGTGGAGTGGTCAAAACACCAGATAACGTGTTTCTCGCATTAAATAGCTCGAAAAGAGCGGTATCGATGATTCTGCATACTTCGGACAGAAGTCTCACCAATATAATCGCAGAAAATGCATATCTCAGCTTGACACCCCTCGAAAACCAAGGTATCACCTGTTCTGCATATCCAACGAACTGTGGTGTGTTGAAAACCCCAGAAAACGTGTTTCTCGCATTAAATATCTCGAAAACAGCGATATCGATGATTCTGCATACTTCGGACAGAAATCTCACCATTATTATCGCAGAAGATGCATACCTCAGGATGAAAACCGACGAAAACCAAGATGTCGCCGGTTCTGCATATCAAACGCACTGTGGAGTGGTGAAAACAACCAGATAACGTGTTTCTGGCATTAAATAGCACGAAACGAGCGATCTAGATGATTCTGCATACTTCTGACAGAAGACTCACCAAGATCACCGCACAAAATGCATATCTCAGCTAGAAACCCCACGCAAACCAAGATATCGACGGTTCTGCATATCAGACGCACTGTGGAGTGGTGAAAACACCAGAAAACGTGTTACTCGCATTAACAAGCTCGAAAAGAGCGTTCTGGATGATTATGCATACTTCTCGTAGATGAAACACAAAGATTATCGCAGAAAATGCATATTTCAGCTGGAAACCCCACGAAAACCAAGTGATCGGCGGCTCTACATATCAAGCGCACTGTGGAATGTTGAAAACACCAGAAAACTTGTTTTTTCGCATTAAATAGCTCGAAAAGAGCGATCTAGATGATTCTGCATACTTCTGTCTGAAGTCTCACCAATATTATCGCAGAAAATGCAATTCTGAGCTTGAAAACCCACGAAAACCAGGATATCGTCGGTTCTGCACATCATACGCACTGTGGAGTGGTGAAAACAACCAGATAACGTGTTTCTCGCATTAAATAGCTCGAAACGAGCGATCTGGATGATTCTGCATACTTCTGATTGAAGTCTCACCAATATTATCTCAGAAAATGCATATCTCAGCTGGAAACACCACGAAAATGAAGATATCGCCGGTTCTGCATATCAAACGCACTGTGGAGTGGTGAAAACAACCAGATAACGTGTTTCTCGCATTAGATAGCTCGAAAAGTGGAATCTCGATGATTCTGCATACTTCTGACAGAAGTCTCACCAAGATTATCGCAGAAAATGCATATCTCATCTTGAAACCCCACGAAAACCAAGATATCTCCGGTTCTGCATATCCAACGAACTGTGGTGTGGTGAAAACCCCAGAAAACGTGTTTCTCGCATTAAATAGCTCGAAAAGAGCGCTCTCGATGTTTCTGCATACTTCGGACAGAAGTCTCACCAAGATTACCGCACAAAATGCATATCTCAGCTAGAAACCTCACGAAAATCAAGATGTCGCCCGTTCTGCATATCAAACGCACTGTGGAGTGGTGAAAACAACCAGATATCGTGTTTCTCACATTAAATAGCTCGAAAAGAGCGATCCCGATGATTCTGCATACTTCTGACAGAAGTCTCACCAAGATTATCGTAGAAAATGCATATCTCAGCTTGATACCCTACGATAGCCAAGATGTCGCCGGTTCTGCATATCAAACGCACTGTGGAGTGGTGAAAACGCCAGATAACGTGTTTCTCGCATTAACTAGCTCGAAAAGAGCGATCTCGAAGATTCTGCATACTTCTGACAGAAGACTCACCAAGATAATCGCTGAAAACGCATATCTCAGCTTGAACCCCGACGAAATCCAAGATGTCGCAGGTTCTGCATATCAAACGCACTGTGGAGTGGTGAAAACACCAGTTAACGTGTTTCTCGCATTAAATAGCTCGAAAAGAGGGATCTCGATGATTCTGCATACCTCTGACAGAAGACTCACCAAGATTATCGCACAAAATGCATATCTCAGCTAGAAACCTCACGAAAATCAAGATGTCGCCCGTTCTGCATATCAAACGCACTGTGGAGTGGTGAAAACAACCAGATATCGTGTTTCTCGCATTAAATAGCTCGAAAAGAGCGATCCCGATGATTCTGCATACTTCTGACAGAAGTCTCACCAAGATTATCGTAGAAAATGCATATCTCAGCTTGATACCCTACGATAGCCAAGATGTCGCCGGTTCTGCATATCAAACGCACTGTGGAGTGGTGAAAACGCCAGATAACGTGTTTCTCGCATTAACTAGCTCGAAAAGAGCGATCTCGAAGATTCTGCATACTTCTGACAGAAGACTCACCAAGATTATCGCAGAAAATGCATATCTCAGGTTGAAACCCGACGGAAACCAAGATATCGCCGGTTCTGCATATCAAACGCACTGTGGGGTGGTGAAAACACCAGAAAACGTGTTTCTCGCATTAAATAGCTCGAGAAGAGCGATCTAGATAATTCTGCATACTTCTGACAGAAGACTCACAAAGATTATCGCAGAAAATGCATATCTCAGCTAGAAACCCCACGAAAACCAAGATATCGCCGGTTCTGCATATCAAACGCACTGTGGGGTGGTCAAAACACCAGATAACGTGTTTCTCGCATTAAATAGCTCGAAAAGAGCGATCTAGATGATTCTGCATACTTCTGACTGATGTATCACCAATATTATCGTTGAAAATGCATATCTCAGCTTGAAACCCGACGAAAACCAAGATGTCGCCGGTTGTGCATATCAAACGCACTGTGGAGTGGTCAGTACACCAGATAACGCGTTTCTCGCATTAAGTAGCTCGAAAAGAGCGATCTAGATGATTCTGCATACTTCTGACTAAAGTCTCACCAAGATTATCGCAGAATATGCATATCTCAGCAGCAATCACAACGAAAATCAAGATATCGCCGGTTCTGCATATCAGACGCACTGTGGAGTGGTGAAAACACCAGAAAACGTGTTTCTCGCATTAACTAGCTCGAAAAGAGCGTTCTGGATGATTCTGCATACTTCTCATAGATGAAACACAAAGATTATCGCAGAAAATGCATATTTCAGCTGGAAACCCCGCGAAAACCAAGTTATCGGCGGCTATACATATCAAACGCACTGTGCAGTGGTCAAAACACCAGAATACTTGTTTTTTTGCATTAAATAGCTCCAAACGAGCGATATCGATGATTCTGCATACTTCTGACTAAAGTCTCACCAAGATTATCGCAGAAAATGCATATCTCAGCTGCAATCACCACGAAAATCCAGATATCGCCGGTTCTGCATATCAAACGCACTGTGGGGTGGTGAAAACACCAGAAAACGTGTGTCTCGGATTAAATAGCTCGAAAAGAGCGATCTAGATGAATCTGCATACTTCTGACAGAAGACTCACCGAGATTATCGCAGAAAATGCATATTTCAGCTGGAAACCCCACGAAAACCAAGTTATCGGCGGCTCTACATATCAAAAGCACTGATCAGTGGTGAAAACAACCAGATAACGTGTTTCTCGCATTAAATAGCTCGAAACGAGCGATCTAGATGATTCTGCATACTTCTGATTGAAGTCTCACCAATATTATCGCAGAAACTGCATATCTCAGCTTGAAACCCGACGAAAACCAAGATGTCGCCGGTTCTGCATATCAAACGCAGTGTGGGGTGGTGAAAACACCAGAAAACGTGTTTCTCGCATTAAATAGCTCGAAACGAGCGATCTAGATGATTCTGCATACTTCTGATTGAAGTCTCACCAATATTATCGCAGAAAATGCATATCTCAGCTGGAGACCCCACGATAACCAAGATATCGCCGGTTCTGCATATCAGACGCACCGTGGGGTGGGGTTTCCAGCTGAGATATGCATTTTCTGCGATAATCTTGGTGAGTCTTCTGTCAGAAGTATGCAGAATCATCGAGATCGCTCGTTTCGAGCTATTTAATGCGAAAAAACAAGTTTTCTTGTGTTTTGACCACTCCACAGTGCGTTTGATATGTAGAGCCGCCGATAACTTGCTTTTCGTGGGGTTTCCAGCTGAAATATGCATTTTCTGCGATAATCTTTGTGTTTAATCTATGAGAAGTATGCAGAATCATCCAGAACGCTCTTTTCGAGCTAGTTAATGCGAGCAACACGTCTTCTGGTGTTTTCACCACTCCACGGTGCGTCTGATTTGCAGAACCGGCGATATCTTGGTTTTGTTGGGGTTTCCAGCTGAGATATGCATTTTCTGCGATAATCTTGGTGAGTCTTCTGTAAGAAGTATGCAGAATCATCTAGATTGCTCTTTCCGAGCTATTTAATGCGAGAAACACGTTTTCTGGTGTTTTCACCACCCCACAGTGCGTTTGATATGCAGAACCGGCGATATCTTGGTTTTCGTCGGGTTTCAAGCTCAGATATGCATTTTCTGCGATAATCTTGGTGAGACTTCTGTCCGAAGTATGCAGAATCATCGATATCGCTCTTTTCGAGCTATTTACAGCGAGAAACACGTTTTCTGGTGTTTTCACCACCCCACAGTGCGTTTCATATGCAGAACCGGCGACATCTTGGTTTTCGTCTGGTTTCAAGCTGAGATATGCAATTTCTGCGATAATATTGGTGAGACTTCATTCAGAAGTATGCAGAATCATCTAGATCGCTCTTTTCGAGCTATTTAATGCGAGAAACACGTTATCTGGTGTTTTGACCACTCCACAGTGCGTTTGATATGTAGAGCCGCCGATAACTTGGTTTTCGTGGGGTTTCCAGCTGAAATATGCATTTTCTGCGATAATCTTTGTGTTTCATCTACGAGAAGTATGCAGAAACATCCAGAACGCTCTTTTCGAGCTATTTAATGCGAGAAACATGTTATCTGGTGTTTGGACCACTCCACAGTGCGAATGATATGCAGAAATGGCGAGATCTTGGTTTTCGTCGGTTTTCATCCTGAGGTATGCATTTTCTGCGATTATCTTGGTGCGACATCTGTCAGAAGTATGCAGAATCATCGAGATCGCACTTTTCGAGCTATTTAATGCGAGAAACACGTTTTCTGGTGTTTTCACCACCCCACAGTGCGTTTGATATGCAGAACCGGCGACATCTTGGTTTTCGACTGGTTTCAAGCTGAGATATGCATTTTCTGCGATAATCTAGGTGAGTCTTCTGCCAGAAGTATGCAGAATTATCTAGACCTCTCTTTTCGAGCTATTTAATGCGAGAAACACGTTTTCTGGTTGTTTTCTCCACTCCACAGTGCGTTTGATATGCAGAACCGGCGACATCTTGATTTTCGTGAGGTTTCAAGCTGAGATATGCTTTTTCTGCGATAATATTGCTGAGTCTTCAGAAAGAAGTATGCGGAATCATCTAGATCGCTCGTTTCGAGCTATTTAATGCGAAAAAACAAGTTTTCTTGTGTTTTCAACATTCGACAGTGCGTTTGATATGCAGAACCGGCGATATCTTGATTTTCGTGTTGTTTCCAGCTGAGATATGCATTTTCTACGATAATCTAGGACAGAATCTGTCAGAGGTATGCAGAATCTTCGAGAACGCTCTTTTCGAGCTACTTAATGCGAGAAACACGTTATCTGGTTGGTTTCACCACTCCACAGTGCGTTTGATATGCAGAACCGGCGACATCTTGATTTTCGTGAGGTTTCAAGCTGAGATATGCATTTTCTCCGATAATATTTGTGAGACTTCAGTCAGAAGTATGCAGAATCATCGAGATCCCTCTTTTCGAGCTATTTAATGCGAGAAACACGTTATCTGGTGTTTTCACCACACCACAGCGAGTTTGATATGCAGAACAGGCGACAGCTTGAATTTCGTTGTGTTTCCAGGTGAGATATGCATTTTCTGCGATAAGCTTGGTGAGTCTTCTGTCAGAAGTATGCAGATTCATCTAGACCTCTCTGTTCGAGCTATTTAATGCGAGAAACACGTATTCTGGTTGTTTTCTCCACTCCACAGTGCGTTCGATATGCAGAACCGGCGACATCTTGATTTTCGTGATGTTTCAAGCGGAGATATGCATTTTCTGCGATAATATTGGTGAGACTTCAGAAAGAAGTATGCGGAATCATCTAGATCGCTCGTTTCGAGCTATTTAATGCGAAAAAACAAGTTTTCTTGTGTTTTCAACATTCGACAGTGCGTTTGATATGCAGAACCGGCGATATCTTGATTTTCGTGGTGTTTCCAGCTGAGATATGCATTTTCTACGATAATCTAGGTCAGAATCTGTCAGAAGTATGCAGAATCTTCGAGAACGCTCTTTTCGAGCTATTTAATGCGAGAAACACGTTATCTGGTTGTTTTCACCACTCCACAGTGCGTTTGATATGCAGAACAGGCGACATCTTGGATTTCGTTGTTTCTCCAGCTGAGATATGCATTTTCTGCGATAAGTTTGGTGAGTCTTCTGTCAGAAGTATGCAGAATCTTCGAGAACGCTCTTTTCGAGCTATTTAATGCGAGAAACACGTTATCTGGTGTTTTCACCGCTCCACAGTGCGTTTGCCATGCAGAACCGAAGATATCTTGGATTCGGTCGGGTTTCAAGCTGAGATATGCATTTTCTACGATAATCTTGGTGAGACCTCTGTCAGAAGTGTGCAGAATCTTCGAGAACGCTCTTTTCGAGCTACTTAATGCGAGAAACACGTTTTCTGGTGTTTTCACCACTCCACAGTACGTTTGATGTGCAGCACCGGAGATAACTTGGTTTTCGTGAGATTTCAAGCTGAGTTATGCATTTTCTGCGATAATCTTGGTGAGACTTCTGTCAGAAGTGCGCAGAATCATCTAGATCGCTCGTTTCGAGCTACTTAATGCGAGAAACACGTTATCTGATGTTTTCACCACTCTACAGTGCGTTTGATATGCAGAACCGGCGATATCTTGATTTTCATGATGTTTCCAGCTGAGATATGCATTGTCTGCGATAATCATGGTGAGCCTTCTGTCAGAAGTATGCAGAATCATCTAGATCGCTCTTTTTGAGCTATTTAATGCGAGCAACACGTTATCCGGTGTTTTCACCACTCCACAGTGCGTTTGATATGCAGAACCGCCAACATCTTGGTTTTCGTGGGGTTTCAGGCTCAGATATGCAATTTCTGCGATAATCTTGGTGAGACTACTGTCAGAAGTATGCAGAATCTTCGAGATCGCTCTTTTCGAGCTATTTAATGCGAGCAACACGTTATCCGGTGTTTTCACCACTCCACAGTGCGTTTGATATGCAGAACCGCCGACATCTTGGCTTTCGTCGGGCATCAAGCTGAGATATGCATTTTCTACGATAATCTTGGTGAGACTTCTGTCAGAAGTATGCAGAATCTTCGAGATCGCTCTTTTCGAGCTATTTAATGCGAGAGAAACGTTATCTGGTGTTTTAACCACTCCGCAGTGCGTTTGATATGCAGAACCGGCGACCTCTTGGATTTCGTCGGGGTTCAAGCTGAGATATGCATTTTCTACGATAATCTTGGTGAGACTTCTGTCAGATGTATGCAGAATCATCGGGATCGCTATTTTCGAGCTATTTAATGCGAGAAACACGTTATCTGGTGTTTTCACCACTCCGCAGTGCGTTTGATATGCAGAACCGGCGACCTCTTGGATTTCGTCGGGGTTCAAGCTGAGATATGTATTTTCTACGATAATCTTGGTGAGACTTCAGTCAGAAGTATGCAGAATCATCTAGATCGCTCTTTTCGAGCTATTTATTGCGAGAAAAACGTTATCTGGTGTTTTTACCACTCCGCAGTGCGTTTGATATGCAGAACCGGCGACATCTTGGATTTCGTCGGGGTTCAAGCTGAGATATGCATTTTCTGCGATAATATTGGTGAGACTTCAGTCAGAAGTATGCAGAATCATCTAGATCGCTCTTTTCGAGATATTTAATGCGAAAAAACAAGTTTTCTGGTGTTTTCAACATTCCACAGTGCGTTTGATATGCAGAACCGGCGACATCTTGGATTTCGTCGGGGTTCAAGCTGAGATATGCATTTTCTACGATAATCTTGGTGAGTCTTCTGTCAGAAGTATGCAGAATCTTCGAGATCGCTCTTTTCGAGCTAGTTAATGCGAGAAACACGTTCTGTGTATGTTTGCACCACTCCACAGTGCGTTTGATATGCAGAACCGGCGACATCTTGATTTTCGTGAGGTTTCAAGCTGAGATATGCATTTTCTGCGATAATGTTGGTGAGACTTCAGTCAGAAGTATGCAGAATCATCAAGATCGCTCTTTTCGAGGTATTGAATGCGAAAAAAGAAGTTTTCTGGTGTTTTCAACATTCCACAGTGCGTTTGATATGCAGAACCGGCGACATCTTGGCTGTCGTAGGGTATCAAGCTGTGATATGCATTTTCTACGATAATCTTGGCGAGACTTCTGTCAGAAGTATGCAGAATCATCGGGATCGCTCAATTCGAGCTATTTATTGCGAGAACCACGTTAACTGGTGTTTTCACCACTCCACAGTGCGTTTGATATGCAGAACCGGCGACATCTTGGATTTCGTCGGGGTTCAAGCTGAGATATGCATTTTCTACGATAATCTTGGTGAGACTGCTGTCAGAAGTATGCAGAATCATCGGGATCTCTCTTTCCGAGCTATTTAATGCGAGAAACACGTTCTCTGGTTGTTTTCACCACTCCACAGTGCGTTTGATATGCAGAACCGACGACATCTTGATTTTCGTGAGGTTTCAAGCTGAGATATGCATTTTTTGCGATAATAGTGGTGAGACTTCAGTCAGGCGTATGCAGAATCATCTAGATCGCACGTTTCGAGCTACTTAATGCGAGAAACACGTTTTCTGGTGTTTTCACCACTCCACACAACGTTTTATGTGCAGAACCGGCGACATCTTGGATTTCGTCGGGTTTCAAGCTGAGATATGCATTTTCTGCGATAATATTGGTGAGACTTCAGTCAGAAGTATGCAGAATCATCGGGATCGCTCTTTTCGAGCTATTTATTGCGAGAAACACGTTATCCGGTGTTTTCACCACACCACAGTGCGAATGATATGCAGAACCGGCGACATCTTGGATTTCGTCGGGTTTCAAGCTGAGATATGCATTTTCTACGATAATCTTAGTGAGACTTCTGTCAGAAGTATGCAGAATCATCGGGATCGCTCTTTTCGAGCTATTTAATGCGAGAAACACGTTATCTGGCGTTTTCACCACTCCACAGTGCGTTTGATATGCAGAACCGGAGACATCATGGCTGTCGTAGGGTATCAAGCTGAGTTATGCATTTTCTACGATAATCTTGGTGAGACTTCTGTCAGAAGTATGCAGAATCATCGGGATCGCTCTTTTCGAGCTATTTAATGCGAGAAACACGTTATCTGGCGTTTTCACCACTCCACAGTGCGTTTGATATGCAGAACCGTCGACATCATGGCTGTCGTAGGGTATCAAGCTGAGATATGCATTTTCTACGATAATCTTGGTGAGACTTCTGTCAGAAGTATGCAGAATCATCGGGATCGCTCTTGTCGAGCTATTTATTGCGAGAAAAACGTTATCTGGTGTTTTCACCACTCGACAGTGCGTTTGATATGCAGACCCGGCGACATCTTGGATTTCGTCGGGATTCAAGCTGAGATATGCATTTTCTACGATAATCTTGGTGAGACTTCTGTCAGAAGTATGCAGAATCATCGGGATCGCTCTTGTCGAGCTATTTATTGCGAGAATAACGTTATCTGGTTTTTTCACCACTCCACAGTGCGTTTGATATGCAGAACCGGCGACATCTTGGATTTCCTCGGGGTTTAAGCTGAGATATGTATTTTCTACGATAATCTTGGTGAGACTTCTGTCAGAAGTATGCAGAATCATCGGGATCTTTCTTTTCGAGCTATTTAATGCGAGAAACACGTTATCTGGTGTTTTCACCACTCCAAAGTGCGTATGATATGCAGAACCGACGATATCTTGGTTTTCGTGGGGTTTCAAGCTCAGATATGCAATTTCTGCGATAATCTTGGTGAGACTACTGTCAGAAGTATGCAGAATCTTCGAGATCGCTCTTTTCAAGCTATTTAATGCGAGCAACACGTTATCCGGTGTTTTCACCACTCCACAGTGCGTTTGATATGCAGAACCGCCGACATCTTGGCTTTCGTCGGGCATCAAGCTGAGATATGCATTTTCTACGATAATCTTGGTGAGACTTCTGTCAGAAGTATGCAGAATCTTCGAGATCGCTCTTTTCGAGCTATTTAATGCGAGACAAACGTTATCTGGTGTTTTCACCACTCCGCAGTGCGTTTGATATGCAGAACCGGCGACCTCTTGGATTTCGTCGGGGTTCAAGCTGAGATATGCATTTTCTACGATAATCTTGGTGAGACTTCTGTGAGATGTATTCAGAATCATCGGGATCGCTATTTTCGAGCTATTTAATGCGAGAAACAAGTTATCTGGTGTTTTCACCACTCCACCGTGCGTTTGATATGCAGAACCGACGACATCTTGATTTTCGTGAGGTTTCAAGCTGAGATATGCATTTTCTGCGATAACATTAGTGAGACTTCAGTCAGAAGTATGCAGAATCATCTAGATCGCTCTTTTCGAGATATTTAATGCGAAAAAACAAGCTTTCTAGTGTTTTCAACATTCCAAGGTGCGTTTGATATGCAGAACCGGCGACATCTTGGATTTCGTCGGGTATCAAGCTGAGATATGCATTTTCTACGATAATCTTGGTGAGTCTTCTGTCAGAAGTATGCAGAATCTTCGAGATCGCTCTTTTCGAGCTAGTTAATGCGAGAAACACGTTCTGTGTATGTTTGCACCACTCCACAGTGCGTTTGATATGCAGAACCGGCGACATCTTGATTTTCGTGAGGTTTCAAGCTGAGATATGCATTTTCTGCGATAATATTGGTGAGACTTCAGTCAGAAGTATGCAGAATCTTCGAGATCGCTCTTTTCAAGCTATTTAATGCGAGCAACACGTTATCCGGTGTTTTCACCACTCCACAGTGCGTTTGATATGCAGAACCGCCGACATCTTGGCTTTCGTCGGGCATCAAGCTGAGATATGCATTTTCTACGATAATCTTGGTGAGACTTCTGTCAGAAGTATGCAGAATCTTCGAGATCGCTCTTTTCGAGCTATTTAATGCGAGACAAACGTTATCTGGTGTTTTCACCACTCCGCAGTGCGTTTGATATGCAGAACCGGCGACCTCTTGGATTTCGTCGGGGTTCAAGCTGAGATATGCATTTTCTACGATAATCTTGGTGAGACTTCTGTGAGATGTATTCAGAATCATCGGGATCGCTATTTTCGAGCTATTTAATGCGAGAAACAAGTTATCTGGTGTTTTCACCACTCCACCGTGCGTTTGATATGCAGAACCGACGACATCTTGATTTTCGTGAGGTTTCAAGCTGAGATATGCATTTTCTGCGATAACATTAGTGAGACTTCAGTCAGAAGTATGCAGAATCATCTAGATCGCTCTTTTCGAGATATTTAATGCGAAAAAACAAGCTTTCTAGTGTTTTCAACATTCCAAGGTGCGTTTGATATGCAGAACCGGCGACATCTTGGATTTCGTCGGGTATCAAGCTGAGATATGCATTTTCTACGATAATCTTGGTGAGTCTTCTGTCAGAAGTATGCAGAATCTTCGAGATCGCTCTTTTCGAGCTAGTTAATGCGAGAAACACGTTCTGTGTATGTTTGCACCACTCCACAGTGCGTTTGATATGCAGAACCGGCGACATCTTGATTTTCGTGAGGTTTCAAGCTGAGATATGCATTTTCTGCGATAATATTGGTGAGACTTCAGTCAGAAGTATGCAGAATCTTCGAGATCGCTCTTTTCGAGCTATTTAATGCGAGACAAACGTTATCTGGTGTTTTCACCACTCCGCAGTGCGTTTGATATGCAGAACCGGCGACCTCTTGGATTTCGTAGGGGTTCAAGCTGAGATATGCATTTTCTACGATAATCTTGGTGAGACTTCTGTCAGAAGTATGCAGAACCATCGGGGTCGCTCTTTTCGAGCTATTTAATGCGAGAAACACGTTATGCGGTGTTGTCACGACTCCACAGTGCGTTTGATATGCAGAACGTGCGACATCTTGATTTTCGTGAGGTTTCAAGCTGAGATATGCATTTTCTGCGATAATCTTGGTGAGTCTTCTGTCAGAAATATGCAGGATCTTCGAGATCGCTCTGTTCGAGCTAGTTAATGCGAGAAACATGTTATCTGGTGTTTTCACCACTCCACAGTGCGTTTGATATGCAGAACCGGCGACATCTTGATTTTCGTGAGGTTTCAAGCTGAGATATGCATTTTCTGCGATAATATTGGTGAGACTACAGTCAGAAGTATGCAGAATCATCTAGATCGCTCTTTTTGAGATATTTAATGCGAAAAAACAAGTTTTCTGGTGTTTTCAACATTCCACAGTGCGTTTGATATGCAGAACCGGCGACATCTTGGCTGTCGTAGGGTATCAAGCTGAGATATGCATTTTCTACGATAATCTTGGTGAGACTTCTGCCAGAAGTATGCAGAATCAGCGGGATCGCTCTATTCGAGATATTTATTGCGAGAAACACGTTATCCGGTGTTTTCACCACTCCACAGTGCGTTTGATATGCAGACCCGGCGACATCTTGGATTTCGTCGGGTTTCAAGCTGAGATATGCGTTTTCTACGATAATCTTGGTGAGACTTCTGTCAGAAGTATGCAGAATCTTCGAGATCGCTTTTTTCAAGCAACTTAATACCAGAAACACATTATCTGGTGTTTTCACCACTCCACAGTGCGTTTGACATGCAGAACCGGAAATATCTTGGTTTCGGTCGGGTTTCAAGCTGAGATATGCATTTTCTGCGATAATCTTGGTGAGTCTTCTCTCAGAAGTATGCAGAATCATCTAGATCGCTCTTTCCGTGCTTTTTACTGCGAGAAACACGGTTTCTATTGTATTCACCACTCCACAGTACGTTTGACATGCAGAACCGGAAATATCTTGGTTTCGGTCGGGTTTCAAGCTGAGAAATGCATTTTCTACGATAATCTTGGTGAGACTTCTGTCAGAAGTATGCAGAATCATCGGGATCGCTCTTTTCGAGCTATTTAATGCGAGAAACACGTTATCTGGCGTTTTCACCACTCCACAGTGCGTTTGATATGCAGAACCGTCGACATCATGGCTGTCGTAGGGTATCAAGCTGAGATATGCATTTTCTACGATAATCTTGGTGAGACTTCTGTCAGAAGTATGCAGAATCTTCGAGAACGCTCTTTTCGAGCTACTTAAAGCGAGAAACACGTTATCTGGTTGTTTTCACCACTCCACAGTGCGTTTGATATGCAGAACCGGCGTCATCTAGATTTTCGTGAGGTTTCAAGGTGAGATATGCATTTTTTGCGATAATAGTGGTGAGACTTCAGTCAGAGGTATGCAGAATCATCTTGATCGCACGTTTCGAGATACTTAATGCGAGAAACACGTTTTCTGGTGTTTTCACCACTCCACAGAACGTTTTATGTGCAGAACCGGCGACATCTTGGATTTCGTCGGGTTTCAAGCTGAGATATGCATTTTCTGCGATAATATTGGTGAGACTTCAGTCAGAGGTATGCAGAATCCTCTTGATCGCACGTTTCGAGATACTTAATGCGAGAAACACGTTTTCTGGTGTTTTCACCACTCCACAGAACGTTTTATGTGCAGAACCGGCGACATCTTGGATTTCGTCGGGTTTCAAGCTGAGATATGCATTTTCTGCGATAATATTGGTGAGACTTCAGTCAGAAGTATGCAGAATCATCTAGATCGCTCTTTTCGAGATATTTAATGCGAAAAAACAAGTTTTCTGGTGTTTTCAACATTCCACAGTGCGTTTGATATGCAGAACCGGCGACATCTTGGATTTCGTCGGGTATCAAGCTGAGATATGCATTTTCTACGATAATCTTGGTGAGTCTTCTGTCAGAAGTATGCAGAATCTTCGAGATCGCACTTTTCGAGCTAGTTAATGCGAGAAACACGTTCTGTGTATGTTTGCACCACTCCACAGTGCGTTTGATATGCAGAACCGGCGACATCTTGATTTTCGTGAGGTTTCAAGCTGAGATATGCATTTTCTGCGATAATATTGGTGAGACTTCAGTCAGAAGTATGCAGAATCATCAAGATCGCTCTTTTCGAGCTATTTAATGCGAAAAAACAAGTTTTCTGGTGTTTTCAACATTCCACAGTGCGTTTGATATGCAGAACCGGCGACATCTTGGATTTCGTCGGGTATCAAGCTGAGATATGCATTTTCTACGATAATCTTGGTGAGTCTTCTGTCAGAAGTATGCAGAATCTTCGAGATCGCTCTTTTCGAGCTAGTTAATGCGAGAAACACGTTCTATGTATGTTTGCACCACTCCACAGTGCGTTTGATATGCAGAACCGGCGACATCTTGATTTTCGTGAGGTTTCAAGCTGAGATATGCATTTTCTGCGATAATATTGGTGAGACTTCAGTCAGAAGTATGCAGAATCATCAAGATCGCTCTTTTCGAGCTATTTAATGCGAGAAACACGTTATCTGGTGTTTTCACCACTCCGCAGTGCGTTTGATATGCAGAACCGGCGAAATCTTGGATTTCGTCGGGGTTCAAGCTGAGATATGCATTTTCTACGATAATCTTGGTGAGACTTCTGTCAGAAGTATGCAGAATCATCGGGATCGCTCTTTTCGAGCTATTTAATGCGCGAAACACGTTATCTGGCGTTTTCACCACTCCACAGTGCGTTTGATATGCAGAACCGGCGACATCTTGGATTTCGTCGGGGTTCAAGCTGAGATATGCATTTTCTACGATAATCTTGGTGAGACTTCTGTCAGAAGTATGCAGAATCATCGGGATCTCTCTTTTCGAGCTATTTAATGCGATAAACACGTTATCTGGTGTTTTCACCACTCCGCAGTGCGTTTGATATGCAGAACCGGCGAAATCTTGGATTTCGTCGGGGTTCAAGCTGAGATATGCATTTTCTACGATAATCTTGGTGAGACTTCTGTCAGAAGTATGCAGAATCATCGGGATCGCTCTTTTCGAGCTATTTAATGCGCGAAACACGTTATCTGGCGTTTTCACCACTCCACAGTGCGTTTGATATGCAGAACCGGCGACATCTTGGCTGTCGCTGGGTATCAAGCTGAGATATGCATTTTCTACGATAATCTTGGTGAGACTTCTGTCAGAAGTATGCAGAATCATCGGGATCGCTCTATTCGAGCTATTTATTGCGAGAAACACGTTATCCGGTGTTTTCACCACACCACAGTGCGTATGATATGCAGAACCGGCGACATCTTGGATTTCGTCGGGTTTCAAGCTGAGATATGCATTTTCTACGATAATCTTGGTGAGACTTCTGTCAGAAGTATGCAGAATCATCGGGATCGCTCTTTTCGAGGTATTTAATGCGAGAAACACGTTATCTGGCGTTTTCACCACTCCACAGTGCGTTTGATATGCAGAACCGGCGACATCATGGCTGTCGTAGGGTATCAAGCTGAGATATGCATTTTCTACGATAATCTTGGTGAGACTTCTGTCAGAAGTATGCAGAATCATCGGGATCGCTCTTTTCGAGCTATTTAATGCGAGAAACACGTTATCCGGTGTTTTCACCACTCCACAGTGCGTTAGATATCCAGAACCGGCGACATCTTGGATTTCGTCGGGTTTCAAGCTGAGATATGCATTTTCTACGATAATCTTGGTGAGACTTCTGTCAGAAGTATGCAGAATCTTCGAAATCGCTCTTTTCGAGCTATTTAATGCGAAAAAATAAGTTTTCTGGTGTTTTCAACATTCCACAGAGCGTTTGATATGCAGAAACGGCGATATCTTGATTTTCGTGGTGTTTCCAGCTGAGATATGCATTTTCTGCGATAATGTAGGTGAGTCTTCCGCCAGAAGTATGCAGAATCATCTAGATCGCTCTTTTCGAGATATTTGATGCGAGAAACACGTAATCTGGTTGTTTTCACCACTCCACAGTGCGTTTGATATGCAGAACCGGCGACATCTAGATTTTCGTGAGGTTTCAAGCTGAGACATGCATTTTTTGCGATAATCTTGGTGAGACTTCTGTCAGAAGTATGCAGAATCATCGAGATCGCTCTTTTCGAGCTATTTAATGCGAGAAACACGTTATCCGGTGTTTTCACCACTCCACAGTGCGTTTGATATGCAGAAACGGCGACACCTTGGCTTTCGTCGGGTATCAAGCTGAGATATGCATTTTCTACGATAATCTTGGTGAGACTTCTGTCAGAAGTATGCATAATCATCGGGATCGCTCTTTTCGAGCTATTTAATGCGAAAAAAAAGTTTTCTGGTGTTTTCACCACTCCACAGTGCGTTTGATATGCAGAACCGGCGATATCTTGATTTTCGTGGTGTTTCCAGCTGAGATATGCATTTTCTGCGATAATCTTGGTGAGTCTTCTGTCAGAAGTATGCAGAATCATCTAGATCGCTCTTTTCGAGCTATTTAATGCGAAAAAACAAGTTTTCTGGTGTTTTCAACATTCCACAGTGCGTTTGATATGCAGAACCGGCGACATCTTGGCTGTCGTAGGGTATCAAGCTGAGATATGCCTTTTCTACGATAATCTTGGTGAGACTTCTGTCACAAGTATGCAGATTCATCGGGATCGCTCTTTTCGAGCTATTTAATGCGAGAAACATGTTATCTGGCGTTTTCACCACTACACAGTGCGTTTGATATGCAGAACCGGCGACATCTTGGCTGTCGTAGGGTATCAAGCTGAGATATGCATTTTCTACGATAATCTTGGTGAGACCTCTGTCAGAGGTATGCAGAATCTTCGAAATCGCTCTTTTCGAGCTATTTAATGCGAAAAAATAAGTTTTCTGTTGTTTTCAACATTCCACAGTGCGTTTGATATGCAGAAACGGCGATATCTTGATTTTCGTGGTGTTTCCAGCTGAGATATGCATTTTCTGCGATAATCTAGGTGAGTCTTCTGCCAGAAGTATGCAGAATCATCTAGATCGCTCTTTTCGAGCTATTTGATGCGACAAACACGTTATCTGGTTGTTTTCACCACTCCACAGTGCGTTTGATATGCAGAACCGGCGACATCTTGATTTTCGTGAGGTTTCAAGCTGAGACATGCATTTTCTGCGATAATCTTGGTGAGACTTCAGTCAGAAGTATGCGGAATCATCTATATCGCTCTTTTCGAGCTATTTAATGCGAAAAAACAAGTTTTCTGGTGTTTTCAACATTCCACAGTGCGTTTGATATGCCGAAGCGGCGATATCTTGATCTTCGTGGTGTTTCCAGCTGAGATATACATTTTCAGCGATAATCTTGGTGAGTCTTCTGTCAGAAGTATGCAGAATCATCGGGATCGCTCTTTTCGAGATATTTAATGCGAGAAACACGTTATCCGGTGTTTTCACCACTCCACAGTGCGTTTGATATGCCGAACCGGCGATATCTTGATTTCCGTGGTGGTTCCAGCTGAGATATGCATTTTCTGCGATAATCTAGGTGAGTCTTCTGCCAGAAGTATGCAGAATCATCTAGATCGCTCTTTTCGAGCTATTTAATGCGAGAAACACGTTATCTGGTTGTTTTCACCTACTCCACAGTGCGTTTGATATGCAGAACCGGCGACATCTTGATTTTCGTGAGGTTTCAAGCTGAGACATGCATTTTCTGCGATAATCTTGGTGAGACATCAGTCAGAAGTATGCAGAATCATCTATATCGCTCTTTTCGAGCTATTAAATGCGAAAAAACAAGTTTTCTGGTCTTTTCAACATTCCACAGAGCGTTTGATATGCAGAACGGGCGACATCTTGATTTTCGTGAGGTTTCAAGCTGAGATATGCATTTTCTGCTATAATCCAGGTGAGACTTCAGTCGGAAGTATACAGAATCATCTAGATCGCTCTTTTCGAGCTATTTAATGCGAGAAACACGTTATGCGGTGTTGTCACGACTCCACAGTGCGTTTGATATGCAGAACGTGCGACATCTTGATTTTCGTGAGGTTTCAAGCTGAGATATGCATTTTCTGCGATAATCTTGGTGAGTCTTCTGTCAGAAATATGCAGGATCTTCGAGATCGCTCTGTTCGAGCTAGTTAATGCGAGAAACATGTTATCTGGTGTTTTCACCACTCCACAGTGCGTTTGATATGCAGAACCGGCGACATCTTGATTTTCGTGAGGTTTCAAGCTGAGATATGCATTTTCTGCGATAATATTGGTGAGACTACAGTCAGAAGTATGCAGAATCATCTAGATCGCTCTTTTTGAGATATTTAATGCGAAAAAACAAGTTTTCTGGTGTTTTCAACATTCCACAGTGCGTTTGATATGCAGAACCGGCGACATCTTGGCTGTCGTAGGGTATCAAGCTGAGATATGCATTTTCTACGATAATCTTGGTGAGACTTCTGCCAGAAGTATGCAGAATCAGCGGGATCGCTCTATTCGAGATATTTATTGCGAGAAACACGTTATCCGGTGTTTTCACCACTCCACAGTGCGTTTGATATGCAGACCCGGCGACATCTTGGATTTCGTCGGGTTTCAAGCTGAGATATGCGTTTTCTACGATAATCTTGGTGAGACTTCTGTCAGAAGTATGCAGAATCTTCGAGATCGCTTTTTTCAAGCAACTTAATACCAGAAACACATTATCTGGTGTTTTCACCACTCCACAGTGCGATTGACATGCAGAACCGGAAATATCTTGGTTTCGGTCGGGTTTCAAGCTGAGATATGCATTTTCTGCGATAATCTTGGTGAGTCTTCTCTCAGAAGTATGCAGAATCATCTAGATCGCTCTTTCCGTGCTTTTTACTGCGAGAAACACGGTTTCTATTGTATTCACCACTCCACAGTACGTTTGACATGCAGAACCGGAAATATCTTGGTTTCGCTCGGGTTTCAAGCTGAGAAATGCATTTTCTACGATAATCTTGGTGAGACTTCTGTCAGAAGTATGCAGAATCATCGGGATCGCTCTTTTCGAGCTATTTAATGCGAGAAACACGTTATCTGGCGTTTTCACCACTCCACAGTGCGTTTGATATGCAGAACCGTCGACATCATGGCTGTCGTAGGGTATCAAGCTGAGATATGCATTTTCTACGATAATCTTGGTGAGACTTCTGTCAGAAGTATGCAGAATCTTCGAGAACGCTCTTTTCGAGCTACTTAAAGCGAGAAACACGTTATCTGGTTGTTTTCACCACTCCACAGTGCGTTTGATATGCAGAACCGGCGTCATCTAGATTTTCGTGAGGTTTCAAGGTGAGATATGCATTTTTTGCGATAATAGTGGTGAGACTTCAGTCAGAGGTATGCAGAATCATCTTGATCGCACGTTTCGAGATACTTAATGCGAGAAACACGTTTTCTGGTGTTTTCACCACTCCACAGAACGTTTTATGTGCAGAACCGGCGACATCTTGGATTTCGTCGGGTTTCAAGCTGAGATATGCATTTTCTGCGATAATATTGGTGAGACTTCAGTCAGAGGTATGCAGAATCATCTTGATCGCACGTTTCGAGATACTTAATGCGAGAAACACGTTTTCTGGTGTTTTCACCACTCCACAGAACGTTTTATGTGCAGAACCGGCGACATCTTGGATTTCGTCGGGTTTCAAGCTGAGATATGCATTTTCTGCGATAATCTTGGTGAGACTTCTGTCAGAAGTATGCAGAATCATCGGGATCGCTCTTTTCGAGCTATTTAATGCGCGAAACACGTTATCTGGCGTTTTCACCACTCCACAGTGCGTTTGATATGCAGAACCGGCGACATCTTGGATTTCGTCGGGGTTCAAGCTGAGATATGCATTTTCTACGATAATCTTGGTGAGACTTCTGTCAGAAGTATGCAGAATCATCGGGATCTCTCTTTTCGAGCTATTTAATGCGAGAAACACGTTATCTGGTGTTTTCACCACTCCGCAGTGCGTTTGATATGCAGATCCGGCGAAATCTTGGATTTCGTCGGGGTTCAAGCTGAGATATGCATTTTCTACGATAATCTTGGTGAGACTTCTGTCAGAAGTATGCAGAATCATCGGGATCGCTCTTTTCGAGCTATTTAATGCGCGAAACACGTTATCTGGCGTTTTCACCACTCCACAGTGCGTTTGATATGCAGAACCGGCGACATCTTGGCTGTCGCTGGGTATCAAGCTGAGATATGCATTTTCTACGATAATCTTGGTGAGACTTCTGTCAGAAGTATGCAGAATCATCTAGATCGCTCTTTCCGTGCTTTTTACTGCGAGAAACACGGTTTCTATTGTATTCACCACTCCACAGTACGTTTGACATGCAGAACCGGAAATATCTTGGTTTCGGTCGGGTTTCAAGCTGAGAAATGCATTTTCTACGATAATCTTGGTGAGACTTCTGTCAGAAGTATGCAGAATCATCGGGATCGCTCTTTTCGAGCTATTTAATGCGAGAAACACGTTATCTGGTGTTTTCAACATTCCACAGTGCGTTTGATATGCAGAACCGGCGACATCTTGGATTTCGTCGGGTATCAAGCTGAGATATGCATTCTCTACGATAATCTTGGTGAGTCTTCTGTCAGAAGTATGCAGAATCTTCGAGATCGCTCTTTTCGAGCTAGTTAATGCGAGAAACACGTTCTGTGTATGTTTGCACCACTCCACAGTGCGTTTGATATGCAGAACCGGCGACATCTTGATTTTCGTGAGGTTTCAAGCTGAGATATGCATTTTCTGCGATAATATTGGTGAGACTTCAGTCAGAAGTATGCAGAATCATCAAGACCGCTCTTTTCGAGCTATTTAATGCGAGAAACACGTTATCTGGTGTTTTCACCACTCCGCAGTGCGTTTGATATGCAGAACCGGCGAAATCTTGGATTTCGTCGGGGTTCAAGCTGAGATATGCATTTTCTACGATAATCTTGGTGAGACTTCTGTCAGAAGTATGCAGAATCATCGGGATCGCTCTTTTCGAGCTATTTAATGCGCGAAACACGTTATCTGGCGTTTTCACCACTCCACAGTGCGTTTGATATGCAGAACCGGCGACATCTTGGATTTCGTCGGGGTTCAAGCTGAGATATGCATTTTCTACGATAATCTTGGTGAGACTTCTGTCAGAAGTATGCAGAATCATCGGGATCTCTCTTTTCGAGCTATTTAATGCGAGAAACACGTTATCTGGTGTTTTCACCACTCCGCAGTGCGTTTGATATGCAGATCCGGCGAAATCTTGGATTTCGTCGGGGTTCAAGCTGAGATATGCATTTTCTACGATAATCTTGGTGAGACTTCTGTCAGAAGTATGCAGAATCATCGGGATCGCTCTTTTCGAGCTATTTAATGCGCGAAACACGTTATCTCGCGTTTTCACCACTCCACAGTGCGTTTGATATGCAGAACCGGCGACATCTTGGCTGTCGCTGGGTATCAAGCTGAGATATGCATTTTCTACGATAATCTTGGTGAGACTTCTGTCAGAAGTATGCAGAATCATCGGGATCGCTCTATTCGAGCTATTTATTGCGAGAAACACGTTATCCGGTGTTTTCACCACACCACAGTGCGTATGATATGCAGAAGCGGCGACATCTTGGATTTCGTCGGGTTTCAAGCTGAGATATGCATTTTCTACGATAATCTTGGTGAGACTTCTGTCAGAAGTATGCAGAATCATCGGGATCGCTCTTTTCGAGGTATTTAATGCGAGAAACACGTTATCTGGCGTTTTCACCACTCCACAGTGCGTTTGATATGCAGAACCGGCGACATCATGGCTGTCGTAGGGTATCAAGCTGAGATATGCATTTTCTACGATAATCTTGGTGAGACTTCTGTCAGAAGTATGCAGAATCATCGGGATCGCTCTTTTCGAGCTATTTAATGCGAGAAACACGTTATCCGGTGTTTTCACCACTCCACAGTGCGTTAGATATGCAGAACCGGCGACATCTTGGATTTCGTCGGGTTTCAAGCTGAGATATGCATTTTCTACGATAATCTTGGTGAGACTTCTGTCAGAAGTATGCAGAATCTTCGAAATCGCTCTTTTCGAGCTATTTAATGCGAAAAAATAAGTTTTCTGGTGTTTTCAACATTCCACAGAGCGTTTGATATGCAGAAACGGCGATATCTTGATTTTCGTGGTGTTTCCAGCTGAGATATGCATTTTCTGCGATAATGTAGGTGAGTCTTCCGCCAGAAGTATGCAGAATCATCTAGATCGCTCTTTTCGAGATATTTGATGCGAGAAACACGTAATCTGGTTGTTTTCACCACTCCACAGTGCGTTTGATATGCAGAACCGGCGACATCTAGATTTTCGTGAGGTTTCAAGCTGAGACATGCATTTTTTGCGATAATCTTGGTGAGACTTCTGTGAGATGTATTCAGAATCATCGGGATCGCTATTTTCGAGCTATTTAATGCGAGAAACAAGTTATCTGGTGTTCTCACCACTCCACCGTGCGTTTGATATGCATAACCGACGACATCTTGATTTTCGTGAGGTTTCAAGCTGAGATATGCATTTTCTGCGATAACATTAGTGAGACTTCAGTCAGAAGTATGCAGAATCATCTAGATCGCTCTTTTCGAGATATTTAATGCGAAAAAACAAGCTTTCTAGTGTTTTCAACATTCCAAGGTGCGTTTGATATGCAGAACCGGCGACATCTTGGATTTCGTCGGGTATCAAGCTGAGATATGCATTTTCTACGATAATCTTGGTGAGTCTTCTGTCAGAAGTATGCAGAATCTTCGAGATCGCTCTTTTCGAGCTAGTTAATGCGAGAAACACGTTCTGTGTATGTTTGCACCACTCCACAGTGCGTTTGATATGCAGAACCGGCGACATCTTGATTTTCGTGAGGTTTCAAGCTGAGATATGCATTTTCTGCGATAATATTGGTGAGACTTCAGTCAGAAGTATGCAGAATCTTCGAGATCGCTCTTTTCGAGCTATTTAATGCGAGAAACACGTTATGCGGTGTTGTCACGACTCCACAGTGCGTTTGATATGCAGAACGTGCGACATCTTGATTTTCGTGAGGTTTCAAGCTGAGATATGCATTTTCTGCGATAATCTTGGTGAGTCTTCTGTCAGAAATATGCAGGATCTTCGAGATCGCTCTGTTCGAGCTAGTTAATGCGAGAAACATGTTATCTGGTGTTTTCACCACTCCACAGTGCGTTTGATATGCAGAACCGGCGACATCTTGATTTTCGTGAGGTTTCAAGCTGAGATATGCATTTTCTGCGATAATATTGGTGAGACTACAGTCAGAAGTATGCAGAATCATCTAGATCGCTCTTTTTGAGATATTTAATGCGAAAAAACAAGTTTTCTGGTGTTTTCAACATTCCACAGTGCGTTTGATATGCAGAACCGGCGACATCTTGGCTGTCGTAGGGTATCAAGCTGAGATATGCATTTTCTACGATAATCTTGGTGAGACTTCTGTCAGAAGTATGCAGAATCTTCGAGAACGCTCTTTTCGAGCTACTTAAAGCGAGAAACACGTTATCTGGTTGTTTTCACCACTCCACAGTGCGTTTGATATGCAGAACCGGCGTCATCTAGATTTTCGTGAGGTTTCAAGGTGAGATATGCATTTTTTGCGATAATAGTGGTGAGACTTCAGTCAGAGGTATGCAGAATCATCTTGATCGCACGTTTCGAGATACTTAATGCGAGAAACACGTTTTCTGGTGTTTTCACCACTCCACAGAACGTTTTATGTGCAGAACCGGCGACATCTTGGATTTCGTCGGGTTTCAAGCTGAGATATGCATTTTCTGCGGTAATATTGGTGAGACTTCAGTCAGAGGTATGCAGAATCATCTTGATCGCACGTTTCGAGATACTTAATACCAGAAACACATTATCTTGTGTTTTCACCACTCCACAGTGCGTTTGACATGCAGAACCGGAAATATCTTGGTTTCGGTCGGGTTTCAAGCTGAGATATGCATTTTCTGCGATAATCTTGGTGAGTCTTCTCTCAGAAGTATGCAGAATCATCTAGATCGCTCTTTCCGTGCTTTTTACTGCGAGAAACACGGTTTCTATTGTATTCACCACTCCACAGTACGTTTGACATGCAGAACCGGAAATATCTTGGTTTCGGTCGGGTTTCAAGCTGAGAAATGCATTTTCTACGATAATCTTGGTGAGACTTCTGTCAGAAGTATGCAGAATCATCGGGATCGCTCTTTTCGAGCTATTTAATGCGAGAAACACGTTATCTGGCGTTTTCACCACGCCACAGTGCGTTTGATATGCAGAACCGTCGACATCATGGCTGTCGTAGGGTATCAAGCTGAGATATGCATTTTCTACGATAATCTTGGTGAGACTTCTGTCAGAAGTATGCAGAATCTTCGAGAACGCTCTTTTCGAGCTACTTAAAGCGAGAAACACGTTATCTGGTTGTTTTCACCACTCCACAGTGCGTTTGATATGCAGAACCGGCGTCATCTAGATTTTCGTGAGGTTTCAAGGTGAGATATGCATTTTTTGCGATAATAGTGGTGAGACTTCAGTCAGAGGTATGCAGAATCATCTTGATCGCACGTTTCGAGATACTTAATGCGAGAAACACGTTTTCTGGTGTTTTCACCACTCCACAGAACGTTTTATGTGCAGAACCGGCGACATCTTGGATTTCGTCGGGTTTCAAGCTGAGATATGCATTTTCTGCGGTAATATTGGTGAGACTTCAGTCAGAGGTATGCAGAATCATCTTGATCGCACGTTTCGAGATACTTAATGCGAGAAACACGTTTTCTGGTGTTTTCACCACTCCACAGAACGTTTTATGTGCAGAACCGGCGACATCTTGGATTTCGTCGGGTTTCAAGCTGAGATATGCATTTTCTGCGATAATATTGGTGAGACTTCAGTCAGAAGTATGCAGAATCATCTATATCGCTCTTTTCGAGCTATTAAATGCGAAAAAACAAGTTTTCTGGTCTTTTCAACATTCCACAGAGCGTTTGATATGCAGAACGGGCGACATCTTGATTTTCGTGAGGTTTCAAGCTGAGATATGCATTTTCTGCTATAATCCAGGTGAGACTTCAGTCGGAAGTATACAGAATCATCTAGATCGCTCTTTTCGAGCTATTTAATGCGAAAAAACAAGTTTTCTGGTGATTTCAACATTCCACAGTGCGTTTGATATGCAGAACCGGCGACATCTTGGCTGTCGTTGGGTATCAAGCTGAGATATGCATTTTCTACGATAATCTTGGTGAGACTTCTGTCAGAAGTATGCAGAATCATCGGGATCGCTCTATTCGAGCTATTTATTGCGAGAAACACGTTATCCGGTGTTTTCACCACTCCACAGTGCGTTTGATATGCAGAACCGGCGAAATCTTGGCTGTCGTAGGGTATCAAGCTGAGATATGCATTTTCTACGATAATCTTGGTGAGACCTCTGTCAGAGGTATACAGAATCTTCGAAATCGCTCTTTTCGAGCTATTTAATGCGAAAAAATAAGTTTTCTGGTGTTTTCAACATTCCACAGTGCGTTTGATATGCCGAAGCGGCGATATCTTGATCTTCGTGGTGTTTCCAGCTGAAATATGCATTTTCAGCGATAATCTTGGTGAGTCTTCTGTCAGAAGTATGCAGAATCATCGGGATCGCTCTATTCGAGCTATTTATTGCGAGAAACACGTTATCCGGTGTTTTCACCACTCCACAGTGCGTTTGATATGCAGAACCGGCGACATCTTGATTTTCGTGAGGTTTCAAGCTGAGACATGCATTTTCTGCGATAATCTTGGTGAGACTTTCGTCAGAAGTATGCGGAATCATCTATATCGCTCTTTTCGAGCTATTTAATGCGAAAAAACAAGTTTTCTGGTCTTTTCAACATTCCACAGAGCGTTTGATATGCAGAACGGGCGACATCTTGATTTTCGTGGTGTTTCCAGCTGAGATATGCATTTTCTGCGATAATCTTGGTGAGACTTCAGTCAGAAGTATGCAGAATCATCTATATCGCTCTTTTCAAGCTATTTAATGCGAAAAAACAAGTTTTCTGGTGTTTTCAACAATCCACAGTGCGTTTGATATGCCGAAGCGGCGATATCTTGATCTTCGTGGTGTTTCCAGCTGAAATATGCATTTTCAGCGATAATCTTGGTGAGTCTTCTGTCAGAAGTATGCAGAATCATCGGGATCGCTCTATTCGAGCTATTTATTGCGAGAAACACGTTATCCGGTGTTTTCACCACTCCACAGTGCGTTTGATATGCAGAACCGGCGACATCTTGGCTGTCGTAGGGTATCAAGCTGAGATATGCATTTTCTACGATAATCTAGGTGAGACCTCTGTCAGAGGTATGCAGAATCTTCGAAATCGCTCTTTTCGAGCTATTTGATGCGAAAAAATAAGTTTTCTGTTGTTTTCAACATTCCACAGTGCGTTTGATATGCAGAAACGGCGATATCTTGATTTTCGTGGGGTTTCCAGCTGAGATATGCATTTTCTGCGATAATCTATGTGAGTCTTCTGCCAGAAGTATGCAGAATCATCTAGATCGCTCTTTTCGAGCTATTTAATGCGAGAAACACGTTATCTGGTTGTTTTCACCACTCCACAGTGCGTTTGATATGCAGAACCGGCGACATCTTGATTTTCGTGAGGTTTCAAGCTGAGACATGCATTTTCTGCGATAATCTTGGTGAGACTTCAGTCAGAAGTATGCGGAATCATCTATATCGCTCTTTTCGAGCTATTTAATGCGAAAAAACAAGTTTTCTGGTGTTTTCAACATTCCACAGTGCGTATGATATGCCGAAGCGGCGATATCTTGATCTTCGTGGTGTTTCCAGCTGAGATATACATTTTCAGCGATAATCTTGGTGAGTCTTCTGTCAGAAGTATGCAGAATCATCGGGATCGATCTTTTCGAGATATTTAATGCGAGAAACACGTTATCCGGTGTTTTCACCACTCCACAGTGCGTTTGATATGCCGAACCGGCGATATCTTGATTTTCGTGGTGTTTCCAGCTGAGATATGCATTTTCTGCGATAATCTGGGTAAGTCTTCTGTCAGAAGTATGCAGAATCTTCCAGATCGCTCTGTTCGAGCTACTTAATGCGAGAAACAAGTTATCCGGTGTTTTCACCACTCCACAGTGCGTTTGATATGCAGAACCGGCGACATCTTGATTTTCGTGAGGTTTCAAGCTGAGACATGCATTTTCTGCGATAATCTTGGTGAGACTTCAGTCAGAAGTATGCAGAATCATCTATATCGCTCTTTTCGAGCTACTTAATGCGAAAAAATAAGTTTTCTGGTGTTTTCAACATTCCACAGTGCGTTTGATATGCAGAACGGGCGACATCTTGATTTACGTGAGGTTTCAAGCTGAGATATGCATTTTCTGCGATAATCCAGGTGAGACTTCAGTCAGAAGTATGCAGAATCATCTAGATCGCTCTTTTCGAGCTATTTAATGCGAAAAAACAAGTTTTCTAGTGATTTCAACATTCCACAGTGGGTTTGATATGCAGAACCGGCGACATCTTGGCTGTCGTTGGGTATCAAGCTGAGATGTGCATTTTCTACGATAATCTTGGTGAGACTTCTGTCAGAAGTATGCAGAATCATCGGGATCGCTCTATTCGAGCTATTTATTGCGAGAAACACGTTATCCGGTGTTTTCACCACTCCACAGTGCGTTTGATATGCAGAACCGGCGAAATCTTGGCTGTCGTAGGGTATCAAGCTGAGATATGCATTTTCTACGATAATCTTGGTGAGACCTCTGTCAGAGGTATACAGAATCTTCGAAATCGCTCTTTTCGAGCTATTTAATGCGAAAAAATAAGTTTTCTGGTGTTTTCAACATTCCACAGTGCGTTTGATATGCAGAAACGGCGATATCTTGATTTTCGTGGTGTTTCCAGCTGAGATATGCATTTTCTGCGATAATCTTGGTGTGACTTCAGTCAGAAGAATGCAGAATCATCTATATCGCTCTTTTCGAGCTATTTAATGCGAAAAAACAAGTTTTCTGGTGTTTTCAACATTCCACAGTGCGTGTGATATGCCGAAGCGGCGATATCTTGTTCTTCGTGGTGTTTCCAGCTGAGATATGCATTTTCAGCGATAATCTTGGTGAGTCTTCTGTCAGAAGTATGCAGAATCATCGGGATCGCTCTTTTCGAGCTATTTAATGCGAGAAACATGTTATCCGGTGTTTTCACCACTCCACAGTGCGTTTGATATGCAGAACGGGCGACATCTTGATTTTCGTGAGGTTTCAAGCTGAGACATGCATTTTCTGCGATAATCTTGGTGAGACTTCTGTCAGAAGTATGCAGAATCATCGGGATCGCTCTATTCGAGCTATTTATTGCGAGAAACACGTTATCCGGTGTTTTCACCACTCCACAGTGCGTTTGATATGCAGAACGGGCGACATCTTGATTTTCGTGAGGTTTCAAGCTGAGACATGCATTTTCTGCGATAATCTTGGTGAGACTTCTGTCAGAAGTATGCAGAATCATCGGGATCGCTCTATTCGAGCTATTTATTGCGAGAAACACGTTATCCGGTGTTTTCACCACTCCACAGTGCGTTTGATATGCAGAACGGGCGACATCTTGATTTTCGTGAGGTTTCAAGCTGAGACATGCATTTTCTGCGATAATCTTGGTGAGACTTCTGTCAGAAGTATGCAGAATCATCGGGATCGCTCTATTCGAGCTATTTATTGCGAGAAACACGTTATCCGGTGTTTTCACCACTCCACAGTGCGTTTGATATGCAGAACCGGCGAAATCTTGGCTGTCGTAGGGTATCAAGCTGAGATATGCATTTTCTACGATAATCTTGGTGAGACCTCTGTCAGAGGTATACAGAATCTTCGAAATCGCTCTTTTCGAGCTACTTAATGCGAAAAAACAAGTTTTCTGGTGATTTCAACATCCCACAGTGCGTTTGATATGCAGAACCGACGACATCTTGGCTGTCGTTGGGTATCAAGCTGAGATATGCATTTTCTACGATAATCTTGGTGAGACTTCTGTCAGAAGTATGCAGAATCATCGGGATCGCTCTTTTCGAGCTATTTAATGCGAGAAACACGTTATCCGGTGTTTTCACCACTCCACAGTGCATTTGATATGCTGAACCGGCGATATCTTGATTTTCGTGGTGTTTCCAGCTGAGATATGCATTTTCTGCGATAATCCAGGTGAGACTTCAGTCAGAAGTATGCAGAATCATCTAGATCGCTCTTTTCGAGCTATTTAATGCGAAAAAACAAGTTTTCTAGTGATTTCAACATTCCACAGTGGGTTTGATATGCAGAACCGGCGACATCTTGGCTGTCGTTGGGTATCAAGCTGAGATATGCATTTTCTACGATAATCTTGGTGAGACTTCTGTCAGAAGTATGCAGAATCATCGGGATCGCTCTATTCGAGCTATTTATTGCGAGAAACACGTTATCCGGTGTTTTCACCACTCCACAGTGCGTTTGATATGCAGAACCGGCGAAATCTTGGCTGTCGTAGGGTATCAAGCTGAGATATGCATTTTCTACGATAATCTTGGTGAGACCTCTGTCAGAGGTATACAGAATCTTCGAAATCGCTCTTTTCGAGCTATTTAATGCGAAAAAATAAGTTTTCTGGTGTTTTCAACATTCCACAGTGCGTTTGATATGCAGAAACGGCGATATCTTGATTTTCGTGGTGTTTCCAGCTGAGATATGCATTTTCTGCGATAATCTTGGTGAGACTTCAGTCAGAAGAATGCAGAATCATCTATATCGCTCTTTTCGAGCTATTTAATGCGAAAAAACAAGTTTTCTGGTGTTTTCAACATTCCACAGTGCGTGTGATATGCCGAAGCGGCGATATCTTGATCTTCGTGGTGTTTCCAGCTGAGATATGCATTTTCAGCGATAATCTTGGTGAGTCTTCTGTCAGAAGTATGCAGAATCATCGGGATCGCTCTTTTCGAGCTATTTAATGCGAGAAACATGTTATCCGGTGTTTTCACCACTCCACAGTGCGTTTGATATGCAGAACGGGCGACATCTTGATTTTCGTGAGGTTTCAAGCTGAGACATGCATTTTCTGCGATAATCTTGGTGAGACTTCTGTCAGAAGTATGCAGAATCATCGGGATCGCTCTATTCGAGCTATTTATTGCGAGAAACACGTTATCCGGTGTTTTCACCACTCCACAGTGCGTTTGATATGCAGAACGGGCGACATCTTGATTTTCGTGAGGTTTCAAGCTGAGACATGCATTTTCTGCGATAATCTTGGTGAGACTTCTGTCAGAAGTATGCAGAATCATCGGGATCGCTCTATTCGAGCTATTTATTGCGAGAAACACGTTATCCGGTGTTTTCACCACTCCACAGTGCGTTTGATATGCAGAACCGGCGAAATCTTGGCTGTCGTAGGGTATCAAGCTGAGATATGCATTTTCTACGATAATCTTGGTGAGACCTCTGTCAGAGGTATACAGAATCTTCGAAATCGCTCTTTTCGAGCTACTTAATGCGAAAAAACAAGTTTTCTGGTGATTTCAACATCCCACAGTGCGTTTGATATGCAGAACCGACGACATCTTGGCTGTCGTTGGGTATCAAGCTGAGATATGCATTTTCTACGATAATCTTGGTGAGACTTCTGTCAGAAGTATGCAGAATCATCGGGATCGCTCTTTTCGAGCTATTTAATGCGAGAAACACGTTATCCGGTGTTTTCACCACTCCACAGTGCATTTGATATGCTGAACCGGCGATATCTTGATTTTCGTGGTGTTTCCAGCTGAGATATGCATTTTCTGCGATAATCTGGGTAAGTCTTCTGTCAGAAGTATGCAGAATCTTCGAGAACGCTCTGTTCGAGCTACTTAATGCGAGAAACACGTTATCTGGTGTTTTTACCACTCCACAGTGCGTTTGATGTGCAGACCCGGCGACATCTTGGCTTTCGTCGGGTATCAAGCTGAGATATGCATTTTCTACGATAATCTTGGGGAGACTTCTGTCAGAAGTATGCAGAATCATCGGGATCGCTCTTTTCGAGCTACTTAATGCGAGAAACACGTTTTCTGGTGTATTCACCACTCCACAGTACGTTTGACATGCAGAAACGGAGATATCTTGGTTTCGGTCGGGTTTCAAGCTGAGATATGGATTTTCTGCGATAATCTTGGTGAGTCTTCTGTCAGAAGTATGCAGAATCATCGGGATCGCTCTTTTCGAGCTATTTAATGCGAGAAACATGTTATCCGGTGTTTTCACCACTCCACAGTGCGTTTGATATGCAGAACGGGCGACATCTTGATTTTCGGGTGGTTTCAAGCTGAGACATGCATTTTCTACGATAATCTTGGTGAGACTTCAGTCAGAAGTATGCAGAATCATCTATATCGCTCTTTTCGAGCTATTTAATGCGAAAAAACAAGTTTTCTGGTGTTTTCAACATTCCACAGTGCGTTTGATATGCCGAAGCGGCGATATCTTGATCTTCGTGGTGTTTCCAGCTGAGATATGCATTTTCAGCGATAATCTTGGTGAGTCTTCTGTCAGAAGTATGCAGAATCATCGGGATCGCTCTTTTCGAGCTATTTAATGCGAGAAACATGTTATCCGGTGTTTTCACCACTCCACAGTGCATTTGATATGCAGAACGGGCGACATCTTGATTTTCGTGAGGTTTCAAGCTGAGACATGCCTTTTCTGCGATAATCTTGGTGAGACTTCTGTCAGAAGTATGCAGAATCATCGGGATCGCTCTATTCGAGCTATTTATTGCGAGAAACACGTTATCCGGAGTTTTCACCACTCCACAGTGCGTTTGATATGCAGAACCGGCGAAATCTTGGCTGTCGTAGGGTATCAAGCTGAGATATGCATTTTCTACGATAATCTTGGTGAGACCTCTGTCAGAGGTATACAGAATCTTCGAAATCGCTCTTTTCGAGCTATTTAATGCGAAAAAATAAGTTTTCTGGTGTTTTCAACATTCCACAGTGCGTTTGATATGCAGAAACGGCGATATCTTGATTTTCGTGGTGTTTCCAGCTGAGATATGCATTTTCTGCGATAATCTTGGTGAGACTTCAGTCAGAAGTATGCAGAATCATCTATATCGCTCTTTTCGAGCTATTTAATGCGAAAAAACAAGTTTTCTGGTGTTTTCAACATTCTACAGTGCGTTTGATATGCCGAAGCGGCGATATCTTGATCTTCGTGGTGTTTCCAGCTGAGATATGCATTTTCAGCGATAATCTTGGTGAGTCTTCTGTCAGAAGTATGCAGAATCATCGGGATCGCTCTTTTCGAGCTATTTAATGCGAGAAACATGTTATCCGGTGTTTTCACCACTCCACAGTGCGTTTGATATGCAGAACCGGCGAAAACTTGGCTGTCGTAGGGTATCAAGCTGAGATATGCATTTTCTACGATAATCTTGGTGAGACCCCTGTCAGAGGTATACAGAATCTTCGAAATCGCTCTTTTCGAGCTATTTAATGCGAAAAAATAAGTTTTCTGGTGTTTTCAACATTCCACAGTGCGTTTGATATGCAGAAACGGCGATATCTTGATTTTCGTGGTGTTTCCAGCTGAGATATGCATTTTCTGCGATAATCTTGGTGAGACTTCAGTCAGAAGTATGCAGAATCATCTATATCGCTCTTTTCGAGCTATTTAATGCGAAAAAACAAGTTTTCTGGTGTTTTCAACATTCCACAGTGCGTGTGATATGCCGAAGCGGCGATATCTTGATCTTCGTGGTGTTTCCAGCTGAGATATGCATTTTCAGCGATAATCTTGGTGAGTCTTCTGTCAGAAGTATGCAGAATCATCGGGATCGCTCTTTTCGAGCTATTTAATGCGAGAAACATGTTATCCGGTGTTTTCACCACTCCACAGTGCGTTTGATATGCAGAACGGGCGACATCTTGATTTTCGTGAGGTTTCAAGCTGAGACATGCATTTTCTGCGATAATCTTGTAGAGACTTCTGTCAGAAGTATGCAGAATCATCGGGATCGCTCTATTCGAGCTATTTATTTCGAGAAACACGTTATCCGGTGTTTTCACCACTCCACAGTGCGTTTGATATGCAGAACCGGCGAAATCTTGGCTGTCGTAGGGTATCAAGCTGAGATATGCATTTTCTACGATAATCTTGGTGAGACTTCTGTCAGAAGTATGCAGAATCATCGGGATCGCTCTATTCGAGCTATTTATTTCGAGAAACACGTTATCCGGTGTTTTCACCACTCCACAGTGCGTTTGATATGCAGAACCGGCGAAATCTTGGCTGTCGTAGGGTATCAAGCTGAGATATGCATTTTCTACGATAATCTTGGTGAGACCTCTGTCAGAGGTATACAGAATCTTCGAAATCGGTCTTTTCGAGCTACTTAATGCGAAAAAATAAGTTTTCTGGTGTTTTCAACATTCCACAGTGCGTTTTATATGCAGAAACGGCGATATCTTGATTTTCGTGGTGTTTCCAGCTGAGATATGCATTTTCTGCGATAATCCAGGTGAGACTTCAGTCAGAAGTATGCAGAATCTTCTAGATCGCTCTTTTCGAGCTATTTAATGCGAAAAAACAAGTTTTCTGGTGATTTCAACATCCCACAGTGCGTTTGATATGCAGAACCGGCGACATCTTGGCTGTCGTTGGGTATCAAGCTGAGATATGCATTTTCTACGATAATCTTGGTGAGACTTCTGTCAGAAGTATGCAGAATCATCGGGATCGCTCTTTTCGAGCTATTTAATGCGAGAAACACGTTATCCGGTGTTTTCACCACTCCACAGTGCATTTGATATGCTGAACCGGCGATATCTTGATTTTCGTGGTGTTTCCAGCTGAGATATGCATTTTCTGCGATAATCTGGGTAAGTCTTCTGTCAGAAGTATGCAGAATCTTCGAGATCGCTCTGTTCGAGCTACTTATTGCGAGAAACACGTTATCCGGTGTTTTCACCACTCCACAGTGCGTTTGATATGCAGAACCGGCGAAATCTTGGCTGTCGTAGGGTATCAAGCTGAGATATGCATTTTCTACGATAATCTTGGTGAGACCTCTGTCAGAGGTATACAGAATCTTCGAAATCGCTCTTTTCGAGCTATTTAATGCGAAAAAATAAGTTTTCTGGTGTTTTCAACATTCCACAGTGCGTTTGATATGCAGAAACGGCGATATCTTGATTTTCGTGATGTTTCCAGCTGAGATATGCATTTTCTGCGATAATCTTGGTGAGACTTCAGTCAGAAGTATGCAGAATCATCTATATCGCTCTTTTCGAGCTATTTAATGCGAAAAAACAAGTTTTCTGGTGTTTTCAACATTCCACAGTGCGTTTGATATGCCGAAGCGGCGATATCTTGATCTTCGTGGTGTTTCCAGCTGAGATATGCATTTTCAGCGATAATCTTGGTGAGACTTCAGTCAGAAGTATGCAGAATCATCTATATCGCTCTTTTCGAGCTATTTAATGCGAAAAAACAAGTTTTCTGGTGTTTTCAACATTCCACAGTGCGTTTGATATGCCGAAGCGGCGATATCTTGATCTTCGTGGTGTTTCCAGCTGAGATATGCATTTTCAGCGATAATCTTGGTGAGACTTCTGTCAGAAGTATGCAGAATCATCGGGATCGCTCTTTTCGAGCTAGTTAATGCGAGAAACACGTTATCTGGTGTTTTCATCACTCCACAGTGCGGTTGATATGCAGAACCGGCGACATCTTGGTTTTCGACGGGTTTCAAGCTGAGATATGCATTTTCTGCGATAATATTGGTGAGACTTCAGTCAAAACTATGCAGAATCATCTAGATCGTTCGTTTCGAGTTATTTAATGCGAGAAAACAAGTTTTCTGGTGTTTTGACCACACCACAGTACGTTTGACATGCAGAAACGGAGATATCTTGGTTTCGGTCGGGTTTCATGCTGAGATATGCATTTTCTGCGATAATCTGGGTAAGTCTTCTGTCAGAAGTATGCAGAATCTTCGAGATCGCTCTGTTCGAGCTACTTAATGCGAGAAACACGTTATCTGGTGTTTTCACCACTCCACATTGCGTTTGATATGCAGAACCGGCGATATCTTGGTTTTCGTGGTGTTTCAATCTGAGATATGCATTTTCTGCGATAATCTTGGTGAGACTTCTGTCCGAAGTATGCTGTATCATCGAGATCGCTCTTTTCGAGCTAGTTAGTGCGAGGAACACGTTATCTGGTGTTTTCACCACTCCACAGTGCGAATGATATGCAGAAGAGTACATATCTTGGTTTTCGTGGGGTTTCAAGTTGAGATATGCATTTTCTGCGATAATCTTGTTGAAACTTCTGTCCGAAGTATGCAGAATCATCGGGATCGCTCGTTTCGAGCTATTTAATGCGAGAAACACGTCATCTGGTGTTTTCACCACTCCACAGTGCGTTGGATATGCAGAACCGGAGATATCTTGGTTTTCGTGGGGTTTCAAGCTGAGATATGCATTTCCTGCGATAATCTTGGTGAGACTTCTGTCCGAAGTATGCTGAATCATCGGGATCGCTCTTTTCGAGATATTTAATGCGAGAAACACGTTCTCTGGTTGTTTTCACCACTCCACAGTGCGTTTGATATGCAGAACATGCGATATCTTGATTTTCGTGGTGTTTCCAGCTGAGATATGCATTTTCTGCGATAGTCTTGGTGGGTCTTTTTTCAGAAGTATGCAGAATCATCTAGATCGCTCTTTTCGAGCTACTTAATGCCCGAAACACGTTTTCTGGTGTTTTCACCACTCCACAGTACGTTTGACATGCAGAACCGGAGATATCTTGGTATCGGTCGGGTTTCAAGCTGAGATATGCATTTTCTACGATAATCCTGGTGAGACTTCTGTCAGACGTATGCAGAATCTTCGAGATCGCTCTTTTCGAGCTACTTAATGCACGAAACACGTATTCTGGTGTTTTCACCACTCCACAGTACGTCTGACATGCAGAACCGGAGATATCTTGGTTTCGGTCGGGTTTCAAACTGAGATATGCATTTTCTACGATAATCCTGGTGAGACTTCTGTCAGAAGTATGCAGAATCATCGAGAACGCTCTTTTGGAGCTATTTAATGCGAGAAACAGGTTTTCTGGGGTTTTCACCACTCCACAGTTCGTTGGATATGCAGAACCGGAGATATCTTGGTTTTCGTGGGGTTTCAAGCTGAGATATGCATTTTTGGCGATAATCTTGGTGAGACTTCTGTCCGAAGTATGCTGAAACATCGAGATCGCTCTTTTCGAGCTAGATAATGCGAGAAAAACCTTATCCGGTGTTTTCACCACTCCACAGTGCGTTTGATATGCACAACCAGCGATATCTTGGCTTTCGTGGGGTTTCAAGCTGAGATATGCATTTTCTGCGATAATCTTGGTGAGACTTCTGTTAGAAGTATGCAGAATCATCGAGATCGCACTTTTCGAGCTACTTAATGCGAGAAACACGTTATCTGGTGTTTTCCCCACTCCACAGTTGGTTTGATATGCAGAACCGGCGATATTTTGGTTTTCGTCGGGTTTCAAGCTGAGATATGCATTTTCTACGATAATATTGGTGAGACTTCTGTCAGAAGTATGCAGGATCTTCGAGAACGCTCTTTTCGAGCTATTTAATGCGAGAAACACGATATCTGCTGTTTTCACCACTCCACAGTGCGTTTGATATGCAGAACCAGCGATATCTTGGCTTTCGTGAGGTTTCAAGCTGAGATATGCATTTTTTACGGTAATCTTGGTGAGACTTCTGTCCGAAGTATGAGGAAACATCGAGATTGCTCTATTCGAGCTATTTATTGCGAGAAACACGTTTTCAGGGTGTTTTCACCACTCCACAGTGCGTTTGATATGTAGAACAGGCGATATCTTCATTTTCGTGGTGTTTCCAGCTGAGATATGCATTTTCTGCGATAATCTTGGTGAGACTTCTGTCAGAAGTATGCAGGATCTTCGAGAACGCTCTTTTCGAGCTATTTAATGCGAGAAACACGATATCTGCTGTTTTCACGACTCCACAGTGCGTTTGATATGCAGTACCAGCGATATCTTCGTTTTCGGGGGGTTTCAAGCTGAGATATGCATTCCTTACGATAATCTTGGTGAGACTTCTGTCCGAAGTATGCATAATCATCGAGATCGCACTATTCGAGCTATTTAATGCGAGAAACACGTTCTCTGGTTGTTTTCACCACTCCACAGTGCGTTTGATATGCAGAACCGGCAACATCTTGATTTTCGTGAGGTTTCGAGCTGAGATATGCATTTTCTGCGATAATATTGGTGAGACTTCAGTCAGAAGTATGCAGAATCATCTAGATCGCTCTTTTCGAGCTACTTCATGCGAGAAAAACGTTATCCGGTGTTTTCACCACTCCACAGTGCGTTTGATATGCAGAACCAGCGATATCTTGGCGTTCGTGGGGTTTCAAGCTGAGATATGCATTTTTTACGATAATCTTGTTGAGACTTCTGTCCGAAGTATGAAGAATCATCGAGATCGCTCTATTCGAGCTATTTAATGCGAGAAACACGTTTTCTGGGGATTTCACCACTCCACAGTGCGTTTGATATGCTGAACACAGCGATATCTTGGTTTTCGTGGGGTTTCAAGCTGAGATATGCATTTTTTACGATAATTTTGGTGAGAGTTCTGTCCGAAGTTTGCAGAAGCATCGAGATCGCTCGTTTCGAGCTATTTAGTGCGAGAAACACGTTATCTGATGTTTTCACCACTCCACAGTGCGTTGGATATGCAGAACCGCAGATATTTTGGTTGTCGTCGGGTTTCAAGCTGAGATATGCATTTTCTACGATAAGCTTGGTGAAACATCTGTCCGAAGTATGCAGAAACGTCGACAGCGCTCTTTTCGAGCTATTTAATTCGAGAAACAGGTTTTCTGGGGTTTTCACCACTCCACAGTTCGTTGGATATGCAGAACCGGAGATATCTTGGTTTTCGTGGTGTTTCCAGCTGAGATATGCATTTTCTGCGAAAATCTTGGTGGGTCTTTTGTCAGAAGTATGCAGAATCATCTAGATCGCTCTTTTCGAGCTACTTAATGCTCGAAACACGCTTTCTGGTGTTTTCACCACTCCACAGTGCGTTTGATATGCAGAACCAGCGATATCTTGGCTTTCGTGGGGTTTCAAGCTGAGATATGCATTTTTTACGGTAATCTTGGTGAGACTTCTGTCCGAAGTATGAAGAAACATCGAGATCGCTCTATTCGAGCTATTTATTGCGAGAAACAGGTTTTCTGGGGTTTTCAGCACTCCAGAGTTCGTTGGATATGCAGAACCGGAGATATCTTGGTTTTCGTGGTGTTTCCAGCTGAGATATGCATTTTCTGCGATAATCTTGGTGGGTCTTCTGTCAGAAGTATGCAGGATCTTCGAGAACGCTCTTTTCGAGCTACTTATTGCGACAAACACGTTATCTGGTGTTTTCAGCACTCCACAGTGCGTTTGATATGCAGAACCAGCGATATCTTGGCTTTCGTGAGGTTTCAAGCTGAGATATGCATTTTTTACGGTAATCTTGGTGAGACTTCTGTCCGAAGTATGAGGAAACATCGAGATTGCTCTATTCGAGCTATTTATTGCGAGAAACACGTTATCCGGTGTTTTCACCACTCCACAGTGCGTTTGATATGCAGAACCGGCGAAATCTTGGCTGTCGTAGGGTATCAAGCTGAGATATGCATTTTCTACGATAATCTTGGTGAGACCTCTGTCAGAGGTATACAGAATCTTCGAAATCGCTCTTTTCGAGCTATTTAATGCGAAAAAATAAGTTTTCTGGTGTTTTCAACATTCCACAGTGCGTTTGATATGCAGAAACGGCGATATCTTGATTTTCGTGATGTTTCCAGCTGAGATATGCATTTTCTGCGATAATCTTGGTGAGACTTCAGTCAGAAGTATGCAGAATCATCTATATCGCTCTTTTCGAGCTATTTAATGCGAAAAAACAAGTTTTCTGGTGTTTTCAACATTCCACAGTGCGTTTGATATGCCGAAGCGGCGATATCTTGATCTTCGTGGTGTTTCCAGCTGAGATATGCATTTTCAGCGATAATCTTGGTGAGTCTTCTGTCAGAAGTATGCAGAATCATCGGGATCGCTCTTTTCGAGCTATTTAATGCGAGAAACATGTTATCCGGTGTTTTCACCACTCCACAGTGCGTTTGATATGCAGAACGGGCGACATCTTGATTTTCGTGAGGTTTCAAGCTGAGACATGCATTTTCTGCGATAATCTTGGTGAGACTTCTGTCAGAAGTATGCAGAATCATCGGGATCGCTCTATTCGAGCTATTTATTGCGAGAAACACGTTATCCGGTGTTTTCACCACTCCACAGTGCGTTTGATATGCAGAACCGGCGAAATCTTGGCTGTCGTAGGGTATCAAGCTGAGATATGCATTTTCTACGATAATCTTGATGAGACCTCTGTCAGAGGTATACAGAATCTTCGAAATCGCTCATTTCGAGCTACTTAATGCGAAAAAATAAGTTTTCTGGTGTTTTCAACATTCCACAGTGCGTTTTATATGCAGAAACGGCGATATCTTGATTTTCGTGGTGTTTCCAGCTGAGATATGCATTTTCTGCGATAATCCAGGTGAGACTTCAGTCAGAAGTATGCAGAATCTTCTAGATGGCTCTTTTCGAGCTATTTAATGCGAAAAAACAAGTTTTTTGGTGATTTCAACATCCCACAGTGCGTTTGATATGCAGAACCGGCGACATCTTGGCTGCCGTTGGGTATCAAGCTGAGATATGCATTTTCTACGATAATCTTGGTGAGACTTCTGTCAGAAGTATGCAGAATCATCGGGATCGCTCTTTTCGAGCTATTTAATGCGAGAAACACGTTATCCGGTGTTTTCACCACTCCACAGTGCATTTGATATGCTGAACCGGCGATATCTTGATTTTCGTGGTGTTTCCAGCTGAGATATGCATTTTCTGCGATAATCTGGGTAAGTCTTCTGTCAGAAGTATGCAGAATCTTCGAGATCGCTCTGTTCGAGCTACTTAATGCGAGAAACACGTTATCTGGTGTTTTTACCACTCCACAGTGCGTTTGATGTGCAGACCCGGCGACATCTTGGCTTTCGTCGGGTATCAAGCTGAGATATGCATTTTCTACGATAATCTTGGGGAGACTTCTGTCAGAAGTATGCAGAATCATCGGGATCGCTCTTTTCGAGCTACTTAATGCGAGAAACACGTTTTCTGGTGTATTCACCACTCCACAGTACGTTTGACATGCAGAAACGGAGATATCTTGGTTTCGGTCGGGTTTCAAGCTGAGATATGGATTTTCTGCGATAATATTGGTGAGACTTCAGTCAGAAGTATGCAGAATCATCTAGATCGCTCGTTTCGAGCTATTTAATGCGAAAAAACAAGTTTTCTGGTGTTTTGACCACTCCACAGTGCGTTTGATATGTAGAGCCGCCGATAACTTGGTTTACGAGGGGTTTCGAGCTGAAATATGCATTTTCTGCGATAATCTTTGTGAGTCTTCTGTCAGAAGTAATCAGAATCGTCGAGATCGCTCTATTCGAGCTAGTTAATGCGAGAAACACGTTATCTGGTGTTTTCATCACTCCACAGTGCGGTTGATATGCAGAACCGGCGACATCTTGGTTTTCGACGGGTTTCAAGCTGAGATATGCATTTTCTGCGATAATATTGGTGAGACTTCAGTCAAAAGTATGCAGAATCATCTAGATCGTTCGGTTCGAGTTATTTAATGCGAGAAAACAAGTTTTCTGGTGTTTTGACCACACCACAGTACGTTTGACATGCAGAAACGGAGATATCTTGGTTTCGGTCGGGTTTCATGCTGAGATATGCATTTTCTGCGATAATCTGGGTAAGTCTTCTGTCAGAAGTATGCAGAATCTTCGAGATCGCTCTGTTCGAGCTACTTAATGCGAGAAACACGTTATCTGGTGTTTTCACCACTCCACAGTTCGTTTGATATGCAGAACCGGCGATATCTTGGTTTTCGTGGTGTTTCAATCTGAGATATGCATTTTCTGCGATAATCTTGGTGAGACTTCTGTCCGAAGTATGCTGTATCATCGAGATCGCTCTTTTCGAGCTAGTTAGTGCGAGGAACACGTTATCTGGTGTTTTCACCACTCCACAGTGCGATTGATATGCAGAAGAGTACATATCTTGGTTTTCGTGGGGTTTCAAGTTGAGATATGCATTTTCTGCGATAATCTTGTTGAAACTTCTGTCCGAAGTATGCAGAATCATCGGGATCGCTCGTTTCGAGCTATTTAATGCGAGAAACACGTTATCTGGTGTTTTCACCACTCCACAGTGCGTTGGATATGCAGAACCGGAGATATCTTGGTTTTCGTGGGGTTTCAAGCTGAGATATGCATTTCCTGCGATAATCTTGGTGAGACTTCTGTCCGAAGTATGCTGAATCATCGGGATCGCTCTTTTCGAGATATTTAATGCGAGAAACACGTTCTCTGGTTGTTTTCACCACTCCACAGTGCGTTTGATATGCAGAACAGGCGATATCTTGATTTTCGTGGTGTTTCCAGCTGAGATATGCATTTTCTGCGATAATCTTGGTGGGTCTTTTTTCAGAAGTATGCAGAATCATCTAGATCGCTCTTTTCGAGCTACTTAATGCCCGAAACACGTTTTCTGGTGTTTTCACCACTCCACAGTACGTTTGACATGCAGAACCGGAGATATCTTGGTATCGGTCGGGTTTCAAGCTGAGATATGCATTTTCTACGATAATCCTGGTGAGACTTCTGTCAGACGTATGCAGAATCTTCGAGATCGCTCTTTTCGAGCTACTTAATGCACGAAACACGTTTTCTGGTGTTTTCACCACTCCACAGTACGTCTGACATGCAGAACCGGAGATATCTTGGTTTCGGTCGGGTTTCAAACTGAGATATGCATTTTCTACGATAATCCTGGTGAGACTTCTGTCAGAAGTATGCAGAATCATCGAGAACGCTCTTTTGGAGCTATTTAATGCGAGAAACAGGTTTTCTGGGGTTTTCACCACTCCACAGTTCGTTGGATATGCAGAACCGGAGATATCTTGGTTTTCGTGGGGTTTCAAGCTGAGATATGCATTTTCTGCGATAATCTTGGTGAGACTTCTGTCCGAAGTATGCTGAAACATCGAGATCGCTCTTTTCGAGCTAGTTAATGCGAGAAAAACCTTATCCGGTGTTTTCACCACTCCACAGTGCGTTTGATATGCACAACCAGCGATATCTTGGCTTTCGTGGGGTTTCAAGCTGAGATATGCATTTTTTACGGTAATCTTGGTGAGACTTCTGTCCGAAGTATGAGGAAACATCGAAATTGCTCTATTCGAGCTATTTATTGCGAGAAACACGTTTTCAGGGTGTTTTCACCACTCCACAGTGCGTTTGATATGTAGAACAGGCGATATCTTCATTTTCGTGGTGTTTCCAGCTGAGATATGCATTTTCTGCGATAATCTTGGTGAGACTTCTGTCAGAAGTATGCAGGATCTTCGAGAACGCTCTTTTCGAGCTATTTAATGCGAGAAACACGATATCTGCTGTTTTCACGACTCCACAGTGCGTTTGATATGCAGTACCAGCGATATCTTCGTTTTCGGGGGGTTTCAAGCTGAGATATGCATTCCTTACGATAATCTTGGTGAGACTTCTGTCCGAAGTATGCATAATCATCGAGATCGCACTATTCGAGTTATTTAATGCGAGAAACACGTTCTCTGGTTGTTTTCACCACTCCACAGTGCGTTTGATATGCAGAACCGGCAACATCTTGATTTTCGTGAGGTTTCGAGCTGAGATATGCATTTTCTGCGATAATATTGGTGAGACTTCAGTCAGAAGTATGCAGAATCATCTAGATCGCTCTTTTCGAGCTACTTCATGCGAGAAAAACGTTATCCGGTGTTTTCACCACTCCACAGTGCGTTTGATATGCAGAACCAGCGATATCTTGGCGTTCGTGGGGTTTCAAGCTGAGATATGCATTTTTTACGATAATCTTGTTGAGACTTCTGTCCGAAGTATGAAGAATCATCGAGATCGCTCTATTCGAGCTATTTAATGCGAGAAACACGTTTTCTGGGGTTTTCACCACTCCACAGTGCGTTTGATATGCTGAACACAGCGATATCTTGGTTTTCGTGGGGTTTCAAGCTGAGATATGCATTTTTTACGATAATCTTGGTGAGACTTCTGTCAGAAGTATGCAGAATCATCGGGATCGCTCTTTTCGAGCTATTTAATGCGAGAAACACGTTATCCGGTGTTTTCACCACTCCACAGTGCATTTGATATGCTGAACCGGCGATATCTTGATTTTCGTGGTGTTTCCAGCTGAGATATGCATTTTCTGCGATAATCTGGGTAAGTCTTCTGTCAGAAGTATGCAGAATCTTCGAGATCGCTCTGTTCGAGCTACTTAATGCGAGAAACACGTTATCTGGTGTTTTTACCACTCCACAGTGCGTTTGATGTGCAGACCCGGCGACATCTTGGCTTTCGTCGGGTATCAAGCTGAGATATGCATTTTCTACGATAATCTTGGGGAGACTTCTGTCAGAAGTATGCAGAATCATCGGGATCGCTCTTTTCGAGCTACTTAATGCGAGAAACACGTTTTCTGGTGTATTCACCACTCCACAGTACGTTTGACATGCAGAAACGGAGATATCTTGGTTTCGGTCGGGTTTCAAGCTGAGATATGGATTTTCTGCGATAATATTGGTGAGACTTCAGTCAGAAGTATGCAGAATCATCTAGATCGCTCGTTTCAAGCTATTTAATGCGAAAAAACAAGTTTTCTGGTGTTTTGACCACTCCACAGTGCGTTTGATATGTAGAGCCGCCGATAACTTGGTTTACGAGGGGTTTCGAGCTGAAATATGCATTTTCTGCGATAATCTTTGTGAGTCTTCTGTCAGAAGTAATCAGAATCGTCGAGATCGCTCTATTCGAGCTAGTTAATGCGAGAAACACGTTATCTGGTGTTTTCATCACTCCACAGTGCGGTTGATATGCAGAACCGGCGACATCTTGGTTTTCGTGGGGTTTCAAGTTGAGATATGCATTTTCTGCGATAATCTTGTTGAAACTTCTGTCCGAAGTATGCAGAATCATCGGGATCGCTCGTTTCGAGCTACTTAATGCGAGAAACACGTTATCTGGTGTTTTCACGACTCCACAGTGCGTTGGATATGCAGAACCGGAGATATCTTGGTTTTCGTGGGGTTTCAAGCTGAGATATGCATTTCCTGCGATAATCTTGGTGAGACTTCTGTCCGAAGTATGCTGAATCATCGGGATCGCTCTTTTCGAGATATTTAATGCGAGAAACACGTTCTCTGGTTGTTTTCACCACTCCACAGTGCGTTTGATATGCAGAACAGGCGATATCTTGATTTTCGTGGTGTTTCCAGCTGAGATATGCATTTTCTGCGATAATCTTGGTGGGTCTTTTTTCAGAAGTATGCAGAATCATCTAGATCGCTCTTTTCGAGCTACTTAATGCCCGAAACACGTTTTCTGGTGTTTTCACCACTCCACAGTACGTTTGACATGCAGAACCGGAGATATCTTGGTATCGGTCGGGTTTCAAGCTGAGATATGCATTTTCTACGATAATCCTGGTGAGACTTCTGTCAGACGTATGCAGAATCTTCGAGATCGCTCTTTTCGAGCTACTTAATGCACGAAACACGTATTCTGGTGTTTTCACCACTCCACAGTACGTCTGACATGCAGAACCGGAGATATCTTGGTTTCGGTCGGGTTTCAAACTGAGATATGCATTTTCTACGATAATCCTGGTGAGACTTCTGTCAGAAGTATGCAGAATCATCGAGAACGCTCTTTTGGAGCTATTTAATGCGAGAAACAGGTTTTCTGGGGTTTTCACCACTCCACAGTTCGTTGGATATGCAGAACCGGAGATATCTTGGTTTTCGTGGGGTTTCAAGCTGAGATATGCATTTTCTGCGATAATCTTGGTGAGACTTCTGTCCGAAGTATGCTGAAACATCGAGATCGCTCTTTTCGAGCTAGTTAATGCGAGAAAAACCTTATCCGGTGTTTTCACCACTCCACAGTTCGTTTGATATGCACAACCAGCGATATCTTGGCTTTCGTGGGGTTTCAAGCTGAGATATGCATTTTTTACGGTAATCTTGGTGAGACTTCTGTCCGAAGTATGAGGAAACATCGAAATTGCTCTATTCGAGCTATTTATTGCGAGAAACACGTTTTCAGGGTGTTTTCACCACTCCACAGTGCGTTTGATATGTAGAACAGGCGATATCTTCATTTTCGTGGTGTTTCCAGCTGAGATATGCATTTTCTGCGATAATCTTGGTGAGACTTCTGTCAGAAGTATGCAGGATCTTCGAGAACGCTCTTTTCGAGCTATTTAATGCGAGAAACACGATATCTGCTGTTTTCACGACTCCACAGTGCGTTTGATATGCAGAACCGGCGATATCTTGATTTTCGTGTTGTTTCCAGCTGAGATATGCATTTTCTACGATAATCTAGGACAGAATCTGTCAGAGGTATGCAGAATCTTCGAGAACGCTCTTTTCGAGCTACTTAATGCGAGAAACACGTTATCTGGTTGGTTTCACCACTCCACAGTGCGTTTGATATGCAGAACCGGCGACATCTTGATTTTCGTGAGGTTTCAAGCTGAGATATGCATTTTCTCCGATAATATTTGTGAGACTTCAGTCAGAAGTATGCAGAATCATCGAGATCCCTCTTTTCGAGCTATTTAATGCGAGAAACACGTTATCTGGTGTTTTCACCACACCACAGCGAGTTTGATATGCAGAACAGGCGACAGCTTGAATTTCGTTGTGTTTCCAGGTGAGATATGCATTTTCTGCGATAAGCTTGGTGAGTCTTCTGTCAGAAGTATGCAGATTCATCTAGACCTCTCTGTTCGAGCTATTTAATGCGAGAAACACGTATTCTGGTTGTTTTCTCCACTCCACAGTGCGTTTGATATGCAGAACCGGCGACATCTTGATTTTCGTGAGGTTTCAAGCGGAGATATGCATTTTCTGCGATAATATTGGTGAGACTTCAGAAAGAAGTATGCGGAATCATCTAGATCGCTCGTTTCGAGCTATTTAATGCGAAAAAACAAGTTTTCTTGTGTTTTCAACATTCGACAGTGCGTTTGATATGCAGAACCGGCGATATCTTGATTTTCGTGGTGTTTCCAGCTGAGATATGCATTTTCTACGATAATCTAGGTCAGAATCTGTCAGAAGTATGCAGAATCTTCGAGAACGCTCTTTTCGAGCTATTTAATGCGAGAAACACGTTATCTGGTTGTTTTCACCACTCCACAGTGCGTTTGATATGCAGAACAGGCGACATCTTGGATTTCGTTGTTTCTCCAGCTGAGATATGCATTTTCTGCGATAAGTTTGGTGAGTCTTCTGTCAGAAGTATGCAGAATCTTCGAGAACGCTCTTTTCGAGCTATTTAATGCGAGAAACACGTTATCTGGTGTTTTCACCGCTCCACAGTGCGTTTGCCATGCAGAACCGAAGATATCTTGGATTCGGTCGGGTTTCAAGCTGAGATATGCATTTTCTACGATAATCTTGGTGAGACCTCTGTCAGAAGTGTGCAGAATCTTCGAGAACGCTCTTTTCGAGCTACTTAATGCGAGAAACACGTTTTCTGGTGTTTTCACCACTCCACAGTACGTTTGATGTGCAGCACCGGAGATAACTTGGTTTTCGTGAGATTTCAAGCTGAGTTATGCATTTTCTGCGATAATCTTGGTGAGACTTCTGTCAGAAGTGCGCAGAATCATCTAGATCGCTCGTTTCGAGCTACTTAATGCGAGAAACACGTTATCCGATGTTTTCACCACTCTACAGTGCGTTTGATATGCAGAACCGGCGATATCTTGATTTTCATGATGTTTCCAGCTGAGATATGCATTGTCTGCGATAATCATGGTGAGCCTTCTGTCAGAAGTATGCAGAATCATCTAGATCGCTCTTTTTGAGCTATTTAATGCGAGCAACACGTTATCCGGTGTTTTCACCACTCCACAGTGCGTTTGATTTGCAGAACCGCCAACATCTTGGTTTTCGTGGGGTTTCAAGCTGAGATATGCATTTTCTGCGATAATGTTGGTGAGACTTCAGTCAGAAGGATGCAGAATCATCAAGATCGCTCTTTTCGAGGTATTTAATGCGAAAAAAGAAGTTTTCTGGTGTTTTCAACATTCCACAGTGCGTTTGATATGCGGAACCGGCGACATCTTGGCTGTCGTAGGGTATCAAGCTGTGATATGCATTTTCTACGATAATCTTGGCGAGACTTCTGTCAGAAGTATGCAGAATCATCGGGATCGCTCTATTCGAGCTATTTATTGCGAGAACCACGTTAACTGGTGTTTTCACCACTCCACAGTGCGTTTGATATGCAGAACCGGCGACATCTTGGATTTCGTCGGGGTTCAAGCTGAGATATGCATTTTCTACGATAATCTTGGTGAGACTGCTGTCAGAAGTATGCAGAATCATCGGGATCTCTCTTTCCGAGCTATTTAATGCGAGAAACACGTTCTCTGGTTGTTTTCACCACTCCACAGTGCGTTTGACATGCAGAACCGGAAATATCTTGGTTTCGGTCGGGTTTCAAGCTGAGAAATGCATTTTCTACGATAATCTTGGTGAGACTTCTGTCAGAAGTATGCAGAATCTTCGAGAACGCTCTTTTCGAGCTACTTAAAGCGAGAAACACGTTATCTGGTTGTTTTCACCACTCCACAGTGCGTTTGATATGCAGAACCGGCGTCATCTAGATTTTCGTGAGGTTTCAAGGTAAGATATGCATTTTTTGCGATAATAGTGGTAAGACTTCAGTCAGGCGTATGCAGAATCATCTAGATCGCTCTTTTCGAGCTACTTAATGCGAGAAACACGTTTTCTGGTGTTTTCACCACTCCACACAACGTTTTATGTGCAGAACCGGCGACATCTTGGATTTCGTCGGGTTTCAAGCTGAGATATGCATTTTCTGCGATAATATTGGTGAGACTTCAGTCAGAAGTATGCAGAATCATCGGGATCGCTCTTTTCGAGCTATTTATTGCGAGAAACACGTTATCCGGTGTTTTCACCACACCACAGTGCGAATGATATGCAGAACCGGCGACATCTTGGATTTCGTCGGGTTTCAAGCTGAGATATGCATTTTCTACGATAATCTTAGTGAGACTTCTGTCAGAAGTATGCAGAATCATCGGGATCGCTCTTTTCGAGCTATTTAATGCGAGAAACACGTTATCTGGCGTTTTCACCACTCCACAGTGCGTTTGATATGCAGAACCGGAGACATCATGGCTGTCGTAGGGTATCAAGCTGAGTTATGCATTTTCTACGATAATCTTGGTGAGACTTCTGTCAGAAGTATGCAGAATCATCGGGATCGCTCTTTTCGAGCTATTTAATGCGAGAAACACGTTATCTGGCGTTTTCACCGCTCCACAGTGCGTTTGATATGCAGAACCGTCGACATCATGGCTGTCGTAGGGTATCAAGCTGAGATATGCATTTTCTACGATAAGCTTGTTGAGACTTCTGTCAGAAGTATGCAGAATCATCGGGATCGCTCTTGTCGAGCTATTTATTGCGAGAAAAACGTTATCTGGTGTTTTCACCACTCGACAGTGCGTTTGATATGCAGACCCGGCGACATCTTGGATTTCGTCGGGATTCAAGCTGAGATATGCATTTTCTACGATAATCTTGGTGAGACTTCTGTCAGAAGTATGCAGAATCATCGGGATCGCTCTTGTCGAGCTATTTATTGCGAGAATAACGTTATCTGGTGTTTTCACCACTCCACAGTGCGTTTGATATGCAGAACCGGCGACACCTTGGATTTCCTCGGGGTTTAAGCTGAGATATGTATTTTCTACGATAATCTTGGTGAGACTTCTGTCAGAAGTATGCAGAATCATCGGGATCTTTCTTTTCGAGCTATTTAATGCGAGAAACACGTTATCTGGTGTTTTCACCACTCCAAAGTGCGTATGATATGCAGAACCGACGATATCTTGGTTTTCGTGGGGTTTCAAGCTCAGATATGCAATTTCTGCGATAATCTTGGTGAGACTACTGTCAGAAGTATGCAGAATCTTCGAGATCGCTCTTTTCAAGCTATTTAATGCGAGCAACACGTTATCCGGTGTTTTCACCACTCCACAGTGCGTTTGATATGCAGAACCGCCGACATCTTGGCTTTCGTCGGGCATCAAGCTGAGATATGCATTTTCTGCGATAACATTAGTGAGACTTCAGTCAGAAGTATGCAGAATCATCTAGATCGCTCTTTTCGAGATATTTAATGCGAAAAAACCAGCTTTCTAGTGTTTTCAACATTCCAAGGTGCGTTTGATATGCAGAACCGGCGACATCTTGGATTTCGTCGGGTATCAAGCTGAGATATGCATTTTCTACGATAATCTTGGTGAGTCTTCTGTCAGAAGTATGCAGAATCTTCGAGATCGCTCTTTTCGAGCTAGTTAATGCGAGAAACACGTTCTGTGTATGTTTGCACCACTCCACAGTGCGTTTGATATGCAGAACCGGCGACATCTTGATTTTCGTGAGGTTTCAAGCTGAGATATGCGTTTTCTGCGATAATATTGGTGAGACTTCAGTCAGAAGTATGCAGAATCTTCGAGATCGCTCTTTTCAAGCTATTTAATGCGAGCAACACGTTATCCGGTGTTTTCACCACTCCACAGTGCGTTTGATATGCAGAACCGCCGACATCTTGGCTTTCGTCGGGCATCAAGCTGAGATATGCATTTTCTACGATAATCTTGGTGAGACTTCTGTCAGAAGTATGCAGAATCTTCGAGATCGCTCTTTTCGAGCTATTTAATGCGAGACAAACGTTATCTGGTGTTTTCACCACTCCGCAGTGCGTTTGATATGCAGAACCGGCGACCTCTTGGATTTCGTCGGGGTTCAAGCTGAGATGTGCATTTTCTGCGATAATCTTGGTGAGTCTTCTGCCAGAAATATGCAGGATCTTCGAGATCGCTCTGTTCGAGCTAGTTAATGCGAGAAACATGTTATCTGGTGTTTTCACCACTCCACAGTGCGTTTGATATGCAGAACCGGCGACATCTTGATTTTCGTGAGGTTTCAAGCTGAGATATGCATTTTCTGCGATAATATTGGTGAGACTACAGTCAGAAGTATGCAGAATCATCTAGATCGCTCTTTTTGAGATATTTAATGCGAAAAAACAAGTTTTCTGGTGTTTTCAACATTCCACAGTGCGTTTGATATGCAGAACCGGCGACATCTTGGCTGTCGTAGGGTATCAAGCTGAGATATGCATTTTCTACGATAATCTTGGTGAGACTTCTGCCAGAAGTATGCAGAATCAGCGGGATCGCTCTATTCGAGATATTTATTGCGAGAAACACGTTATCCGGTGTTTTCACCACTCCACAGTGCGTTTGACATGCAGAACCGGAAATATCTTGGTTTCGGTCGGGTTTCAAGCTGAGATATGCATTTTCTGCGATAATCTTGGTGAGTCTTCTCTCAGAAGTATGCAGAATCATCTAGATCGCTCTTTCCGTGCTTTTTACTGCGAGAAACACGGTTTCTATTGTATTCACCACGCCACAGTACGTTTGACATGCAGAACCGGAAATATCTTGGTTTCGGTCGGGTTTCAAGCTGAGAAATGCATTTTCTACGATAATCTTGGTGAGACTTCTGTCAGAAGTATGCAGAATCATCGGGATCGCTCTTTTCGAGCTATTTAATGCGAGAAACACGTTATCTGGCGTTTTCACCACTCCACAGTGCGTTTGATATGCAGAACCGTCGACATCATGGCTGTCGTAGGGTATCAAGCTGAGATATGCATTTTCTACGATAATCTTGGTGAGACTTCTGTCAGAAGTATGCAGAATCTTCGAGAACGCTCTTTTCGAGCTACTTAAAGCGAGAAACACGTTATCTGGTTGTTTTCACCACTCCACAGTGCGTTTGATATGCAGAACCGGCGTCATCTAGATTTTCGTGAGGTTTCAAGGTGAGATATGCATTTTTTGCGATAATAGTGGTGAGACTTCAGTCAGAGGTATGCAGAATCATCTTGATCGCACGTTTCGAGATACTTAATGCGAGAAACACGTTTTCTGGTGTTTTCACCACTCCACAGAACGTTTTATGTGCAGAACCGGCGACATCTTGGATTTCGTCGGGTTTCAAGCTGAGATATGCATTTTCTGCGATAATATTGGTGAGACTTCAGTCAGAGGTATGCAGAATCATCTTGATCGCACGTTTCGAGATACTTAATGCGAGAAACACGTTTTCTGGTGTTTTCACCACTCCACAGAACGTTTTATGTGCAGAACCGGCGACATCTTGGATTTCGTCGGGTTTCAAGCTGAGATATGCATTTTCTGCGATAATATTGGTGAGACTTCAGTCAGAAGTATGCAGAATCATCTAGATCGCTCTTTTCGAGATATTTAATGCGAAAAAACAAGTTTTCTGGTGTTTTCAACATTCCACAGTGCGTTTGATATGCAGAACCGGCGACATCTTGGATTTCGTCGGGTATCAAGATGAGATATGCATTTTCTACGATAATCTTGGTGAGTCTTCTGTCAGAAGTATGCAGAATCTTCGAGATCGCTCTTTTCGAGCTAGTTAATGCGAGAAACACGTTCTGTGTATGTTTTCACCACTCCACAGTGCGTTTGATATGCAGAACCGGCGACATCTTGATTTTCGTGAGGTTTCAAGCTGAGATATGCATTTTCTGCGATAATATTGGTGAGACTTCAGTCAGAAGTATGCAGAATCATCAAGATCGCTCTTTTCGAGCTATTTAATGCGAGAAACACGTTATCTGGTGTTTTCACCACTCCGCAGTGCGTTTGATATGCAGAACCGGCGAAATCTTGGATTTCGTCGGGGTTCAAGCTGAGATATGCATTTTCTACGATAATCTTGGTGAGACTTCTGTCAGAAGTATGCAGAATCATCGGGATCGCTCTTTTCGAGCTATTTAATGCGCGAAACACGTTATCTGGCGTTTTCACCACTCCACAGTGCGTTTGATATGCAGAACCGGCGACATCTTGGATTTCGTCGGGGTTCAAGCTGAGATATGCATTTTCTACGATAATCTTGGTGAGACTTCTGTCAGAAGTATGCAGAATCATCGGGATCTCTCTTTTCGAGCTATTTAATGCGAGAAACACGTTATCTGGTGTTTTCACCACTCCGCAGTGCGTTTGATATGCAGAACCGGCGAAATCTTGGATTTCGTCGGGGTTCAAGCTGAGATATGCATTTTCTACGATAATCTTGGTGAGACTTCTGTCAGAAGTATGCAGAATCATCGGGATCGCTCTTTTCGAGCTATTTAATGCGCGAAACACGTTATCTGGCGTTTTCACCACTCCACAGTGCGTTTGATATGCAGAACCGGCGACATCTTGGCTGTCGCTGGGTATCAAGCTGAGATATGCTTTTTCTACGATAATCTTGGTGAGACTTCTGTCAGAAGTATGCAGAATCATCGGGATCGCTCTATTCGAGCTATTTATTGCGTGAAACACGTTATCCGGTGTTTTCACCACACCACAGTGCGTATGATATGCAGAACCGGCGACATCTTGGATTTCGTCGGGTTTCAAGCTGAGATATGCATTTTCTACGATAATCTTGGTGAGACTTCTGTCAGAAGTATGCAGAATCATCGGGATCGCTCTTTTCGAGGTATTTAATGCGAGAAACACGTTATCTGGCGTTTTCACCACTCCACAGTGCGTTTGATATGCAGAACCGGCGACATCATGGCTGTCGTAGGGTATCAAGCTGAGATATGCATTTTCTACGATAATCTTGGTGAGACTTCTGTCAGAAGTATGCAGAATCATCGGGATCGCTCTTTTCGAGCTATTTAATGCGAGAAACACGTTATCCGGTGTTTTCACCACTCCACAGTGCGTTAGATATGCAGAACCGGCGACATCTTGGATTTCGTCGGGTTTCAAGCTGAGATATGCATTTTCTACGATAATCTTGGTGAGACTTCTGTCAGAAGTATGCAGAATCTTCGAAATCGCTCTTTTCGAGCTATTTAATGCGAAAAAATAAGTTTTCTGGTGTTTTCAACATTCCACAGAGCGTTTGATATGCAGAAACGGCGATATCTTGATTTTCGTGGTGTTTCCAGCTGAGATATGCATTTTCTGCGATAATGTAGGTGAGTCTTCCGCCAGAAGTATGCAGAATCATCTAGATCGCTCTTTTCGAGATATTTGATGCGAGAAACACGTAATCTGGTTGTTTTCACCACTCCACAGTGCGTTTGATATGCAGAACCGGCGACATCTAGATTTTCGTGAGGTTTCAAGCTGAGACATGCATTTTTTGCGATAATCTTGGTGAGACTTCAGTCAGAAGTTTGCAGAATCATCTATATCGCTCTTTTCGAGCAACTTAATGCGAAAAAACAAGTTTTCTGGTGTTTTCAACATTCCACAGTGCGTTTGATATGCCGAACCGGCGATATCTTGATCTTCGTGGTGTTTCCAGCTGGGATATGCATTTTCAGCGATAATCTTGGTGAGTCTTCTGTCAGAAGTATGCAGAATCATCGAGATCGCTCTTTTCGAGCTATTTAATGCGAGAAACACGTTATCCGGTGTTTTCACCACTCCACAGTGCGTTTGATATGCAGAAACGGCGACACCTTGGCTTTCGTCGGGTATCAAGCTGAGATATGCATTTTCTACGATAATCTTGGTGAGACTTCTGTCAGAAGTATGCAGAATCATCGGGATCGCTCTTTTCGAGCTATTTAATGCGAAAAAAAAGTTTTCTGGTGTTTTCACCACTCCACAGTGCGTTTGATATGCAGAACCGGCGATATCTTGATTTTCGTGGTGTTTCCAGCTGAGATATGCATTTTCTGCGATAATCTTGGTGAGTCTTCTGTCAGAAGTATGCAGAATCATCTAGATCGCTCTTTTCGAGCTATTTAATGCGAAAAAACAAGTTTTCTGGTGTTTTCAACATTCCACAGTGCGTTTGATATGCAGAACCGGCGACATCTTGGCTGTCGTAGGGTATCAAGCTGAGATATGCCTTTTCTACGATAATCTTGGTGAGACTTCTGTCACAAGTATGCAGATTCATCGGGATCGCTCTTTTCGAGCTATTTAATGCGAGAAACATGTTATCTGGCGTTTTCACCACTACACAGTGCGTTTGATATGCAGAACCGGCGACATCTTGGCTGTCGTAGGGTATCAAGCTGAGATATGCATTTTCTACGATAATCTTGGTGAGACCTCTGTCAGAGGTATGCAGAATCTTCGAAATCGCTCTTTTCGAGCTATTTAATGCGAAAAAATAAGTTTTCTGTTGTTTTCAACATTCCACAGTGCGTTTGATATGCAGAAACGGCGATATCTTGATTTTCGTGGTGTTTCCAGCTGAGATATGCATTTTCTGCGATAATCTAGGTGAGTCTTCTGCCAGAAGTATGCAGAATCATCTAGATCGCTCTTTTCGAGCTATTTGATGCGACAAACACGTTATCTGGTTGTTTTCACCACTCCACAGTGCGTTTGATATGCAGAACCGGCGACATCTTGATTTTCGTGAGGTTTCAAGCTGAGACATGCATTTTCTGCGATAATCTTGGTGAGACTTCAGTCAGAAGTATGCGGAATCATCTATATCGCTCTTTTCGAGCTATTTAATGCGAAAAAACAAGTTTTCTGGTGTTTTCAACATTCCACAGTGCGTTTGATATGCCGAAGCGGCGATATCTTGATCTTCGTGGTGTTTCCAGCTGAGATATACATTTTCAGCGATAATCTTGGTGAGTCTTCTGTCAGAAGTATGCAGAATCAACGGGATCGCTCTTTTCGAGATATTTAATGCGAGAAACACGTTATCCGGTGTTTTCACCACTCCACAGTGCGTTTGACATGCAGAAACGGAGATATCTTGGTTTCGGTCGGGTTTCATGCTGAGATATGCATTTTCTGCGATAATCTGGGTAAGTCTTCTGTCAGAAGTATGCAGAATCTTCGAGATCGCTCTGTTCGAGCTACTTAATGCGAGAAACACGTTATCTGGTGTTTTCACCACTCCACAGTGCGTTTGATATGCAGAACCGGCGATATCTTGATTTTCGTGAGGTTTCAAGCTGAGATATGCATTTTCTGCGATAATATTGGTGAGACTACAGTCAGAAGTATGCAGAATCATCTAGATCGCTCTTTTTGAGATATTTAATGCGAAAAAACAAGTTTTCTGGTGTTTTCAACATTCCACAGTGCGTTTGATATGCAGAACCGGCGACATCTTGGCTGTCGTAGGGTATCAAGCTGAGATATGCATTTTCTACGATAATCTTGGTGAGACTTCTGCCAGAAGTATGCAGAATCAGCGGGATCGCTCTATTCGAGATATTTTTTGCGAGAAACACGTTATCCGGTGTTTTCACCACTCCACAGTGCGTTTGATATGCAGACCCGGCGACATCTTGGATTTCGTCGGGTTTCAAGCTGAGATATGCGTTTTCTACGATAATCTTGGTGAGACTTCTGTCAGAAGTATGCAGAATCTTCGAGATCGCTTTTTTCAAGCAACTTAATACCAGAAACACATTATCTGGTGTTTTCACCACTCCACAGTGCGTTTGATATGCAGAACCGTCGACATCATGGCTGTCGTAGGGTATCAAGCTGAGATATGCATTTTCTGCGATAATCTTGGTGAGACTTCTCTCAGAAGTATGCAGAATCATCTAGATCGCTCTTTCCGTGCTTTTTACTGCGAGAAACACGGTTTCTATTGTATTCACCACTCCACAGTACGTTTGACATGCAGAACCGGAAATATCTTGGTTTCGGTCGGGTTTCAAGCTGAGAAATGCATTTTCTACGATAATCTTGGTGAGACTTCTGTCAGAAGTATGCAGAATCATCGGGATCGCTCTTTTCGAGCTATTTAATGCGAGAAACACGATATCTGGCGTTTTCACCACTCCACAGTGCGTTTGATATGCAGAACCGTCGACATCATGGCTGTCGTAGGGTATCAAGCTGAGATATGCATTTTCTACGATAATCTTGGTGAGACTTCTGTCAGAAGTATGCAGAATCTTCGAGAACGCTCTTTTCGAGCTACTTAAAGCGAGAAACACGTTATCTGGTTGTTTTCACCACTCCACAGTGCGTTTGATATGCAGAACCGGCGTCATCTAGATTTTCGTGAGGTTTCAAGGTGAGATATGCATTTTTTGCGATAATAGTGGTGAGACTTCAGTCAGAGGTATGCAGAATCATCTTGATCGCACGTTTCGAGATACTTAATGCGAGAAACACGTTTTCTGGTGTTTTCACCACTCCACAGAACGTTTTATGTGCAGAACCGGCGACATCTTGGATTTCGTCGGGTTTCAAGCTGAGATATGCATTTTCTGCGATAATATTGGTGAGACTTCAGTCAGAGGTATGCAGAATCATCTTGATCGCACGTTTCGAGATATTTAATGCGAGAAACACGTTTTCTGGTGTTTTCACCACTCCACAGAACGTTTTATGTGCAGAACCGGCGACATCTTGGATTTCGTCGGGTTTCAAGCTGAGATATGCATTTTCTGCGATAATATTGGTGAGACTTCTGTCAGAAGTATGCAGAATCTTCGAGATCGCTCTTTTCGAGCTAGTTAATGCGAGAAACACGTTCTGTGTATGTTTGCACCACTCCACAGTGCGTTTGATATGCAGAACCGGCGACATCTTGATTTTCGTGAGGTTTCAAGCTGAGATATGCATTTTCTGCGATAATATTGGTGAGACTTCAGTCAGAAGTATGCAGAATCATCAAGATCGCTCTTTTCGAGCTATTTAATGCGAGAAACACGTTATCTGGTGTTTTCACCACTCCGCAGTGCGTTTGATATGCAGAACCGGCGAAATCTTGGATTTCGTCGGGGTTCAAGCTGAGATATGCATTTTCTACGATAATCTTGGTGAGACTTCTGTCAGAAGTATGCAGAATCATCGGGATCGCTCTTTTCGAGCTATTTAATGCGCGAAACACGTTATCTGGCGTTTTCACCACTCCACAGTGCGTTTGATATGCAGAACCGGCGACATCTTGGATTTCGTCGGGGTTCAAGCTGAGATATGCATTTTCTACGATAATCTTGGTGAGACTACTGTCAGAAGTATGCAGAATCATCGGGATCTCTCTTTTCGAGCTATTTAATGCGAGAAACACGTTATCTGGTGTTTTCACCACTCCGCAGTGCGTTTGATATGCAGAACCGGCGAAATTTTGGATTTCGTCGGGGTTCAAGCTGAGATATGCATTTTCTACGATAATCTTGGTGAGACTTCTGTCAGAAGTATGCAGAATCATCGGGATCGCTCTTTTCGAGCTATTTAATGCGCGAAACACGTTATCTGGCGTTTTCACCACTCCACAGTGCGTTTGATATGCAGAACCGGCGACATCTTGGCTGTCGCTGGGTATCAAGCTGAGATATGCTTTTTCTACGATAATCTTGGTGAGACTTCTGTCAGAAGTATGCAGAATCATCGGGATCGCTCTATTCGAGCTATTTATTGCGAGAAACACGTTATCCGGTGTTTTCACCACACCACAGTGCGTATGATATGCAGAACCGGCGACATCTTGGATTTCGTCGGGTTTCAAGCTGAGATATGCATTTTCTACGATAATCTTGGTGAGACTTCTGTCAGAAGTATGCAGAATCATCGGGATCGCTCTTTTCGAGGTATTTAATGCGAGAAACACGTTATCTGGCGTTTTCACCACTCCACAGTGCGTTTGATATGCAGAACCGGCGACATCATGGCTGTCGTAGGGTATCAAGCTGAGATATGCATTTTCTACGATAATCTTGGTGAGACTTCTGTCAGAAGTATGCAGAATCATCGGGATCGCTCTTTTCGAGCTATTTAATGCGAGAAACACGATATCTGGCGTTTTCACCACTCCACAGTGCGTTTGATATGCAGAACCGTCGACATCATGGCTGTCGTAGGGTATCAAGCTGAGATATGCATTTTCTACGATAATCTTGGTGAGACTTCTGTCAGAAGTATGCAGAATCTTCGAGAACGCTCTTTTCGAGCTACTTAAAGCGAGAAACACGTTATCTGGTTGTTTTCACCACTCCACAGTGCGTTTGATATGCAGAACCGGCGTCATCTAGATTTTCGTGAGGTTTCAAGGTGAGATATGCATTTTTTGCGATAATAGTGGTGAGACTTCAGTCAGAGGTATGCAGAATCATCTTGATCGCACGTTTCGAGATACTTAATGCGAGAAACACGTTTTCTGGTGTTTTCACCACTCCACAGAACGTTTTATGTGCAGAACCGGCGACATCTTGGATTTCGTCGGGTTTCAAGCTGAGATATGCATTTTCTGCGATAATATTGGTGAGACTTCAGTCAGAGGTATGCAGAATCATCTTGATCGCACGTTTCGAGATACTTAATGCGAGAAACACGTTTTCTGGTGTTTTCACCACTCCACAGAACGTTTTATGTGCAGAACCGGCGACATCTTGGATTTCGTCGGGTTTCAAGCTGAGATATGCATTTTCTGCGATAATATTGGTGAGACTTCAGTCAGAAGTATGCCGAATCATCTAGATCGCTCTTTTCGAGATATTTAATGCGAAAAAACAAGTTTTCTGGTGTTTTCAACATTCCACAGTGCGTTTGATATGCAGAACCGGCGACATCTTGGATTTCGTCGGGTATCAAGCTGAGATATGCATTTTCTACGATAATCTTGGTGAGTCTTCTGTCAGAAGTATGCAGAATCTTCGAGATCGCTCTTTTCGAGCTAGTTAATGCGAGAAACACGTTCTGTGTATGTTTGCACCACTCCACAGTGCGTTTGATATGCAGAACCGGCGACATCTTGATTTTCGTGAGGTTTCAAGCTGAGATATGCATTTTCTGCGATAATATTGGTGAGACTTCAGTCAGAAGTATGCAGAATCATCAAGATCGCTCTTTTCGAGCTATTTAATGCGAGAAACACGTTATCTGGTGTTTTCACCACTCCGCAGTGCGTTTGATATGCAGAACCGGCGAAATCTTGGATTTCGTCGGGGTTCAAGCTGAGATATGCATTTTCTACGATAATCTTGGTGAGACTTCTGTCAGAAGTATGCAGAATCATCGGGATCGCTCTTTTCGAGCTATTTAATGCGCGAAACACGTTATCTGGCGTTTTCACCACTCCACAGTGCGTTTGATATGCAGAACCGGCGACATCTTGGATTTCGTCGGGGTTCAAGCTGAGATATGCATTTTCTACGATAATCTTGGTGAGACTTCTGTCAGAAGTATGCAGAATCATCGGGATCTCTCTTTTCGAGCTATTTAATGCGAGAAACACGTTATCTGGTGTTTTCACCACTCCGCAGTGCGTTTGATATGCAGAACCGGCGAAATTTTGGATTTCGTCGGGGTTCAAGCTGAGATATGCATTTTCTACGATAATCTTGGTGAGACTTCTGTCAGAAGTATGCAGAATCATCGGGATCGCTCTTTTCGAGCTATTTAATGCGCGAAACACGTTATCTGGCGTTTTCACCACTCCACAGTGCGTTTGATATGCAGAACCGGCGACATCTTGGCTGTCGCTGGGTATCAAGCTGAGATATGCATTTTCTACGATAATCTTGGTGAGACTTCTGTCAGAAGTATGCAGAATCATCGGGATCGCTCTATTCGAGCTATTTATTGCGAGAAACACGTTATCCGGTGTTTTCACCACACCACAGTGCGTATGATATGCAGAACCGGCGACATCTTGGATTTCGTCGGGTTTCAAGCTGAGATATGCATTTTCTACGATAATCTTGGTGAGACTTCTGTCAGAAGTATGCAGAATCATCGGGATCGCTCTTTTCGAGGTATTTAATGCGAGAAACACGTTATCTGGCGTTTTCACCACTCCACAGTGCGTTTGATATGCAGAACCGGCGACATCATGGCTGTCGTAGGGTATCAAGCTGAGATATGCATTTTCTACGATAATCTTGGTGAGACTTCTGTCAGAAGTATGCAGAATCATCGGGATCGCTCTTTTCGAGCTATTTAATGCGAGAAACACGTTATCCGGTGTTTTCACCACTCCACAGTGCGTTAGATATGCAGAACCGGCGACATCTTGGATTTCGTCGGGTTTCAAGCTGAGATATGCATTTTCTACGATAATCTTGGTGAGACTTCTGTCAGAAGTATGCAGAATCTTCGAAATCGCTCTTTTCGAGCTATTTAATGCGAAAAAATAAGTTTTCTGGTGTTTTCAACATTCCACAGAGCGTTTGATATGCAGAAACGGCGATATCTTGATTTTCGTGGTGTTTCCAGCTGAGATATGCATTTTCTGCGATAATGTAGGTGAGTCTTCCGCCAGAAGTATGCAGAATCATCTAGATCGCTCTTTTCGAGATATTTGATGCGAGAAACACGTAATCTGGTTGTTTTCACCACTCCACAGTGCGTTTGATATGCAGAACCGGCGACATCTAGATTTTCGTGAGGTTTCAAGCTGAGACATGCATTTTTTGCGATAATCTTGGTGAGACTTCTGTGAGATGTATTCAGAATCATCGGGATCGCTATTTTCGAGCTATTTAATGCGAGAAACAAGTTATCGGGTGTTTTCACCACTCCACCGTGCGTTTGATATGCAGAACCGACGACATCTTGATTTTCGTGAGGTTTCAAGCTGAGATATGCATTTTCTGCGATAACATTAGTGAGACTTCAGTCAGAAGTATGCAGAATCATCTAGATCGCTCTTTTCGAGATATTTAATGCGAAAAAACAAGCTTTCTAGTGTTTTCAACATTCCAAGGTGCGTTTGATATGCAGAACCGGCGACATCTTGGATTTCGTCGGGTATCAAGCTGAGATATGCATTTTCTACGATAATCTTGGTGAGTCTTCTGTCAGAAGTATGCAGAATCTTCGAGATCGCTCTTTTCGAGCTAGTTAATGCGAGAAACACGTTCTGTGTATGTTTGCACCACTCCACAGTGCGTTTGATATGCAGAACCGGCGACATCTTGATTTTCGTGAGGTTTCAAGCTGAGATATGCATTTTCTGCGATAATATTGGTGAGACTTCAGTCAGAAGTATGCAGAATCTTCGAGATCGCTCTTTTCGAGCTATTTAATGCGAGACAAACGTTATCTGGTGTTTTCACCACTCCGCAGTGCGTTTGATATGCAGAACCGGCGACCTCTTGGATTTCGTAGGGGTTCAAGCTGAGATATGCATTTTCTACGATAATCTTGGTGAGACTTCTGTCAGAAGTATGCAGAACCATCGGGGTCGCTCTTTTCGAGCTATTTAATGCGAGAAACACGTTATGCGGTGTTGTCACGACTCCACAGTGCGTTTGATATGCAGAACGTGCGACATCTTGATTTTCGTGAGGTTTCAAGCTGAGATATGCATTTTCTGCGATAATATTGGTGAGACTACAGTCAGAAGTATGCAGAATCATCTAGATCGCTCTTTTTGAGATATTTAATGCGAAAAAACAAGTTTTCTGGTGTTTTCAACATTCCACAGTGCGTTTGATATGCAGAACCGGCGACATCTTGGCTGTCGTAGGGTATCAAGCTTAGATATGCATTTTCTACGATAATCTTGGTGAGACTTCTGCCAGAAGTATGCAGAATCAGCGGGATCGCTCTATTCGAGATATTTATTGCGAGAAACACGTTATCCGGTGTTTTCACCACTCCACAGTGCGTTTGATATGCAGACCCGGCGACATCTTGGATTTCGTCGGGTTTCAAGCTGAGATATGCGTTTTCTACGATAATCTTGGTGAGACTTCTGTCAGAAGTATGCAGAATCTTCGAGATCGCTTTTTTCAAGCAACTTAATACCAGAAACACATTATCTGGTGTTTTCACCACTCCACAGTGCGTTTGACATGCAGAACCGGAAATATCTTGGTTTCGGTCGGGTTTCAAGCTGAGATATGCATTTTCTGCGATAATCTTGGTGAGTCTTCTCTCAGAAGTATGCAGAATCATCTAGATCGCTCTTTCCGTGCTTTTTACTGCGAGAAACACGGTTTCTATTGTATTCACCACTCCACAGTACGTTTGACATGCAGAACCGGAAATATCTTGGTTTCGGTCGGGTTTCAAGCTGAGAAATGCATTTTCTACGATAATCTTGGTGAGACTTCTGTCAGAAGTATGCAGAATCTTCGAGAACGCTCTTTTCGAGCTACTTAAAGCGAGAAACACGTTATCTGGTTGTTTTCACCACTCCACAGTGCGTTTGATATGCAGAACCGGCGTCATCTAGATTTTCGTGAGGTTTCAAGGTGAGATATGCATTTTTTGCGATAATAGTGGTGAGACTTCAGTCAGAGGTATGCAGAATCATCTTGATCGCACGTTTCGAGATACTTAATGCGAGAAACACGTTTTCTGGTGTTTTCACCACTCCACAGAACGTTTTATGTGCAGAACCGGCGACATCTTGGATTTCGTCGGGTTTCAAGCTGAGATATGCATTTTCTGCGATAATCTTGGTGAGACTTCTGTCAGAAGTATGCAGAATCTTCGAGAACGCTCTTTTCGAGCTATTTAATGCGAGAAACACGTTATCTGGCGTTTTCACCACTCCACAGTGCGTTTGATATGCAGAACCGTCGACATCATGGCTGTCGTAGGGTATCAAGCTGAGATATGCATTTTCTACGATAATCTTGGTGAGACTTCTGTCAGAAGTATGCAGAATCTTCGAGAACGCTCTTTTCGAGCTACTTAAAGCGAGAAACACGTTATCTGGTTGTTTTCACCACTCCACAGTGCGTTTGATATGCAGAACCGGCGTCATCTAGATTTTCGTGAGGTTTCAAGGTGAGATATGCATTTTTTGCGATAATAGTGGTGAGACTTCAGTCAGAGGTATGCAG